>QRDG01000018.1:0-157525 GCA_012064385.1 Puccinellia tenuiflora | reverse complement strand
TCTACTCCTATTAAAATGGAGAACAACTTTGCCTTTTTTTTTTCTCTCGTAGCACTCGTCCGAAGAAGTCATAGGATACATCAGCATAAGAGCAACTCCAGCCGTTGGCCCCCTAGGCCGAATTGCCGGCATTTTTTTTGGCCTGTTGGGGGGCACCCGCGGAAAAAAATGGCCTGGGGGCAGCCCGATTTCCAGCTGTGTCGCCCCCAACCCGGCGTTTTCTGACGAAAATAATCATAGAACTCCATTTTAATAGTAAATCCATTATTTTTAAAGAAAATTTATCATTTGTATCAAATAATTCGACAGAAAAATTATTACAAATTGTTTAACAAATCATAAAATTTAAAACAAGTTTTTAAAATCAAATTACATAAACCTAGACCTCGCCTTTGCGCCTCCACAAGTGCTCTACCAGATCTTGCTGTAATTGTTCATGAACTACTGGGTCTCGGATCTCCTGACGGTTTGCAAGGTAGGCAGTACATGTTCGGTACAGGCAGACGCTCGCTCTCCTCTGAATCCTCGCCCACGAGAGGACCCTGTCTGAAGTATGGCACCTTCTTCTCCTTCTCATCCACTGGATACTTCCGCTCGCTCTCAATGATCATGTTGTGCAAGATCACACAACAAGTCATCACCTCCCACATCTGATCTTTCGATCAGGACATAGCGGGATCCCGGACAATAGCAAATCGAGCTTGGAGCCCACCAAATGCCCACTCGACATCCTTCCTGCAAGCCTCCTGGCACTTGGCAAACCAAGCTTTAGCCGTCTTCGGCATAGGGTTTGAGATGGTCTTCACAAATGTTGATCATTTTGGATAGATATCATCTGCCAGGTAGTATCCCTTGTTGTAATGGTGCCCGTTGATCTCGAAGTTTGGAGAAGACAGGCGAGCACTGTATGACGTTGATGTCGTTGTTTGATCCTGACATTCCAAAGAAGGAATGCCAAATCCAGGTATCATACGAAGCCACTGCCTCAAGTACGACACTGCAACCGCCTTTGTGCCCTTTGTACATCCCCTGCCAAGCAAATGGACAGTTCTTCCATTTCCAGTGCATGCAGTCGATGCTTCCTAGCATCCCAGGAAATCCTCGTGCTTCATTCTCGGCTAGGATCCGAGCAGTGTCTTCAGCAGTGGGTGATCGTAAATTTTCAGGTCCAAACGCGCCAATTAGGGCTCTGCAGAACCTGTAGAAGCACTCAAGGATGGTGGACTCGGCCATGCGCAGATAGTCATCATGCGAATCAGCCGGAGCTCCATATGCAAGCAGTCTCAATGCGACCGTGCATTTCTGGAGCGAGGAAAAACCAACCGTGCCGATGCAATCCTTTTTGCAAACGAAGTACCTGTCGAACTCTTGGACGCCATGCACAATCCTGAGGAAAAGGTTCCGGTTCAACCCGAAACGGCGCCGAAATGTCTTCTCGCCGTGTACTGGATCGTCGACGAAGTAATCGCCGTACAGGATGCAATACCCCACGGCACGCTGGCGTGGCTTGCTCTTGCGCCGACCTAGTGCCGAACCACCACGCTTCGGCTGTGCATCGGCGTCGTACAGGCCAGCCAGACAGGCGAGCATCAGCAAGTGCTCTTCGTCATCGACGGCGGCAAAGTCGGCTTCCTCATCCAGCAGAGCGGCGAGCATCTCCTCATCGTCGGAGTCCATCGAGGCAAAGCGTCGAACACCTCGCGGGCAGGGTGGAGGCGGATGTGCGCGAAGCTTGATCGCGATGGCGATTCTTGGGTGGAGGCGGATGGGGCGCGGGGGGGGGGGGGGGGGGGGGGTATGGCAGAGGCGGGTCGTCGCGATGCTTGGCAGTGGTTTTCGTGGCGAGTTCGCGGCGGAAGGGAGGAGTCGGTGCCGGCGACGGGGAGAAGGAGAGGAGGAAAGGCCGAATCTGTTGGTGGAAAGGTGGTTCTCTCGCCGCGCGCCGGGTTCGGCCTGGGACGCCGGATAAAATTTGGCCCAAATCCGGCGAAAAACGAGGCCTTTGGGGGGGGGGGGGGGGTTCCTGGGGGCGCGACTACGGGGATAATGGACCGCCGGCGTCGAAAAGTTATCCTGGGGGGCTTTGTGGGGGATGGCTGGAGTTGCTCTAAAAAGCTATTTTAAGATCTTTTTATACGAGTAGGTCGTGATCTTCTAGAATGAAGTGTCTTGCAGCATTGCTTGTTTAAAGTATAAACCAATTGAATGGGGGAAAAGCAACGATATCCCAATGTTTTCATAGTCTCGTAGTCATGACAAGATTTCAAGTTCCTATTTGACGTAAAAAGTAACAACAAGATTAAAGGAATGTCCAGTGACCCATTAATAAACCAATTGAATAGTGTGAAGGAACGAAATTCAAATATTTTCAGAGTCATAGCCATCAAAGAAATCAGGAGACGAGAAATGAAAGAACAAAAATGGCACAGAACAGTTACACAATCATTTATGTACGAAATTCTTAGCAATGGAGAGCTCCTCCAGCCACTCCAAAATCCTGCTCCTCCGTACCGTTCTCCGCTCGTTCTTCAGGCCCCCTTTCTTCGTATCTTCCGCCTTCTTCCTCCTACTCCGCCTCGCCGCCGCCGAAGCTGCCTCCCGAGAGCTCACCGGCTCGACGGCGTCAGCCGAGCACGAGCACACGAGGCCAGCTCCCAATAACCCCAGCACGAGCTTCTTATCAACGGTCGTCACCGGCTCCTTACCGGCGGCCCTCGGCTGCTCGAACCTCGCGCTCCGGTTCCCGCCTCTCGCCACTCTCCTGGACTCGGTCTCCCGCGGAGCGTACACCTCTGGGGCGCCCACGACGCCCAGTCGTATGACGCCCCATACCGCCGGTGGCGCCGACCCTGTGCTGCGGCGCCGGCGTGCAGCGGAGGTAGCCACCGAGCTTCCACTCCTTCGGGGCGGTCGAGCCGACGGGCTCGGGTGAGCATACAACACACTGTTTGTGATTGACCGCCGCCGCGGCGCGACGGCGTCGGAGGAGGCGCTTTTGGACGAGGCGCTTCGGCTTACGTTGCTGCTGCTGGAGCTCGCGCTGCGGCTGTCGGATCGCGAGCTGAAGCCGCTGGTGGACGCCACCGTCGTGGCACGGTCCAGCGAGTCCAAGCGGAACAGCAGGTGGGCGGACGCGTCGGCGGCGGTTGCCGAGGAGAGGCGCAGCGGGAGTAGCTTGCCGCCCGAGAAGACCTCGCCGGCGACGCACATGTCAATGGCGTCCACGCCATCCGGAGAGAGCCCCCCGGACGATAATATACAGAACTCAAAGGCCTCGGCCGTCTCAGAGCCCGACGCAGAGTTGTTGGCGTCAGCGTCCCCACCGCCCCGCCGGCATTGGGGCGCGGTTTCTTTGCGTGCCATGGATGGTTTCCTGGTTTTTTGGTTTGAAAGAGGAAGAGAGAAAGAGATGCCGAGGTTCTGCTTTTGCATTTGGTTTTCTTGGGCCTGGAGAGAAACCATGAAGGACGATGGTGATCGGTGATGTGCTCAGCTTCTAGATTGTGGTACCATCGTGTCTATTTATACGTGAATGTTGCTCAGGTCTGTTGGATAAAAGATTAGACAAAGGAGAACAGGGCCGGGTCTGGGGATTTTCCATCCTCCGCCGCCACCCCCTCTGCCGGCACCCCCTTCATTAGAAAACAAAATCTGATCAGGGTATGCTGTATTTTTTTTTTGCGACCACGCAAAAGCTTTGCGTGTCGACTTGTATTAGAAGAAAAAAAGAATAAAGTCCAGATTACAGCGATTCCGGCATCCATCGATGCGGTAACACAACCAACAACCGTCCTCACAAGAACTACAACTAAGTGAGGAGGTACCTCAACCTACAAACCGCAACAACAACATGAGATCTCGCCCAGCCTCGTCTCCAGCCATGTGAATGGCGAGACGTCGGCTCGGAGAACAGGGTCACGTCGCCGCCAGTGCCAAATGCCTCCAGAGAAGACCAACGCTCCAAGACTGCCCAGGCCAACGTACCTCACGCCCATGTGCCTAGAGAGTCGGTAGGTGGAAGGCAGGAACCGGCTGGAACTGGTGTATCGGTCATCAGAGAAGTGCTGGTACCGGCTACATTGCGCCCCGAGGTCCACGGCCTATGCAGTAGTAAACTCTGGAGCCACGCATCGCCACCTCCAGCTGCCACATCAGAAACTCCATGTGCAACCCAAGCAGCGCTTCAAGAAGGGCGCGACACAAAGACGCCGCCGCTGCCGATCCGTCAAGCCGAACCTAGGGTTTCCCCCGGTGCTCGAGGAAGGATTCCGGTCAGGGTCATGCCATTGCCCCCAAGGACGTAGCGGCGCCCTCGGGCGTCACCGTTGACATTGCAGGCAGCCGCCGCACGGGGATTTCGCCCCGACCCATAAACAACGACCCTCGAAAACCGCCGAAGCGGGGGCAGCCTGGAGACGACAAAGCTGGTCGCTTGAGAAGACCAACGGCATAGGGGGCGAAGTCTCGAATGTTGCTGTTGTAGGAGGGAGGCACCAGTCAGTGAGCCGCCACCGCGGGGAGCGCCTCAAGCAGATGGCGCAGAGCTGCCATCTGCGTGCGCCACCGTCGGTTATGGCAGCCGCTAGCTGACCCGCAGCGACCGTCGTTGGGGTCCGCCGGGACGAGGCAAAGCAGCCACCTGCCGCTTGCCATCGAGTCCACATGGCGTCCATCATGAACGACGGCTAGGAGGGGGTGGGAGGAGGGAGATGGGCCAGCTGGGTCGAAGGGGATGCCGCGCAGGCGAATGCCTGGGCACCCACGCCTTCCCTGCCGCGCGCCGCCAGAAGGCAACCTCCGCGGTACAGGACGCCCGAGCGCCGCCGCATCTCGACCTTGTCGCACAAGCACAGCCTGCAGCGTCACCACACGCTCCCGCAACACCACCACCACCACGCCTCGAGAGGCCCGCGTCGTGCTCAACCCGCGCCGACCGCCGTCGCCGGAGCAGATCTGGGCGGAGCTAGCCCTGCCGCCCGCCACCACGAAGCCAACCCCGCCGCCGAGCTCCGAGCGAGGAGCTCCGCCACAGCCCCCGTCACCGTGGCACCCCCGACCAGATGCGCCGCCCCGTGCCGGCGCCCCTGCGAGAGGAGGCGAAACACCTCGTCGCTGCCGACGCCGGCAAGCCTTTGGTCGGCCGCGTCCTGAGGCGGCGGCGAGGGGGAGGAGGGAAGGGGAGGGCTGTGCCCGGCGGCGGCTAGGTTTCCCTCCCCGTCGCTCACAGGAGCAACGAGGGAGGGGAACGAGGGGTGAAGCGGAAAACATCGACGTGGAAAAATTAGGAGTATACAGAAAATCTGCTAATTTCTTGTTTCAAAATGGGGTATTCCTGACCTGTGCATCAAAATGATTACACACATTTCTTATTTATTCAAATTTTAAGGTTTAAAGTATATTACAACTCAGGGGTCACATAGCGTGGCTACATGAACCAACCACATAAAAATCGAGAGCAAACGCAAAAGCTATCCTAATCATCACAAATGCGATTAGAATGCCGCCTACCAATCTGGTTGAAGATAGTCCGAACGATCTCTATCAACCGAGTGCATCTGAAATCCATATGACCCCATTGGTCCTCCGGCATAAGGAAAGACCATAGATGGATCCAATAAGTAGCTGTGTGAATTACCTGCAAAAAGGAAGCACCTCTCGAATTGTTAAGCACTATATCATTCCGACATTTCCAAATAGGCCAGAGAATGGCACAAACGCCAATTCTTATTCGAGCTTAGTCTTTTCTATCTATACCATTCAACCATGTACCAAACAAATTAGTGACATTAATTGGGGAAGCAATATTAAAAGTAAACTGAATTACTCTAAAAATACTCTTTGCAAACGAGCAACATAAAATAGATGTTGAACCGATTCTTGCAGACCAGAAAAAACACATTTTATGCATCCATGCCATTGTCGCTTTGCTAAATTATCTTTTGTTAAAAGTACCTTCTTATGAACTAACCACATAAAGATATCTTAAGAGGTACCTATAGTCCCCACAGATACTATTGTAAAAACCTAGTATGGCCATTAATGAAATCCTTATATAATTGATTTAACTGTGAATCGGCCCGAATAGTGGGAGACATTCATTAATCTCTCAAGGAGGTACATCCAAGCATCCCATTTATCCACAATCAAATTGCGCCTAAACTCAATGGATAGGGGATTATGAGATAGAACATCGAAGACAGTCACATTTCTTCATCTGAAGATATTACATAAACTTGGATATTGTAATGAAAGAGCATTTCCATTAAGCCAAGGGTCTTCCCAAAAACATATATCTTTACCATTCCCAAGAATAAAAGATCTACATTTAAAGAAACCATCCTTTAACTTCATCAACCCTTTCCAACAGGGGGTCAGTTGGCTTTGCCTCTACTTGAGATAACGTTTGATTCGTTAATTTTTTTTGCTCAATAGCTCATGCCACACCCCATCCTCATGCAGTAGTTTAAATAGCCATTTGCTAAATAAGCTCCTGTTTTTCATTTCTAGAATCTCAATACCCAATCCTCCTTGATCCTTGGGTCGACAAATAATGTTCCATTTTATGACTCTGTATTTTTTTATCTAGTAGAGCTTTGCCAAAAGAAACAACAAATCCCTATTGTTCGTAGCAAAATCATCAACTCATGTATACAGCTTCTCTCAAATACATTTGCAACATCTCGCGAAACATTTGCATGATTGCATCATTGACGGGATAACTCATTTTGAAAATTTGAAGTTATAATTGCAGCTCATGCCCATAATCATCGTATCATCTCGTTCGCGTGTTCGTAGCAAAACCCATACAAGTTTGTAGCATCTCGAAAAAACATATGCAAAATCAATAAATTCGCAAATTACTAACCTCGAATTTGACCACAGACCTCGCCATTTGGGCTCACTGGAGCCTAATTTAGTGAGTCTGAACTCATCCCCCATGCGCCCCACGCACATATCATGCGTTGAACTCTACTGGTGGATGCTTTTGAAATTGTTGTTTATGTTGAGATCATGAGGGCTTGCCGGCCGGCGCTGGCTACGGCGAAGTGTAGGAAAAGAAGAAGGAACAACACGGTGGCCGAAGAAGCTGGGTGATGGATAGAGGCTAAGGACGACCGGGCCAAGACCTCGTGAGTTGAGCGTGTGAGTGTGACACCGATGATCGCGTTATATAATGCTTTTCATGTTGAAACAAATTTATTTTATCTGCTATCTGCAATGTGCAGTTTTGAAAATTACTTCTTGCATGAGTAATTTATAAAAAAATATAGTGTCCAATGATTTTTTCTCTTAGGATAAATCTAGTAGTACCATGGAATCAAACTAACTTATATAAGTGTTTACTAGTGAAATTTTGTGAACTATGTTCGGCATCATCTATTTCACAAAGAATGGAGTATAAAATAAAAACGTCATTCGAATTTGGGAAGCTAATTTGTCTACCCCATTCATTTTATGCCCTTGGGTGGTGTTTGGTGGAAATATTTTTCGAGCTAATTGTGTCGGGGTTAAATGAGAGACGAAATAATACAGAGGTTTTTTTAACTCTCGGAAAACAATCTGTGGAAGTTAGCGAGTATGTCTTGCCATTTTTGGCTATCATTATTGCAGCGACAACTTAGAGATCATGCAGTAGAAAATCGAGTATTCCTAAATACCATGGTCGGTTTTTGAATCTGTCCTAACCTACATATTTGTCTTTATTCGTGACTTTCATTTAACATTGGTACAAGCAGAAAGCAAGAGGAAACGAGTCAAATTCACAAAACAAGACTTGTGAAGAGAAATAGTGTATGCTAAAGATTATATTGCTTCTGCTACAAAATTTCTTCAAAATCCTTTTTTCGACAAAGGGAATATATTAATATCGCGGAGATACCAATTACACCAAGCCTCTAGAACAATGTAATGTCTTTAGACATTACAGATACACACAACCCAAAAACAAATAGAAGAGAATATATTAAGTTTCCGCTACAGTGAATTTTTTGTAGCTGCTGCACATCCATCACCAAGACAACATCCGAAGTCCAAATTCTCCAAAAAAAATGATGCCTCGAGGAAAGTAACAGTGCACCAGCGCTGTCGTCGCCCGATCAAAGATCATATGTTTTCACCCTGGAGAAAGTCCGAACTCATAAAGCAATGTATTCAACAAGGCCATTGCCAGGCACAACCAACTAAGGCCAGACCTTGGATTTTCAACCTGAAAGTTAAGACTTTGTACTCCTCCTATGCTGCCGCCGCCACTGCTACGAGTCACGAATCACCAAGCAAATTCCTCATCACCAAAAAGACTCGATCCACCATTACTAGACCTCAGTCGCCATTACATTTTTCCCTACTGTTTTCAGCATGAGAATCGAAATACCGACATGCCACAATGCCAACCAACAATGAAGCTTCGCGTCACACTCTCCTGAATTTTTAAACAGGCTGAAATAGGGCGCACACGACCGAATCCCATCCAATCCAGGAATCTACAGGCGTCAAGCGCCCAACGGAGATCTCCAGCGGATCCTTCCGGAACTCGACAATGGCCATATCAATGAAGGCCAGCATCAAGCAGGAGACCGTCTCGGCATGAAAAGAAACGTAGGATCACCACCCTTATACGATGCACACAAACAGGAGTAGTATTGCCAATATCCTTATATGACGCAGACAAACAGGAGTAGATTCAAAATCCTCTTAGAGGTAGACAAGAGCAGAGCCGATGTATTGCCAATATAATCATAGAAGTAGTTTACTAAAGCTCACCCCTATAAAACTAAACTGAGGACAGCGAGTTGGCGATTGTGGTCTCTACCTAGCTGGAGGGCTAGCCACAGATGACGGTCTAGCCTTCATTGTGACACGTTGAGTACTTGAGTGTTTTGCTTCTCGAGTTTTTATTCTCACTTACTTAGAGCCAAACTTTATCTTGCTATTGGTCACACCTTTTATAGGTTTATACTTTTTTAGCTGTATGTGTGCATCTTAGACGTAGAGGTCGGGAGAGTAAGATTATTTTGTGAATACATTTGATTGATCTTTTGCAAAGAACCAAGAACCAGTAAAAGCCGGCCACATTCAAACTGAGCACCCCTATGGTTTTGGTTGGTTCGCCCCTATCTATTTCAACAATGTCCTCTTCCAACGTACTGAGTGTTTATCCCATGAAGAAAGCAAGAAATACTTGATGACCGACTTGTACATTGTTCTGGCGATGGCCTATTCAAAAAGAAGAAGCAGCGAACAATTTTATAATTAACTGGTGCACATATGCAATTCCGTTAAGGCTGACCATAATGAGAGAAATTTAGCTAGTAATATCACACATCACAAGACAAATTTGCTCATATAGCACATGTTATCACTATCTTCAGTAGCTAATAAGGATAGAGGTGCTTATGGTGACATAGCTAGCGAACTGCTAGATACCTGACCTATTATTTATCTGGAGTAGATCTCGAGAGAAACAAAGGAAAGAAAATACTTCCTTCATTTATGTATAGAAGACACATGTTATCATTATCTTCAGTTAAGCATGTTTTAATTTAAATAGTTTGTATACACAATCTCAGCAACTAAAGTACATGATGAATATATAAATTTAGTCAAATTAAACAAGTTTGATTGTGCAGAATACGGTGTGCTTATCGAGAAATCTCATCAACAGGGGTGAATCATAAGAGGAATTCGGTAAGTGTGATGCGGCCATTTTAACCATCATGATTAGCTCATTTCGTATAGCGCAATCTCTTGGGCAATTCACGCCGGATACTGTCATAGTGATGCAAGTATCAAGGGAGCTGAGTAATTTACACAGTGTACGACGTGGTCTTGGCAGGCACACAACGACTAGATTATGTAATAACATTAATTTGAGCATCTCTAAAGCAGCTCAAACATGTGGATGCTAATGCAATGCTTATTCCGAGAAGAATCCGGCCAAGAGCCATCTTATTTTTAGTGCTAAAGCTGCAGCCGCCGTTCAATCCACAATGTGTTAAATACAAATACTGATCAAGTCACACTAGCAGACAAATCTGAGGACGCAAGACGGCCTGTTGTTAGTCAGGTCAGAGTTCATGCCGTTTTGCTTTCTTTCGCGTGTCAAGGCTGCTTTCAAAAACTTAATTCTACCATTCTGCAATTCTGGGATTTACTCAGTAGGCAAAAAATCTGTTCTTCAGTGGCATTGACCCCCAGTGCCTGAAGAGAGGTTGAAATGATGGAAGTTAGTGGTGGGGGGCAAGACAGGAAGGAGGACAGAAGGCGCCATGCGGCATGCGCTATCAAGAATCAAGATGTTTGCCGACCGAGCACACCATAGCTTAGCCGGCCTCCCATCTTTTCGATCGTGCGCGGCGCGCCCGTGCCAAGTTGGACGAGACAACGCCACCTTTCTCCTCCGGTACCCGTCATGGGGAACAGCTAGTGGGCGTGGCTCTCTTTTCCGATGATGAAAAGTTGCGACGTACACCGATGTGGTGTCCCTAGAATTATTTCTGATCTAGTACGACATTCCATGGTTGGTATGTGCATTACGTTTTTTACGTGTAGACGAAGTTAAATTTTGTAAAATTGGACCAAATATAATATTAACAATAACAATAAAATTTTAATGTTATATATAAGAATAATCATAAAACACATTTTCCTATTATGTGCATTTCATATTATAGATGTTTATATATTTTTTAGTATATACTTGGTTAAAGTTTTGAATTTTGACTTTGAAAAAACACATAACATAATGTAAATACAAATAGAAGAAGTACTTCCTCCGGTTTTTTTTAAGGGAGGTATAAATTTTAATCAGAATCCAAATGGTTGCCTCATCTTTTTGTATTACTTCGGTCATTTGGCTTAATTTATAAAACGACACGAAAACCTGTTTCGGGGAACAATACAAGAATTGATCAAGTTTATCTATTTCATAGTATATCTATATAGTTTTATAATTATCAATATTGTTTCCTATTAAAATTTGGATACAGTAACATTATTTGTCTTTTTGAAAACAAAAAATACACCTTATTTTGAAAATCAGAGATAATACTACTACATCTTTACTATAATATAAGTTTTAGAAGCTAAATAGCTTAAGAAAACCTTTTATATTATGCTACGGAGGGAGTAGTTACCAACATTTTGTTATGCATTGTTCGCGGCAAGAAGCAGGCCGCCGCAGGTTCCCAATTTGCAAATGTCAGAAGAGGTCAACATGGCTGTGCTGCCATTCTCCGATGGATCATGGCTGGGCATGATGCATCTTCCTAGTTCCTAGTGCTGTGGTGGCCCCATGCCATAAGTGACCTCACTTCCTCGGTTGAGCTTGTCCCTTGTAGTACAAAGGTACACCAGCTAGGTGCGCATGCACGGTTTGTAAACGAGACGCGCGGAAAACATTGTTCTGCCCACCGGGCCGGGCCCTGGGTGTTTAATTTGGAGGACAAACATAGTTCTAAATTTATTTATTTATTTATTACTTAAAATTTTATTTATTTTTGCAACCCAAAATTGGTTTATAATGCAAACTTCAATAATATAATATTGTTTTTAGGGTAGTTCGGTGTTCATGTTTTCCCATGAATATTCGTATTAGTGATTCAGTATCTTTGGACTAGACATTTTATGCAGAAGTTAAAGAGACTCGTCTATTACTCATTTCGTCTACGGTCAGGTCTCCAGAGCATCAGATCAGGATGCTTCCATGCCACGTGAAAGCAAATTGTCACCCTCATCTAGTCGGTCGGAGGTTATTGATCTCATCGTTTCGGTCTCACTGACCGTCACCACTGTTTCCCATCGCACTAAATTAGAAAGCAACTGATTCCTTCCGACGATGTCATTTTGTCTTTATCAAGTCCACATTGTTGGTGGTTCTGTCTCGGATCATTCCCCGATCCATATCATTCATCTTTGGTATATGTTGATGAGGACTTCACCTCGAGCTCCGCAATTTATTGTACTACCTTTGTTCCATAATAAGTCTTGCTAAAAGGCTTATATTATCGAACGGAGGGAGTATCATTCAACATAAAGTCGGAGTACGTGGAAGGACGGTGACTTCTCGTTCAACATAAAGCCGGTGGTAGAAGGACTGGTGAGTAACACTCCAACAACGAGGTAGCCAAACGAATGGCCGCCAGTAGATAAAAAGACTTTGCGAAAAGCATTTTCACAACTCTGTGTCGCTAGGCGATTACAACGATCGATTTCCGTCAACCCTAGATGCTTTCTCCACGATAGATCAACTGCGACGCATTCATGTGTCTCGATTTTTACACCTTTTTCGGCACACGGGTCAACGTAGGCATGTATTTAAACATAAATATCATTTGCTCCATTTTGTTAAAATCTAAAAAAAATCATTAAGATGCAAAATGTAACGCCCCAAGATCGGTACTATGCAGATTTTAGCGTTCTAACCAAATCCGCATAATAACGATCCTAAAGGACGCCCACCAGGCATAACGTGCACGTCGCAACACACACATTATGCGGGTGGAATTGTGATAACATTACAACAGTTCTCGATAGAACCCACAAAACAACATATATACAACAACGACTCACCGAGTCAAGAGCACAGATACAATACAAAAATCCAAAATAATAACGAAAGCGGGTAGCGTCCGGCTACGGACAAGAAACAAATTGGACTAAGAGTCCTGAAGATAAACGAAGGCACCATATCCCTGCCCAGGCCAAGCCGGAGGGATTCCCAAGCTAACGTTGTCAGACTTCAAACCTGTCGGCTGCATTGGAATAGCAGCCCCGAAGGGGTCAGTACTATAAACAGTACTGGCAAGTAATACTCACAAGATATCAAAGTTGGAACTCCGGGGGAAGAGGGTTAGCGATTGAGGTGGCGGCAAGCAGCACTAACAACTTATAGAGACACGCTACAACTTTCGTCGATAAGAGAGCGCATAAAAAAACCAACTAAACTACTCACCACATCAACAACCCGCCCAAGTATTACTCCCTCGATCAACCACCCGCGAGGAAGCAATCAGGGCAACTCACACGGTGGACAAGTTTTATAGGTTATTATTCAAATAATCTATCTTACTAGTCAAGTTATAATTAATAGGTGCAAGTTGTCTATGATCTTTTTAGCCAGCGCATTTCACCAAGTCGTCCATAACCGCAGACACGGCTTTTCGAAAAGATTTCACCCTGCAGGGATGCACCAATGAACCCACACGCATCGAAACACTCGCTTAGAGGTGTACCGGTGGAGCATTCCACGCAATACTTCCCTTCTCTACAAACAAGTCCAGGGAGCCACCTAGCTAGGACTGATCCACCTTGAGAGTCCGGCCGAAACTTCAAGGTGCATAATATAGATGTACCGGACAAACCCCATAATTAAGTTGATTTAATTCGACTAGATTGATAAAGGTGTGAGGTTAATTAATGATGCATGATTTTATAAGATACGCATATAGGGTATAGGGTTAGGGTTGGGGTCACACATCGGATTCGGGGATCTTCGGATTTGGAGAGGAAGTATTCGAAGTAGTCGTTCGTCCGGAGTCGAAGTAGTCGAGGTAGTCAACGTCGGGGAAGTAGTCGTACTCGGGTCGTCGTCGTTGCGGACCTTGGCGTTCCGGGCTTCGGGGTCAACGGGGGTTCACGGCGTCGGGGTACTCGGTCTTCGGGGTTCACGGACGCACACGAAGGCGGCCGGCACAACAAATCGGAGAACTTGGCGGGTTCCGGGGTCGGGGAAGATCTTGTCGTTGCACGGCATCATGGAAGTTCTTGACGGCTCCGGTCTTTGGACTTCACGGCGCCGAGGATCGGGCTTCACGACGGGAGCGTGCACGGGAACTTGGCGTCAGGAACGGGAAACGCACCGGAGACGGGCAAGGGACAGCAGCAACAGCATGGGCACGGAAACGGTCTGGCGGGCATTCCATTGAGCAGGTTGCGGGCACCGGGGACGAGCACATAGAGAGGAGGCAGGCACCACGCAATCACGGGACAACAGCAGCACGGCTAGGGGACACGCACGGGAAGGAGGAGCAGGGCGTGGCAGGAGCTCGTGCAGGAGCAGGCCAGGGTGGCCGGTCCGGAGCAAGAGGGCGGGTGGTCGCGGCCGGGCCGTGGAGGAGAAGTAGGTCGGCGGGAGAGGAAGAGGTCGAGTCTGAGGAGGCCGGCCCGGAGCTGCAGGGGCGGCGGGGCGGAGGCGAGGACGGCGGTGCTCTGGAGGAGAGCTGGCCGGAGCAGAGAGGTGGCGGAGGAGCTGGACGTGGTCGGGGCGAAGGCCGGCGCTGCGGTGGTCCGGCACGGACGGAGTAGAGGCGGGCCAGGCGAGTGGAGGGAGGAGGGGATGGCGCATCGAGCGGCGGCCCCGGGGTGGCCGACGTCAGGAGGTCGAAGAGCAGGCTGGGAGGAGAGGAGCTCACGGGAGCAGGGCCACGGGGGGGGGGGGAGGAGAGAGGAGCGCGGGCTCGGTCGGCGGCTGATGGAGGGGCGGCCTTGAGGACGAGCTAGAGGAGGAGACGGCCATCGGGGAGAGGAGCCGGCGGCGGGCTGGCCGGAGGCGACGCGTGGAGGCGGCGGGGACGGGGCAGCCATGGCGAGGTGGGGAAGAAGAGCACGGGTACGGGGAGGAGGAGGATGCGGGCTGCCACGGGAGGAAGAAAAGGATAAAGGGAGAAAAGAAAAAGAAGAAAAAAAAGAAAAGGGAGAGGGAAAAAGAGAGAGGAGGGGAAAAAGAAAAGAAAGATGGGGTGGAAGGACGGATTTGCGAAACGCCAAAAACAGAGGAGGGTGGCTGCAAAAAGGCAGGGGGTGGGAAAGGAAAAAGGCAGGGGGAAACCAGGGGAAACCCTAGGGTTTGGTGGTTAGGTGGGCTTGGGCCGGTTTGGGCTACTTTCTCGCTTGCTCAAATTATATTTTCTTTTTAGGAATTTAATTTGGTAAATTAATTTTTAGAAAACGGAGACTACTGTCTCGATAAAAATATTTTCCGACAATTTTAGCAAAATAAAATAGGGTTTATTAAAAATAATTTTTGTTGACAAAAACTTGCAATGCGCATGATGCTGATGTCATGATGATGCAAAAACAAAAACAAACGAAAATCTATTTTGGGGAAAACCCCGGGACATTGCAAAACAAAAACAAACGAAAATCTATTTTGGGGAAAACCCCGGGACATTACAACCGACACCACTAACAAGGGATCTCGACCCGAGATCCACGCTACCGTCAGGGAGAAGAAGAGCAAGGTAAACTATCGAATCTTCTCGCTCCATGTTGATCTTCTCGACACCACTAACAAGAGGTTCTTGCTCACGTCGATGGCGATGACCGTCCGTAGAGATTGCTTCCATGATCGAACCTATTTGGTAAAAGGCAAGAGATCGTCCACCCACGAAGATGCTATGACACATAAGATAGGTAAGAGAGAAGATTTAAATCATATAAGATAAGAGGGAAAATAGATTAAAGGTAAGGAATAAACAAGAATCCTATTGAGATATTTTCCAATAGCTTTTAGTAAAATAGTTTGGACACTCTACAAACAACGACCGTTAGCTAGGGTATCCTATAGGCAGACTGGACCCGCGGGGTATCGAAGAACCATGAGCTCTAATACCACTTTGTAATGCTCCAAGATCGGTACTATGCAGATTTTAGCATTCCAGCCAAATCCGCATAATAACGATCCTAAAGGACGCCCACCAGGCATAACGTGCACGTCGCAACACACACGTTATGCGGGTGGAATTGTGATAACATTACAACAGTTCTCGATAGAACCCACAAAACAACATATATACAACAACGACTCATCGAGTCAAGAGCACAGATACAATACAAAGATCCAAAATAACAACGAAAGCGGGTAGCGTCCGGCTACGGACAAGAAACAAATTGGACTAAGAGTCCTGAAGATAAACGAAGGCACCATATCCCTGCCCAGGCCAAGCCGGAGGGATTCCCAAGCTAACGTCGTCAGACTTCAAACCTGTCGGCTGCATTGGAATAGCAGCCCCGAAGGGGTCAGTACTATAAACAATACTGGCAAGGAATACTCACAAGATATCAAAGCTGCAACTCCGGGGGAAGAGGGTTAGCGATTGGGGCGGCGGCAAGCAGCACTAAAAATTTATAGAGACACGCTACAACTTTCGTCTAAAGAGACAAGGTAAGAGAGCGCATAAAAAAACCAACTAAACTACTCACCACATCAAAAACCCGCCCAAGTATTACTCCCTCGATCAACCACCCGCGAGGAAGCAATCAGGGCAACTCACACGATGGACAAGTTTTATAGGTTATTATTCAAGTAATCTATCTTACTAGTCAAGTTATAATTAATAGGTGCAAGTTGTCTATGATCTTTTTAGCCAGCGCATTTCACCAAGTCGTCCATAACCGCAAACACGGCTTTTCGAAAAGATTTCACCATGCAGTGATGCACCAATAAACCCACACGCATCGAAACACTCGCTTAGAGGTGTACCTGTGGAGCGTTCGACGCAATACTTCCCTTCTCTACAAACAAGTCCAGGGAGCCACCTAGCTAGGACTGATCCACCTTGAGAATCCGGCCGAAGCTTCGAGGTGGGCCTAACCGATGTGTGAACGGCTTCGGGTGGAACACTCATATGATTGCCCTCCTTCCACATGCGATTAACGCCCATCCCGCAACCCTACCGTAAGTAACCACGTATCCATCATCATCTTACCTTCCCATCATCATCATCGTTGTACGCGCACAAATGGAAACACCCGAACTACTTGTGGCACCTGGACATGTTTGAAGATCTGGTAATAGATTGCGGGGAGGCCCATAGAACTCGCACATGTGATTAGTGTGCTCAGTCTTGGATCAGCGGAAAAGAACTCGGGTCCTAGGCGACACTAGCAGAACAAATCACCACAATTGGCCTTCCGCCGGTGCCTTATCTTTATTATATTATTCCCATCACAACAGAAATTAAAGATTACCATTTTAGTTGAGCCTAGCTATCATGTTATCAACAAGACTAGATAAAGAGATAACAGGACTCAAGCAAAGCACCTAAGCATGCACTACGACTCGCAAGGCTAACAAGGTAAACAAGCAACAGGGTAATAGGATGTGGGGGTGTGGCTATATCATGGCTGCCAAGTAAACATGCAAATAGGATCTGGACACAAGCATCGTGACATAAGGCTAGCAAGGAACAAAAGATAGGTGGAGTAAGAGACAGAAAACAAGCAAAGATAGCAAGGGAGTATCACTTGCCTGCAATCCGGTAGAGGTAGCAGAAAAGTCGTTGCTCACATCAACTCATCGTCCTATTCCCGAATAAGCAACGAACACTGGGCAACGGAAAAGATGCATTTTACTTCTACGGCAAAAGAACCGGCATGTAGATGACATGATGCATGACAAATTAAATGTTGTCCAATTTTATCCCTAACACATGGCAAAGCAATTTTAAATGGGATCGGTGCATAATATAGATGTACCGGACAAACCCCATAATTAAGTTGATTTAATTCGACTAGATTGATAAAAGTGTGAGGTTAATTAATGATGCATGATTTTATAAGATACGCATATAGGGTATAGGGTTAGGTTTGGGGTCACACATCGGATTCGGGGATCTTCGGATTTGGAGAGGAAGTAGTCGAAGTAGTCGTTCGTTCGGAGTCGAAGTAGTCGAGGTAGTCGACATCGGGGAAGTAGTCATACTCGGGTCGTCGTCGTTGCGGACCTTGGAGTTCCGGGCTTCGGTGTCAACAAGGGTTCACGGCGTCGGGGTACTCGGTCTTCGGGGTTCACAGACGCGCACGAAGGCGGCTGGCACAACGAATTGGAGAATTTGGCGGGTTCTGGGGTCAGGGAAGATCTTGTCGTTGCACGGCATCATGGAAGTTCTTGACGGCTCCGGTCTTTGGACTTCACGGCGCCGAGGATCGGGCTTCACGGTCACGGTTTCACGACGGGAGCGTGCACGGGAACTTGGCGTCGGGAACGGGAAATGCACCGGAGACGGGCAAGGGACAACACCAACAGCACGGGCACGGAAACGGTCTTGCGGGCATTCCATCGAGCAGGTTGCGGGCACCGGGGACGAGCACATAGAGAGGAGGCAGGCACCACGCAACCACAGGACAACAGCAGCACGGCCAGGGGACACGCACGGCAAGGAGGAGCAGGGCGCGGCAGGAGCTCGTGCAGGAGCAGGCCAGGGTGGCCGGGCCGGAGCAGGAGGGCGGGTGGTCGCGGCCGGGCCGTGGAGGAGAAGTAGGCCGGCGGGAGAGGAAGAGGTCGAGTCGGAGGAGGCCGGCCCGGAGCTGTAGGGGCGGGGGGCGGAGGCGAGGACGGCGGCGCTCTGGAGGAGAGCTGGCCGGAGGAGAGAGGTGGCAGAGGAGCTGGACGTGGTCGGGGCGAAGGCCGGCGCTGTGGTGGTCCGGCGCGGACGGAGTAGAGGCGGGCCAGGCGAGTGGAGGGAGGAGGGGATGTCGCATCGGGCGGCGGCCCCGGGGTGGCCGACGTCGGGAGGTCGAAGAGCAGGCCGGGAGGAGAGGAGCTCACTGGAGCAGGGCCGCGGGGGGGGGGGGGGGAGGAGAGAGGAGCGGGGGCTCGGTCGGCGGCTGATGGAGGGGTGGCCTTGTTGACGAGCTAGAGGAGGAGACGGCCAGCGGGGAGAGGAGCCGGCGGCGGGCTGGCCGGAGGTGATGCGTGGAGGCGGCGGGGACGGGGCAGCCATGGCGAGGTGGGGAAGGAGAGCACGGGTACGGGGAGGAGGAGGATGCGGGCTGCCACGGGAGGAAGAAAAGGATAGAGGGAGAAAAGAAAACGAAGAAAAAAAATAAAAGGGAGAGGGAAAAAGAGAGAGGATGGGAAAAAAGAAAAGAAAGAGGGGGTGGAAGGACGGATTTGCGAAACGCCAAAAACAGAGGAGGGTGGCTGCAAAAAGGCAGGGGGTGGGAAAGGAAAAAGCCAGGGGGAAACCAGGGGAAACCCTAGGGTTTGGAGGTTAGGTGGGCTTGGGCCGGTTTGGGCTACTCTCTCGCTCGCTCAAATTATATTTTCTTTTTAGGAATTTAATTTGGCAAATTAATTTTTAGAAAACGGAGACTACTGTCTCGATAAAAATATTTTTCGACAATTTTAGCAAAATAAAATAGGGTTTAATAAAAATAAATTTTGTTGACAAAAACTTGCAATGCGCATGATGCTGATGTCATGATGATGCAAAAACAAAAACAAACAAAAATCTATTTTGGGGAAAACCCCGGGACATTACACAAAATTTCATATCTTACATGCCGACCATTTGTTTATGGGATCTCTTTCTTATGTGACATCCATTTCTTACATTCTCCTCTAGTGGTCCTAGTTTCAATTTCCCTATAAATTTTGAGGAAAAAAACGGTGGCTTTCACCCCTCTTTGTTCAATGAACTAACTAAACAAAACTAGATCATGATGTCGTGCGTTGCCACCTCTATAAACTTTTTTCAAATAAAATGATGGAATTGGCGTAAATATATCGATGCAAGAATATAGAAGTTGCATTTACATAAACTTACTGATAGATTGGTTGAAAAAAGTGGTGAATTTTATTCAGTTTAATAAAACAAAAAAAGGCAAACGCGATCACTCACTTAAATCATTTTTTAAAACATTTTTTCTATTACATTACGAGAAAAGATGTAAAACTGAACATAAACATAAATTTAGTTAAATGTATGCAGGTCCAAAATTTGCATAATAATGGCATAAGGATGTGGGTACAACTACATGTAACATCATCCATGTACTAAAAGCTGATAAAACTGCATAATTTATCATAAAAATAATTAAATGACTAATGTATTGGTCAACTAGTACAAGTCACAATCCAGATTAAAATTTCAAGGAGAGAAATTAAATAAGGCTTGGAAAATCTGTATTTTTGGCTATTCCACTCAGGTTGATTCACAACTAAGAGAAAGGTAATGTGCGCCTATCATGATTCATGAAGAACCATGCGCGTTATATCCATTCATGTTCCTTTCTAACTGTCTAGTAATGGTGCACGTGCAATGCACGTTAATCTTACAAGTATAAGTCCAAGCACAAAGTTTGCTACTACCATAGTTTGCTGCAGTTTCAAAACATATTGATCTGCATGAAGAATGCCATATTACTAATACTAAACCTTGCATTACTGGATAAATATTTGTATGAAAGTATCTCATCTCATGCTACTATTCTGGTGATGTTTGATCATTTTTACCCTGAAGCCAATTCTATGATTGCAATCAATTCATCAAAACTCCTAATATATCACAGATTATGTGATGCTTTAAATTACTGATAATGAAATACGAGCATTCATACTCCTTTCTACAGAAATCTATTCTAAAAAAGCAAAGGTTATTACGTTATATCATGCTGGATCCTACATCATGCTAGATCCAATGATGTATATGCTATCTACAACCAGTATCCACTATGTATGCCCTGGTGCAAGATGGAAGATCTGAAAGACATTGGTAATTGGTTCTCATATTTTGAAATGAACTTTTTCAAAATGGCACAATACATTTGTGTGTTGTTTCCTTAAGCAAAATGTCAAAACCTTACGCCGAATCAAATGAATTGTTTCCTCACCATTATAATTTCTATTTACATCGTGCAGAAAAATGAAAAACATGAAATGGCTAGGTAAAGTTTCCGGGGCCTGAAGGTGCTATCTCTATTTCAATTGATCTTGTAGGTGCAAAATATGACACAAAGGCACAAAATCATATTGGTTCACCATATCTTAAAATTCGCAGCTGCACAAAACCAACCTATAGGCCACTACTCACAATGCAAATTATTTTTACTACAGTCAAGCAATTTGGGTACCCCTTTGTGCTTTGTTAACACAACATGTGCCTCCGCCCATACGATGTTACAATTTGCCGCTTCTTGAGCACCACACCACCACCACCAAGACAAGAACGCCAAACATGTGTATGGTCGAAATGGATAAATCAAATCATGTAGCACGTTCTTATGTTTTTTCAAACTTTCCATCTGAAAGTGCATGGTTGCCCCCTTGTATGGTTTTGGTAATTAATGACAATCTCTATGGACTAATATTTGCATTGAGCTACTTGTAGGTTGTGTCCATATGTGTTGCTTGATCTACATTTGTTGGAGTCAAGGCTAAGGGAAGAAAAGTTTGTGTTGATCAAGGCTAAGTGCGTGTTGATCAACACTCAAGTCCATGTGAAGATATGCCGAAGAGTACTTCTCCCATCTTGGTGTATGGGGGAGCATCATGTGAATCTTCACCAAGCAAAGCGCAATCAAGAAAGGTGGTTCATCTTGTGGAGATGAAGATCGCGAAGCGCAATCAAGAAAGGTGGTTCATCTTGTGGAGATGAAGATCGTCTTCATCGACCGTAAGTGGATTAATGCGCAAGGCGAAGGTATGATCTTGATAGGGCTTTTTATTTTACCGGTCTCATGATGTTAGTTGAGAGACCGGGTTATAGGATAGATAGCCGTACTATCAAGAGGGGCTCTCGACCGAGTATCGTGATCATATCGTCGTAGAGAGTACAAACCTTTGCATCCATGCAATCATCTTTATTGGTTCTTATTTGTCTCTTATCGTGGTGTGGTCTTGGTCCCTGTCGTGCTTGTCATGACAAGGCTAAGTTCACCGAAAACGGTTTTCATATGCGTCTTCTTTTGCGGTTTCGGTATTGGAGATTTTGCCGGTTCATCCGTGCGGAAGATTTATCTCTTCCATTTCTTACAAAATCTCCATTGCTTGTTTTCCTTTTTTAAAGGTTGCATTTGTCATCCTCTTTCCAACAAAATTGGTTTCACGTCTTTTGGACGTCATTCGCAAAAGATTTTACCTTTCCGGTTTGCGAAATAAAGGTTGATCATTTCCCCTTTGGTCTTTACTATATTTTGTTGTACTATGATTTTTCTCTGCATAATCTTGTTGTGCTCGTTGTGACGATTCCATCGAGTCCAAGATTATCGAAAACGGAGTTCGTTTGCAAAAGTTATGGGGTTCTGATTTCACTGTTTGGATCTGGCCCGGAGTGTGTCCGGAGTCTCCGGCCTGGCCGGAGTCTCCGGCCCTCTAGACCAGAATCTCCGGTCTCCTGTTTTTCGCTGCCGAATGTCATTTTGTGTGGTGCGCTACTGGACTGGGTCCGGAGTCGCCGGCCTACCAGAGTCTCCGGCTCAAGTGACCCGGAGTCTCCAGTCTCAGGATTTTCTCAGCTCTTCTGCATCTTGGTGGTGCAGCTCTGGTAGGGGTCCGGAGCATCCCCGGAGTGTGTTCGGATTCTCCGGCCTGGCCGGAGTCTCTGGCCCTCTGGACCGGATTCTCCGGTCTGCCCCGATGATCCAGCCTGTCCGGAGCCTGGCCGGAATGTCCGGCCCAGGCCGGAGTCTCCGGCCTGAGAAGGCTATAACGGCTTGTTTTTGGGGGATGCTATAAAAAGCCTCCTTCTTCCCCAAAACCTGGTTGCTGGACTAGCTCACTTTTGCTCAGCTCACTCCCTCTCTCCTCCATTGTTGCAAACTTGTGAGCTTGATTCCTCTCAATCCCTCCGATGATTCTTGCCCAAATTTAGGGATTCAAGAGAGGAGATCTAGATCTACCATTCCACCAATCAAAATCTCCTCTAAGTGAGGGGAACTAGTGGATCTAGATTTTGGGGTTATTTGTGTTCATCCCCTTTGTTCTTTCTCTCTTATTCCCCCCCAAAGCATTTGTTGCTTGGTTGGAATTTGAGAGTGAAGGACTTGATCACTTTGTGTGTTCTTGCCTCTTGCATTGGTTGCATCGGGTTGCTCTCTCCACGGTGATACGTGAAGATCGAAGTTGAGAAGCTTGTTACTCTTGGGTGCATTGTGTTCCCAAGAGCTTGTGCCTGTTGGGTGCATTGTGTACCCTAGACGGTTGGAGGTGCCGCGAAGACTTCGAGTTGTGAAGCTTCGGCACGATTTGGGAGCTCCCAATTGAGTTGTGGGTGTGTGCCCCAAGAAAAGTTGTAAAGGCCTCGGATTCCGCCTCGAAGGATTCCGATAGTGGAAGGTGAACCAAACCCTTGGGTGCGGTTAATCGGAGAATAGGGTGAGGCCTTTGTGGCATCTTGAGTAGGCCTCTTGTGGCGAGCTCACACCCCTCCAACGAGACGTACTCTCTTAACAAGGAGGAACTCGGGAATACATCCTCGTCTCCGCGTGCCTCGGTTATCTCTATACCCGAGCTTTTACTTATGCAATTTACATTGTGATATCCTTCGTGCTTGAAGTTATATATCTTGCTATCACCTTGTTGCTTGCTTTGCTTAGCATAAGTTGTTGGTGCACATAGGTGAGCCTAGTAATTAGGTTGTTGGCTTGTTAATTTAAACACATAGTTTTATTCCGCAATTATCAAGCCTTTAAATAGAAAAAGTTTTAATCGCCTATTCACCCCCCCCTCTAGGCGACATCTAGGCATAGTTTGTTCTTTCAATTGGTATCAGAGCCTCGTCTCTCTTGTTTGGCTTTACCGCCTAGAGAGTAAAGATGTCGTTTAGGGGATTAGTGCACGATCACATGTTTATATTTGATGGCACAAATTTTAATGTTTGGAAAACTCATATGCTTAGTCACTTACGGGTCTTGGACCTCAATATTGAGTGTATCTTAGATATAGGTTTTTCTCCTCCAAAGGATTACGAAAGTACGACTTTAGAGGATAAGAAAAACTTATATCTAGATGCTCTAGCCTCTAATGAGTTTTGCAAATTTGTGAGTGTTGTAGTGTTTGAGTCAATCTTGCCTCTACGGAACGCTCATGAGCTTTGGACCAAGCTTCAAGAAAAATATGTAGTGTCCAACTCTATTGAGGATGATTGCTCTCCCTCCACCTCCGGCCGTGACGAGCTCTTGTCTTCGTCTACTTCACCAAAATGTGGTAAGCCACAAATCAATGTGATGGTGAGTAGTGATAGGTTTTGCAATATTGATAGTGAGGTCATTTTTTATGATCTTTTATCTCTATCTTGTTGCAATGCCTCATCTTTGGACTTAAACTCTTCTAGCACTCAAAATGTCATACATGCTAGTGTTGATAGTCCTTGCATATCATCCAAAAATTGCTTAGATAAATCTCTTGATGATATGCTTGCTTTATCTTGTTCCCATGATAAAAATGCTTGTGTTCCCTCTAACTTTTGCATGAACAATAATGTAGAGGAAACCCAATCAACTATGGAACAAGATGTTAACTTGAGTAGTTCAAAAATTAATTGTTCTTCTTCATCCATCACTCATTGCCTTATGGCTAAATCTTCTAGTAGTGATAATAATAATGATAATGATAATAATGATGAAGAAGATGATATGGAAAAGGTTAATGCTCTCCTTCAAAATAAAGGTCTAATAATTCTTAAAGCCCTTCCTAACCATAAAAATGCTCAAGCTATCCTCTTTGAAATTATAGAAACGCTAATTGAGCGCGGGGAAACTATTGAGGCCTTGGAAGCAAGCCTTGAAGAGAAGGGTAAGATCGAAAGAGATGATGCTATGGAGAAGGCATCGTTAGAATATGCTCTTGAGGAAGAGCAAGAGACTCGTGCTTCTCTAGAGGAGAAATTAGAAAATATTGAGGAGTCTCACAATGAAATAATTGCTAAAATCATTAAAGAACGTGACCATGCTCATGCTAAATATAAAGTCACGAAAAATGAAAATGCTAAATTAAATGATGATCTTGCCAAGTTGTCTTCATCTATTCCTAATGTCAAAGATGCTTGTGCTACTAACTCTATTTCTTGTGAAGCATCTACTTTGAAGGAGAATGTTGAGCTAAGGGCTCAACTTGAGTTGCTAACTAGCAAGTATAGGGAGTTGGAAGAAAGTCATGAAAAGCTATCTAGCTCTAATGATGATCTTCTAGCATCCTATGCTTGTCTAAAGTTAGCTCATGAGGCCCTCACTACCAAGGTAACATCTTGTGAGCCTCATGTGGATGATAGCACAACCTTAACCAAAAATGCTATATTGCCACGGGCTAGTCCTAGTAGTTCATCCACTAAAAATGTTGGTACATCATGTGATGAATTACTTTGTTTGCCTTGTTGCTCTAACAATGATGCATCTACCTCCTCTAGTTCTTGTGTTATCACTAACCATGTAGAGAAAAGAGGAGAGCTCAAGGACCAAGCCACTTCTATGAAGAAAGGCTTGGAAAAGCGTCATGAAGGGAAGCGCGCACTTGACAACATGTTGAGTGTGCAACAATCCCCCAATGACAAGAGTGGACTTGGATTCAACTCCAACAACAAGAACAAGTCCAAGGTTGAGAAGAAGAATAAGGGCCAAGTTCAAATCAAGAATCCGGCCAACATCATTTGCTTCAAGTGCAAGGTTGAAGGTCACCATGTTCGGGATTGCCCAATGAAGAAGAAGCCTCTTAGTGAGAAGCAACTAGGGAAGCAGCCTCTTGTTCAATCTCATGCTCAACCACGAGTTGAACAACGGCCACCTCCTAAGAAGACTCAAGCCAATGCTCCTCAAGTTGAGGAGCCTATTAAGAAGAAGAAGAGTCGGTGTTGCTACCTTTGCCGTGGCAAAGGTCATTTTGCTTCTTCATGCACTAACGGTACCTCTTCCTCTCCTATCATAATTGATGATGTATATTCTCTTAGGAAGGATAGAGTTGGCAATGTGTTCGCCAAATTTATGGGAGCTCAAAGTGGTGTCAAGAAAAGCACCATTTGGGTTCCCAAGCCTATTGTGACTAACCTCTTAGGACCCAACTTGGTTGGGGACCAACAAGCTTCAACTTGATCAATAGGTGTTTGTGGAGGACATTGGTGACTTGGCTATTTTTGAAGAATTAAGGGATCTTCATGGGTTTATTTCTCAAGCCAAGTCAATTGGATTACCACATATCTATCTCATATCCAATGCTCCTCCCTGTGGTAACTTGTATTTAATTCATATATACATTGAAAGTTGTTTGCTCCCTTGCATGTGTTAGTTTTGTTCCTAGCATGTGCTTGTATATGATATGCTACTTTCCTACTTGTCTTGTTATTCAAGGTTGTGTATGATAGTTGTGCATCATGTATGTGTAATTTTGTGTTTATCTTTATTGGATCTTGTGTGGATTTCATTTGGCTCTTTTGAGATATTAATGGACTATCCCATTTTGGGGGAGTGATGTGCTTTGTGCACCTCACGAACCTAAAAATGTGTATACATGAGGCACACCACCTAGTATTGATATTTCAATATTATCTAGCTACTATGTGGTATGTCATATTCATGAGAAATTCAAATTCTATAATGTCCATTAATTTCTCTAGTTGGTTTTATTTGCCTCTTGTTTAAAAATAAAATGAATTATCACATTATGGGGGAGTAATAAGCTATGTGCATATTACAATCCCACAAAATGTGAACATTTGAGGTTTGCCACTTAGATTCGATATTGTAAATTATCTTTTTCCTATGTGGCATGTGTGCTCAAACAAGTTTCAATTTTCCTTTGTGGTTACCCTTTGGTTCTTGTTTGTGTGAGTTTGCTTGGTGTGATTTTTCTCTAATATCAATTTCCATATATTATGTGAGAAACCATTTGTTTCATTTCATTCTAACCATGGCTTTGCCGGTTGGTTCGAATAATTGAAACTAGCAACGAACCTTATTCAATATGGCGTTTTATTTCTTATCTCTTGCCATATGCTTATTTGTTGTGAAGTTGGTCTTGAACATCATTCCTTTATACCACCGAGAAATATCTCTATATACTCCTTGTCCATGACAAGTGATACTAGTAATTGTGGTGGATTTTGTAGACCATCTTCACATTGGATCTTGCGTTGATTTGCTTTATCTATTGCCTTTCTTGCCTTTTGAATGGATCCTATTTTTCAATTGGTAGTGTTTAGTGTTGTAAATAAAATATGGAGAGTAATGATCCCTTGTGCATGCATTTTGTATTCAAATGCAAATATCAAAGATAATGCATGAATATTGGAGGAGCATTCCTTTTTATTTAGAACACTAACCTATCTATCAATTTTTGATCATTTCAATTGGCATTTGATTCTTTATCTTGTGTTGGTACCTTCAATTGGTATTAATTGGAATTTAATATCTCCTCCATATATATTTGTTCCAATTGATATTTATTGTGGGAGTCTTGATACCTTTTTGCTTTATCTTACTTTACTTGATTTCGGTCAAGCTTTATCCTCTTCTTGGTATCTTTTCTCCTAGTTGGTATTTTTTTTGTTTTTAATTGGTATCTTACTTTCAATTGGTGTCTTATCGATCATTTGTTGTGTTGATTTGATTCCTTTTGATATCACACTTCATGCGTTGATGTGTTTTGGAATCAATCATTTGTTGATTTGATTTTTCCTCAATCATGTGTTGATTTAGATTTTGATATAATTTGGACAACCTTTTTGTGTCACACCTAGGTGTTCTCTCTTCTTGGTTGACTTGGTGTTTTTGTCCGAATTGTATCTTGTTTGGTTCTTGTAAGTCTATGTATGCATATTTACTAATATATATTTTATACGACATGCTAGCCTTTCTTGATCCAATATATAGGGGATACTCCACCGAATCCTAAATCGGCTAAGATGTGCATGAAATTCAATTTCATATCTATATGCACATATTTATGTGGAGTGTTTCTATATATTGTACTTTATCTAACTACTATGGGACCCAATGAGTTTGGGAACCATTTTGTACTCTAATTGTGTTTTAGGTACAATGGAGATGCATTGGATGCATGCCTCATTCATAAGGAAGGTGTTCTCACCGTGTGATTGTCGGAGTCAAGCTTTGATGACAAACCAACTCTCATCATCTTCATCGTCAATGCATCTCGGTAACAAGTATCCATCTCATGCATACCTTTCTAGTTTTCAACCTTGTGTAGGTTGCCTCTTGGCATGAAATCTCTTATATGCAATTGTTGTGGTTTTGGACTTTTCCTTCACTTAATATATCTTTGTGATATGTGTGTTGAATATGCAAAAACCTTTTCTTCAATTGATATTATTTCCTTGTGATACTTGTTGCCTAACTCAAAGCATCTCCACTATCTCTTGTTCCCTTAGTGATATGTGTGATGCATTTGATATATTTGAAGTTCATTCATATATAATGAGATAAATTTGAGCTATGTGCTATGCTTTTAAGCAACAATCTCGTTTGTATATTTATGACTTCCTGTTGGATATCTTGTTCTCTTTTTCCCGAACCATCTCATATGTGCAAGTTGCTTTGTGGATGTATATCATCAATGGTTTGTCTACTTAGAAACCTATACATATGAGAGAGTTCACCTTTTAGTTGGTATCCTAATTCTTTTGAGCTACCGTGTTTTCATCTATAATTCTTTGGTGGCTCCAAATTTTTCTCATGAGTGCTTGTCTCATTGTTTATTGTTATCTTTGCACACTCATGTATTTGTTGAGGATCTTTTACCTCATGCTTACCATGGTGAGCATGTTGCTTTTCATTTGACCAAATAATCTCACTAGCTTTAGGCATTTTCAATTGGTTTTAGTTTCCAATTGGTATCCCTAAGCTTGTGAACATACCGTTAAGATCTTCATTTTGTCTTGGTTGGGCCTATCTTATGATGAATTTTTGAAAATTGGTATCTTCTTATGGCTCAACCACATCTTTGGTGCAAGTGATATGATTTGATTTTACATTATGCACTCTTGCACTTGTTGAGTGTTCTCGATGATTTTGGGGGAGCGAGGATGCCATATTTGTGCACTCCTCAATAGTGCATGAACATTGGGGAGCTTCTCCGGTTTTATTTAGAACTCTCGCTTTGGATCTTTTTGATTGCTTACCTCCTTTGTGGAGATTTAAAAAAAAATTGAACTCATTTCTTTGCAATCTGTTGATCCTCAATGTAGTTTGATTTCCTCTACTTTTTCGTTAAAAGGGATTGTCATCACCTTTATGGAGGAACTCATATTATATTGGCTCTCTAAATTTTTCTTCCCATTTTGTCAATCGATGCCAATGGGGGAGAAGTTTATAGGGTTTAAGGGAATTTGGGTTTTATGATTTTGTTGCATTTTTCACACATGCGCTTGCATCCTTGCTCATTTGTCTTGCAAGGATGCTTTATTCATTATATAAACCCTCTTAATAAGGGATTGTCATCAATTACCAAAATGGGGGAGATTGAAAGTGCATGGTTGCCCCCTTGTATGGTTTTGGTAATTAATGACAATCTCTATGGACTAATGTTTGCATTGAGCTACTTGTAGGTTGTGTCATATGTGTTGCTTGATCTCCATTTGTTGGAGTCAAGGCTAAGGGAAGAAAAGTTTGTGTTGATCAAGGCTAAGTGCGTGTTGATCAACACTCAAGTCCATGTGAAGATATGCCGAAGAGTACTTCTCCCATCTTGGTGTATGGGGGAACATCATGTGAATCGTCACCAAGCGAAGCACAATCAAGAAAGGTGGTTCATCTTGTGGATATGAAGATCGCGAAGCGCAATCAAGAAAGGTGGTTCATCTTGTGGAGATGAAGATCGTCTTCATCGACCGCAAGTGGATTAATGCGCAAGGCAAAGGTATGATCTTGATAGGGCTTTTTATTTTACCGGTCTCATGATGTTAGTTGAGAGACCGGGTTATAGGATAGATAGCCGTACTATCAAGAGGGGCTCTCGACCGAGTATCGTGATCATATCGTCGTAGAGAGTACAAACCTTTGCATCCATGCAAACATCTTTATTGGTTCTTATTTGTCTCTTATCGTGGTGTGGTCTTGGTCCTTGCCGTGCTCGTCATGACAAGGCTAAGTTCACCGAAAACGGTTTTCATATGCGTCTTCTTTTGCGGTTTCGGTATTGGAGATTTTGTCGGTTCATCCGTGCGGAAGATTTATCTCTTCCATTTCTTGCAAAATCTCCATTCTTGTTTTCCTTTTTTAAAGGTTGAATTTGTCGTCCTCTTTCCAACAAAATTGGTTTCACGTCTTTTGGACGTCATTTGCAAAAGATTTTACCTTTCCGGTTTGCGAAATAAAGGTTGATTCTTTCCCCTTTGGTCTTTACTATATTTTGTTGGACTATGATGTTTATCTGCATAATCTTGTTGTGCTTGTTGTGACGATTCCATTGAGTCCAAGATTATCGAAAACGGAGTTCGTTTGCAAAAGTTATGGGGTTCTGATTTCACTGTTTGGATCTGGCCCGGAGTGTGTCCGGAGTCTCCGGCCTGGCCGGAGTCTCCGGCCCTCTAGACCGGAATCTCCGGTCTCATGTTTCTCGCTGCCGAATGTCATTTTGTGTGGTGCGCTACTGGACTGGGTCCGGAGGCACCCCGGAGATGGTCCGGAGTCTCCGGCCTACCAGAGTCTCCGGCTCAAGTGACCCGAAGTCTCCAGTCTCAGGATTTTCTCAGCTCTTTTGCATCGGTGTGGTGCAGCTCTGGTAGGGGTCCGGAGCATCCCCAGAGTGTGTCCGGATTCTCTGGCCTGGCCGAAGTCTCTGGCCCTCTGGACCGGATTCTCCGGTCTGCCCCGATGATCCAGCCTGTCCGGAGCCTGGCCGGAATGTCCGGCCTAGGCCGGAGTCTCCGGCCCACTTACACCGGAGTCTCCGGCCTGAGAAGGCTGTAACGGCTAGTTTTTGGGGGAGGCTATAAAAAGGCTCCTTCTTCCCCAAAACCTGGTTGCTGGACTAGCTCGCTTTTGCTCAGCTCATTCCCTCTCTCCTCCATTGTTGCAAACTTGTGAGCTTGATTCCTCTCAATCCCTCCGATGATTCTTGCCCAAATTTAGGGATTCAAGAGAGAAGATCTAGATCTACCATTCCACCAATCAAAATCTCCTCTAAGTGAGGGGAACTAGTGGATCTAGATTTTGGGGTTACTTTGTGTTCATCCCCTTTGTTCTTCCTCTCTTATTCCCCCAAAGCATTTGTTGCTTGGTATGAATTTGAGAGTGAAGGACTTGATCACTTTGTGTGTTCTTGCCTCTTGCATTGGTTGCATCGGGTTGCTCTCTCCACGGTTATACGTGAAGATCGAAGTTGAGAAGCTTGTTACTCTTGGGTGCATTGTGTTCCCAAGAGCTTGTGCCTCTTGGGTGCATTGTGTACCCTAGACGGTTGGAGGTGCCGCGAAGACTTCGAGTTGTGCAGCTTCGGCACGATTTGGGAGCTCCCAATTGAGTTGTGGGTGTGTGCCCCAAGAAAAGTTGTAAAGGCTCCGGATTCCGCCTCGAAGAATTCCGGTAGTGGAAGGTGAACCAAACCCTTGGGTGCGGTTCATCGGAGAATAGGGTGAGGCCTTTGTGGCATCTTGAGTAGGCCTCTTGTGGTGAGCTCACACCCCTCCAACGAGACGTACTCCCTTAACAAGGAGGAATTCGGGAATACATCCTCGTCTCCGCGTGCCTCGGTTATCTCTATACCCGAGCTTTTACTTATGCAATTTACATTGTGATAGCCTTCGTGCTTGAAGTTATATATCTTGCTATCACCTTGTTGCTTGCTTTGCTTAGCATAAGTTGTTCGTGCACATAGGTGAGCCTAGTAATTAGGTTGTTGGCTTGTTAATTTAAACACATAGTTTTATTCCGCAATTATCAAGCCTTTAAATAGAAAAAGTTTTAATCACCTATTCACCCCCCCCCCCCCCCTCTAGGCGACATCTAGGCATAGTTTGTTCTTTCACCATCTCCAGTTAGATCAATTGACACTATAGTGCAAAACTGAATAGAAGGGGGAGCATTGCTGCTTCAGCTAGACATCGCGACACCATGAAAAGGGAGAAGGCAGGAAGAACAAATCATTAGTGTTGACGAATGTAAGAAACTAGTGGTGTACAGTGCATACACTCTTCTGTCTATATTGTGCAATACTGTCACTATTAAGAATTAAGATTTTTTTGGTCTTCCTCATTTTATTTTGAAATATCTGCGGTACTACAGCCTGGCTGAGTGAAAACCATTGTTGATACCTAAACTTCAATTAGGGTCAAGCATTGCAGTATTACAGTGTCCGGCTTCAAATGGTACACACATTTGAAGAGAAAAAAATCCTAATGGCTGTTACTTGTTCAGAAAATTTGGGAGCGAGATATGAGAACAAACAAAGAGCATATATTCTCTCTCCCTGCACAAATATGAATATGCTAATGAGTAGGGGTTGTGTACTCAGCAGTGGATCTCACACTAAAATGATGATGTGACCATTGCTAAATGCTAAGATGATGTCCACTGGGCTCACGCCTTTCACGAATGTGATCATTTCATGAGCTTGAAGTGACCTCATCAAAATTAGGAGCATCCATGCATATTTCATGTATGTTCGCAATTTTGCGAAGCGGCTTCATCGCACAAATACCAAGGCGTTGATCTTCAAGTTAGACATAAAAAAATTCTACCTATGTGTGGCAGGAATATCTGACCGATTTGCTACAGTTCCACTGTATTTTTGGAACTGGGTGATGATGATGCATGCTTGGCCATGCTATTTTTTCTTGCCATTAAACGGTATTCCGGGCCACCTTATTATGCATGCAAAGGGGTCTTTGGCAGGGCGACCCGATGTCTGCCCTGCCTTTTGTTCTCGCCATTGAGCATGATACGTCTCCAATGTATCTATAATTTTAGATTGTTCCATGCTTGTTTTATATCAATGTCATATGTTTTTACTATCATATTATACCATTTTGAGGCATTTTATTGGACTAACCTATAGACAAGAGGCCCAGTGCCAGTTCCCTGTTTTCTGTTGTTTTGTATTTCAGAAAATACACTTAAGAAAATATCCTCGGAATTGGACGAAAATTTACGGAAATTACGCCAAGACGAAGACGGAGTCCGGAGGGCGACCTGAGGGGCCACCTAGAGGCCAGGGGCGGCCTGGAGGGCACCCGCAGGTGGGACCCGCCCATGCTCCTGGTGGGTCCTCTCGCCCCCTCCGACGCCTATAAAATCACATCTGACCTAAAATCGTCGAGGCAGCCATTATTTTCCAAGAAAATTGTCCCGAAGCCGCCGCTATCTCAAACACTAATTCGGGAGGGTTCTGAAGCTATTCCCGGCACTCTGCTGGAGGGGAGATCGATCCTAGAGGGCTCTTCATCGCCATGTCATCCTCCGGGATGATTTGTGAGTAGTTCCACCTTAGACTATGGGTCCATGACAGTAGCTAGATGGTTGTCTCTCTCCCTTGTGCGTTCATGTTTACGATCTTGTGAGCTGCCGAACATGATCAAGATCAACTATTGTAATGTTATATGATGTGTTTGCTGGGATCTGATGAATGGTGAAGTTATTATCAGATTATTCATGCTTTCTTTATGTGTTATTTAAGTTCTTGCATGCTCTCCGATGTTTGTGGTTACTTTGGCCAAGTGATCATTTATATCTCTAAGAGGGAGTACTTATGCTAGATGGTAGGTTCATGCCCCTCACGTGCCAGCGCTCGAGTGATAGAAACATGCAAGGCTGAGAGTGTGTTGTTGCTACTAAGGGTAAAACAACGGTGTTTATGTCTTCGTGATTATGAATATTGCTTACATCATGTATTGTGCTTAATGCTTTTGTCTGTTGCTTGCAACTTAATGCCGATGAGTGACATACTGGATATCGATCCATAGGCGATGAGTGACATACGTGATGCCTACATGAATATCACATATGAATTATCTATGTCATAGCTAGATTAAGTTTGTGTTATAATTTTGTCAATTGTCCAGCTGTAATTTGTTTACCCATCATGTGTGCATTTTATCTTCTAGAGAGACACCACTTGTGAACCCATGGCCCCCGGTCCGTCTTTTTCCATTGATTACAGCATCATTTACACGCTTTTTGTCGGCACAGTGGAAATCAGGGTACCACGGGCCGGCCTGCCAGGGCCCACGACACTCTTCAGAACATTTTGCTAAGGACCAGGCTCTCCAAGCCTGGTGAGCCTCGCGAGGGACCTCTCCTCGAGAGTGCGTCTCGGATGCTACATCCAATTCTGCCAAGGATCAAGCCAAAAGGCTTGGCGAGGCCTCCAGCCTCGCGGGGTTCCTTCCCCACGAAGCAAGCTCTGTCTCCGCGACAGAGCGCACATGGGCTCTGCGCCCTCCACAGAGTCACGGGCGCGCCTACGCGCGGTGACGACAGCGCCGCAGTTGCCATTCTCGTGTATAAAGCAGTCAACAATGCTGCACCAAGCAAAGGAGCTACAAGAATTGCCATTTCGGTGATAAGGAGACCATCTGCCGCTACACTGCAAGGGCGACGTCACCGTGGGGCGCATCCCGAGCCCCAGCAGCGCCAGCCCACCGTCCTGGCTGGACGGTGGCTTTTCCAGCTTTGGTGACGCCGTTCCCTGCCATGGACCGCGTCCATGGACTCTCCCTTTATCGTGCACCCGACCTCCTCCTTCGTCGCCATGTGGTAGCCCTTCCCGCCAAGATATTTGGGGGAAGAGGTCCAGGACACCTATAAAAGGAGGGGGAGCACGTTAAGGCAAGGGGGTTGAGCGGTTGAAAGGTTGGAGGATCCGAGGTTCGAGTGCTGTTCTAGCGATAACCATTGTTAGCCAACTCGAGCTCCCGAAGCTCTCCTTGTACTGTAACCTCTACAAGCAGTGTAATACAACCAAGGCAGGACGTAGGGTTTTACCTCTCCAAGAGGGCCCTGAACCAGGGTAACATCGTGTGTTCATATCTGCAGTGCCGTCCCGCAGCGATCTCGACGAGCGCCGTCGCCGAGGCACGTTGAGGGTTGTTTGATTTCGTGTTCAGCCCCTTACTCGATTCCTTACCTAGTGAGAAACACCCAGTTCCTGGGACAGTTCTCCGACATTTGGCGCGCCAGGTAGGGGGCTGAGGCGCATCTTCAACCTCGACACAGCCATGGCCGGCTCTCGCGCCGAACGTCTCGCTCGCCGGACGGCCAGCGCCGCCACCGCTCCTGCTGGCAACCCGCGTGGCCGCCCGCGCGGAAGCGCTGCTCCGGAGCGCCACGTCGATCCCGAGCCCCGCGTCGAGCATCCAGAAGAGAACAACGACGGCCACGCCGAGGACGACCTCGGCGATGAGGAAGCTTCGTCCCTGCACCCGTCGCGGGACCGTGCTGCCTCCTCGCTGGGCCGCCCTGCGCCCAGCCCAGCAACTGCGCTTCTCATGGCGCAGGAGCTGCTGCAGTACCGTCCCACGCCGGAGGCTCAAGAAGCCTGGCTCAACCGCCTCTCCGAGCTCGTCGGCGCCGCTCGCGTCGCCGCTCCTGCACCGTCTCGTTCGCTGGTTCCCTCTGCGCGCGTGGGGGACGTGGCGCACGGTGCAACTCCTGCACCCCCTCTTCATCCCGCGCCTGCTCCAGCTCCACCAGTTCCACCGCAACCTGCTCCAACGGGGGCTCCTCGCGACAACCGCGCTGCATCGCACGCGTCGTCGCCGCATGACTGCCAAATCGTGCAGCGAGCCCCGGAGGACGCACGCGTGAACATCGAGCGCCAGCAGGATCGCCACAACCGCGCCGTCCAGGACGTCGGCACCGCGGGGCGCCACCTCCGCGCCACCCTCGCCAACGGCGTGGTCACCTACGGCACGACGGCTGTATTCACTCGTAGCCTCCGTCGTGTCGTCTGGACGGTCAAGTTCAAGCCGGATCTTCCTCCGCGCTACGACGGCAAGAACAACCCCCTAGAGTTCCTGCAGCTCTACACTTTGGCCATCTAGGCCGCGGGGGGCGACGACAAAGTCATGGCGAACTGGTTCCCCATGGCCCTCAAGGACTCCGCGTCCTCGTAGCTCACGAACCTCCCCGCTGAGTCCATCAACACCTGGGAGGATCTCTACCGGTGCTTCGTCGCGAACTTCAAGGGCACGTACGAGCGCGGCCTCACGTACAACGACCTCCACGGCGTACACCAGAAGCCTGGCGAGACCCTCCGCAAGTACATCCAGCGCTTCAGCCAGGTGCACAACAAGATCCCCTACGCCACCGACGCGTAGGTTATTTCGGCCTTCCAGGCTGGAGTCACGGACGTGCGGATGCTCGAGAAGCTTGGCATCCACGACAACATCACCACCGTCGTCAAGCTCTTCGACATGGCGGACAAGTGCGCCAAGGCTGAGGAGGGCCGCTTGTTCGTCAAGAACGAGCCAGGGAACCCTGCCGAGGGATCCAAGAAGAAAAAGAAATCCACCGAGAAGCACAAGACCACTGCGGTCCTCGCAGCTGAACCTGACGCCAAGCAGCCTCGCGTTGCCGCTCCAGCCGCGGGCCCCGAGAAGAAAGATGATCGCCCCTTCTGCATCTACCACAACAGGCATTCCCATGCCATCGAGGACTGCTACGACCTCAAGAGGCTTCGCGAGGCTCGCGAGCGGCAGCAAGGTCGCGGCGGCCGTGGCGGCCGCGGGGGGCGACGCTGGAACAACAACAACTACGACGACAACTACCAGCAGAACCCTCAAGCCAACGCCGTCCAGCCCGCAAACGACAACCTCCCTGCCGAGACTCCTGAGGGCTACCAGGTGCCTCGCGGGGCCGCTTGCATCCTCGGCGGGGCTCAGGCCCCCAGCTCCAACCGCCACTTCAAGCAACTCGCTCGCGAGATCGCGGCAGCGCTTCTCGGGGTTGAGGCCTCCAGGCCCCTCAAGTGGTCCCAGTACCCCATCACCTTCGACTCTAGCGACCACCCCAAGTCCACTTCGACTGTTGGCACCATCCCGCTGGTCTGCACCCCCACCATCAACAACATCGCAGTCTCTAAGACGCTCATCGATGGGGGTGTAGGCCTCAACGTCATCTCTGTCGAGACCTTCGAGAAGCTTCAGGTGCCTTACGAGCGGCTCATGCCCACCAGGCCCTTCTCGGGGGTGACAGAGGGTCTCACGACCCCTTCGGGGCAAGTGAGGCTCGCGGTCACCTTCGGCACGCAAGCCAACTACCGCACCGAGCTGATTGACTTTGACGTCGCGCACATCGGCCTGCCCTACAACGCCATCCTCGCGGCTACCCCGCCCTCGCGAAGTTCATGGCGGTGACCCACCACGCCTACAACCTCGTCAAGCTTCCTGGCTCGGGTGGCACCATCGTCATCCGCGGCATGGTCTCAGACGCTCTGTACGCTGCGCAAGTGGCCTACAAGGCTGCCGCGGTGGCGTCCCCCGCTGACGAGGATGAGGAACCCCTCCCGAGGCCCCCGCGAAGAAGAAGCAGCTGTTCTCTCAGGAGAAGGCCGCGACGAAGCAGGTGCCTCTTGAGGCAAACGGCTCGGGGGCTAGGGTCACCATAGGCGCCAACTTGCCTCCCAAATAGGAAAGCGCGCTCGTCGCCTTCCTCAGGGCAAACTCTGACATGTTCGCATGGACACCGTCAGATATGTTCAGAGTACCGAGGGAGGTGATCGAGCACCACCTAGCCGTGTGTCCAAACGCACGCCCCGTGAAGCAAAAGGCGCGGCGCCAGGCGCCAGAGAAGCAAGAGTTCATCGTTCAAGAAGTAGAGAAGTTGAAGAAAGCTAGCATCATCAAAGAAGTCGTCCATCCCACTTGGCTCTCCAATGGTGTGGTCGTCCCCAAGCACACCGGAGGAAGCCGCCTCTGCATCGACTTCACCGACCTCAACAAAGCTTGCCCCAAGGACCCCTATCCCCTCCCGAGGATCGACCAAATCGTGGACTCCACCGCCGGCTGCGAACTCCTCTGTTTTCTGGATGCCTTCTCAGGCTATCACCAGATCAAGATGGCGAAGGAGGATGAGGAGAAGACAACATTTCTCACCCCTTGTGGTGTGTTTTGCTATGTCTGCATGCCTTTCGGCCTGAAAAATGCCAGTGCCACTTTCCAGCGCCTCATGAGGATCGCCTTGGGGGCTCAAATGGGAAGGAATGCAGAGGCCTACGTCAATGACATCGTGGTAAAGACCCGCGAGAAGGACACGCTCATCAAGGACCTCGAGGAGACCTTTGCCAACCTGCGCATGGTAAACATCAAGCTGAACCCCGCCAAGTGCGTCTTCGGGGTCCCTTCAGGCAAGCTCCTCGGGTTCCTGGTGTCTCATCGTGGCATCGAAGCAGACCCCGACAAGATCAGGGCCATAGAAGAGATGCAGCCTCCTCGTCGTCTCAAGGACATGCAGCGCTTAGCGGGATGTATGGCCAGCCTTGGCCGTTTTATCTCCAAGTTCGGCTAGAGGGCGTTGCCGTTTTTTAAGATCATGAAGAGGTCCGGTCCTTTCAAGTGGACCCCTGAAGCGGCAAAGGCCTTTGAGGACCTGAAGAAGTATCTGGCGAGCCTCTGAAGCTGTATCTTGCAGCCACTCCTCAGACGGCAAGCGCGGTCTTGGTGGCTGAAAGGGAAGAGCCAGTCCTCGCCAGGCAGAGCTCCGCCTCGCCAAGCCCAGAACTCCACGACAAGGAAGTGGCCTCGTCAAGCCTCCAGCCTCATGCCGAGCCTCTACAAGTGGGGCCTCAAGAGAACCTCGACAAGGACTCCATCGAGCCTCAAGAGGAGCCAACCGCTGCCACGTCAACAACCACCCTCATCGAGCATCCCGTGTACTTCGTCAGCACAGTGCTGCGGGACGCTCGCGAGCGCTACCCCATGCAGCAGAAGCTCCTTTTCTCGCTCCTCAGCGCCTCCAGGAAGCTGCGCCACTACTTCCAGGGTCACCCCATCAAGGTGGTCACCTCGTACCCCCTGGAGAAAGTCCTACGCAACCCAAACGCAACAGATCGCGTCGCAAGCTGGGGCATCGAGCTGCAACCCTTCGAGCTGGAGTTTGACACCACAAGGGTCATCAAGGGCAGGGCGCTAGCTGATTTCATGGCTGAATGGACGGCACGCGTGAATAAGAGCCTCAAGAGGAGGAAGCTACAGCCTCAAGAGGGACGGAGCCCAGCTACTGGACCATGCACTTCGACGGCGCCTTCGCGGCCCGGAGTGCAGGGGCTGGTGTTGTCCTGACCTCACCAACAGGCGACAAGCTCTACTACGCCGTCCAGTTGTGCTTCAAAGACAGCGGCAAGGTCTCCAACAACATTGCTGAATACGAAGGCCTCCTCGCTAGGCTCAAAGCTGCCATTGCCCTCGGCATCAAGCGCATCCTCATCAAGGGCGACTCTCAGCTCCTCGTCAACTTCTCCAACAAAGGCTACACGCCTAAGGACACCTACATGGTAGCCTACCTTGAAGAGGTACGCAAACTCGAGAAGCAGAAGCAGATGAACTCGCCAGGCAGATGAACTCGCCAGGCAGGCGGCAAGAAGGGAAGCCCAGAAGCCTGGAGTGTTCGAGGAGAGACTCGCCAGGTCCTCGGTCAAGCAACCAGCAGTCAACATGAGCATCAATGAGGAGCTCCCACCAGCCCCATCAAGTGGAGCACCAAACTGCGGGCTGCCCTCAGGCGATCGCCTGCTGATGACCCTGGTATGCCAAGACACTGGATGGATCGACGAGATCAAGAGCTACTTGCAAGATCGAGTCCTTCCCGAAGAAGATGCAGAGGCCGAGAGGGTTGCTCGCCAGGCCAAGTCCTACTGCCTCCACGACGGAGACATGTACCGTAAGCGCCCCAATGGGGTTGCGTTGCGGTGCGTCCCTGCTGAGGAAAGCCGCCAGCTCATCAACGACATCCACAGCAGAGAGTGCGGCCACCATTTATCCTCACGCACCCTCGCAGGCAAGGTCTTCCGGAGTGGCTTCTACTGGCCTTGAGTGCTTCAAGACACAGCCGCAATCGTCCAGTCCTGCGACGCCTACCAATTCCACGCCAAGCAAATTCACCAGCCCGTGCAAGGACTCCAAACTATCCCGCTCTCCTGGCCGTTCGCGGTCTGGGGGCTGGACCTTCTGGGACCTTTCCCGCGAGCGCTCGGGGGCTACCGCTACCTCTACGTCGCCATCGACAAGTTCACCAAGTGGCCTGAGGTGGAACCCATGCGCACCATCCCGGCGAAATCAGCGGTAAAGTTCATCAGGAGCTTGGTATGCCGCTTTGGCGTGCCCAACCGCATCATCACCGACAACGGCTCGCAATTCATCAGCGGCGCCTTCAAGTCCTACTGCGGCACCCTCGGTGCCAAAATCTGCTACGCCTCGGTGGCTCACCCACGAAGCAACTGGCAAACTGAGCGAGCCAACGCCGAGGTGCTCAAGGGCCTCAAGACGAGAAGCTTCAACCGCCTCAAGGCCAGCGGCAAGCACTGGATCGATGAGCTCCCCTCGGTGCTCTGGTCCATCCGCACCACGCCAATGAAGCCCACTGGCGAGACGCCGTTCTCCCTCGTTTATGGCGCTGAATCTGTTCTCCCCAGCGAGATCACCCATGGCTCTCCACGAGTCTTGGCCTTCAAGAAGGCTGAGCTGGACGAACTCCGCAGTGACGACCTGTTGCTGCTTGAGGGGCTCCGCCGCAATGCGGTCCTGAGAGCGGCAAGGTACCAGCAAGACCTCCGTCGCTACCACAGCCGCCACATCCGCCCGCGCACTCTCGAAGCAGGAGACCTTGTCCTGAGGAGAATCCTCTCCAGGGCAGGCCTCCACAAGCTCTCGCCAATGTGGGAAGGACCCTACAGGGTCGTGCACATCGCCAGGCCTGGCTCCGCGTTTCTCGAGATGGAGGACGGCATTCCTGTCGCAAACCCCTGGAACATCCAGCACCTGCGCAAGTTCTACCCCTGATCGTCCTCGACGAGCAACTTTTTGTGTGAACGGAGAGCTTCGCGCCATCATCCTCCACGAGGAAAATATTCGAGCTCCCCTCTCTACTATACGTTGTCGCGGGCCGTTCGAGAAGACTCTCAAGCCACCATGCCTCGGCAAGGTAACTTCTTCAAGCACCATGCCTTGGCGAGGTGGATCCCCATGCCCAGACATGGCGGACCACAGGCTCTACGAAGCCACCCCCGCATAGGGGCCCCCTCTGAGCTCTCTCTACATGTGTCGCCTCGGGCCGCGAGAGTCTCAGCCACTCCATGTGGAACCCCATGCCCAGACATGGCGGATTTTGTACTCCTGGCCACGCCAGTGTAACGAACCCTTGTTTCAGGTCACTTTGAACCTTTGCACTTCGCGCCAGCATATGTTGTTGCTTCGGTAAGCAGTTATATTATTGCATTTCATCCTTGCTCGTATGATCCCTCTTGTGCATCTCGCGAGAGGGGGCTGAGCATGGTGCCTGTGCCTCGGAAGCATCCCAGCGGCGCCTCAAACCCAAGGGATCCGAGCTCTGAACTCACGGGTCAGCTCCCGTGCACGTCAACTCACCAAGGACCTTGGTGCCTGTTCTCCTCGCGAGACACACATGAAGGAACCTACGAGCACGCATGAGTTATCTAGCTATGTATTGCTTGCGGGTATGCCTATCTGTCCAAGCGCAGGAAAGCAGGTTCAAAACAAGCCTCAGGCAACCTCGGGAGGGAAAACGCCTCATCAGGGAACCAACACCCTCTCCAAGGCGAAAACGCCTCATCAGGGAACCAACACCCTCTCCAAGGCAAAAATGCCTCACGAAGCTAAGTCCCAACACTTGGTTAAATTTCCTTTCGCTGGTTTTTGCCCCTCGAGCCTCTTTTCTCTATCCTATGCCTCATGGGCTGCTTGCGCGTTAAAGGGGAGCCCCGAGCATCGCGCCTTGGGAGCTCTTACTTCTCTAGGCCTCGCGCACCCCCCGGCCTTGTGGAGCCCTGACTCTCACATACCGAAGCGGCGGTGGTGTAGCGCTAAGAGAGGGTCCTAAGACGTAGAGCAAAAAAGACATGAAGGGAAAAAAGATAAAAGCCTCCCGAGGGACATTCACAAGCGCATTCAAGTAAAACTTAAACAAGTCTTTACAAGGCTTTACAAGCAAAATACTAAGATAATGTGTGCCCCAAGCACATCCAGCCGCAGGAAAGAGCTCAGGCCTCCGGGCCTCCTGAGGTGCCCCCGTCGTCCGCAGCGGCATTTTCCTCCTCTTCCGCGGCGTCCTCCTCGCCATCGTCCTCGTCCTCCTCTACCTCGACCTAGTCGAACTTCTTGGCATACGCCTCTGCGGCCTTCCGCATCCTGTCACTCACCGCGATGTGGCAGCTGAGGTCGACGGACGCCGTCACGGCCTCGAGGTCGAGGGAAGGCTAAAGCCTCGCGAGGTTGGCGAAGATGCAGCAAGTGGCGAGGACGAGGAGATTGCGACTCTCCTCCACAACGCGTTCGTCGAGGCTCTTCGTGGTCTCTTCAAGCTTCGTGAGGAATCGCTCGAAGAAGAACGCGTACCCGGCCTTGTCGTCGTTCCCCTCTGCGGTGAAGGAGGGGACCTCGGTCCCCAGGCAGACCCCAACAGCACGCACGCGGGACACCAGGTCTTGGAGCATGCGTTGGCGCTGGCGCGACATGGTTCGGGCGATCTGCGCGTTGCGCTGTGCCTCCTCCGCGGCGTCTGCAACCAGCCCCACCTGCTGGTGGAGCTCGCTCAGGTCCTTCTCCAGGGCGGCGGCCTTCTCTTCCGCGCGAGCCTGAGCATCCCTGGCGCTCTGAAGGCGGGAGGCCATCTGCTTCTCCCCCTTCTCGAGCCCCTTGATGCGGTTCTGGAGCTCATTGCGCTTCGTCGTGAAGCGCTCCTCCTGCTTCTTGGCCTTCTCGTCAAAACTCTTGGAGAGATCTTGGCGGATGAGCTTGACCCTGTCGTCGGCCTCCTCCTGCATTTTCTTCTGCTTCGCCACGAGGCTGGCGTTGGCCTTCTCGAGGCGCTCCGCGTAGGTGGCCTCGTCCTGGGCCACCTGACTCTCGCGAGCCCGCAGTTCCTCCTCACAGGTGGCCTGGTCCCTCTCGAGCTGCTGGACCTGCTCCTCGTGTCGGCGCAGTTCCTCCTTGCAGGGAGAGAGCTCTCTCTCACGCCGCATCAGCACCACTTTGCGCTGTGTCAGCTGCTCCCCGCGAGCGTCCAGCCTCTCGCGGATCTCCTTCAAGATGTCCTCTACGACTTTGGAGTCCATGATGAATTTTTGCTCTCCGGGCGCAATCTCCTGTTGCTTGGAGGCGGTTTCCGCCTCGAGCGCCTCCCGCGCGGCGTCCAGTTGCTCCATGGTCTCCGCTGCCTCCCGCTTCACGCTGTCGTGGGTCTCCTTGGCGAAGCGCATCGCCTCTTCGCGCGCCGCCCGGGCCGCCGCATCCAGCCGGCGGCAGCTCTCCACCCTCTCGCGGAGGAGGGCCCAGGCTTCATCAAGCTCCGCCCGCTCCTCCGCCCTGGCGAGTTCTTCTTCGGCGTACTTCGTCTCCAGCTTGTCGAGCGTCTGCCGCGCTTGACTGAAGACGGAGCTGCGGCGAGCTGTGTGACGGCGCGGCTCCCGCAGCGCCAAGGTCCCCGCATCGCCGCGGGGCACAGAGGCCTCGACACTTGGCGAGGTACCCGAGGCACCTTGCCTCGGGCTCACAGCGGCTCCTGATGCAACCTGGGGGCTCGTGTGGGCGCCTCCTTCGCCGCCCGTGTTAGGAGCCCTCTGGGGGCTGGGCGTTCTCTCGTCCCCGGCTCCGGCGTCCGTGGGCTCCGGAGGCGTTTCCTCCTCCTGCCCCCCGGGGGCAGATTCAGACCCTCCTGTGGTAGCCGCGCCTGCCACGGCCTCGGGCTCAGCCCCTATTGTGAAGGCCTCTCCCTCCGGAGGTGGCTCCACGGTGGCCTCTTGGGCCTCCGCCTCGTCTGGCCTCTCCGAGGCTCGTGCGGCCTCGGTCGCTGCCTCGTCCTCCGCTGCCTCCTGCTGTATGGGAGGAGTGGTGGCCCGTGCTGGCAACGACGCCACCTCTTCAACCTCCCCCTCCGTGCGGTGTTCATCCGCGGGAGGAGTAACCACACGCCACGGCTCGTCAACCGCAGGCGTCGCCACGGTGGCGTCGGCATTCTCCCCAAGCTTGCGGAGCCGTCGCCTCTTCGGCGCTGCAGGGTTGCTAAAAAGAAAGACAAACAGAAGATCCTTCAGGAGGGTATTCGAAAGCAGAATCCAAAAGGAAAGAAGAAGGACCAGGGATTACTCGTCATCCATCTTCCAAACCCTCTTCTTCGCCTTCGGCGGCTGGGGGCTGTTTGCTCTGGCTCCTTCTCGAGGCGCTCCTGCCTCCTCGCGAGGAGCGCCCCTCGCGGCCCCGGCGGCCCTGTCGTGGGCGGACTTGGAGCGGGGCTCGCGGCGCCCTCCCTTGCCGCCGCTCTCCTCCTCTTCCTCCTCCGCGGTGCGTCGGGAGGGAGCTCCGCCAGAGGGATCCTCGTCGCTACTGGAGGAAATCACCTGGAGGTCCCCTTCAGGCGGTACGCTCCTTGAGGAGCCGGCAAAGTCTCCCGAGGGGTCAGCGCTTCCCAAGGCCTCGCCCTCGCCAGAGTCCTCTGCCTCGTCCGGTTCCGACGACTCATCCATCTGCTCCGGCTCCGCCGCCCACGGGTTCCTGTGGGGCCTGCGGTATCCTTCGGGCAAGATGCCCCATTCATCGAATCTGGGCAGGCTCCTGCGGTGCTCGCGCACCTTCCCTTCCCCAAAGGTGAAGAGCGGTCGGGCCTCGTCGACGGCTAGGGCTGGGATGGCCGCCGTAGTGAAGAGGGTCCCCATGACCTTGTCCAGTACCTCCGGAGTGAAGCTATCCGTGCACAGGCACATCCCATCCTCCGGGCCTGTGTACGTCCACATCGGCTCTGAATGCCACTGGAGGGGGGCGATGCGGCGCCTCGTGAAGTCCTTCGCCGCCATCTGGCTGGTGAGTCCGGCATCGCGGAGCCCCCGCAGGCACTCGTACACCGCGTCAAGCTTCGGGCCCTCGAAGCCCTCGCTCGCCCAGCGCGCCCACTTCTTCGGGGGCGCCACGGGTATATCCAGGACAGGGTTCTTCACCTTGGTGTCGATGAAGAACCACCACTGGCGGAAGTCCTCCACCTTCTTCGTCACCTTGGTGATGGCATTCTCGCCGCTCCACGTGATGGGGATGTAGCTCTTGCTCCTGGCGTCGGCGATGCGGAAGGAGACGCATCTGGTCCGCTCGTTCTGCGCGGAGGACCGGAGTGCGTAGAAGCTGCGGAAGAGCTCCACAGAAGGACGGATACCGACATAGGCCTCGCAGAGGTAGGCGAAGATGGAGAGGATGAGGATGGAATTGGGATGAAGATGGAGGAGTTGGATCTGGTATGTCTCCAAAACCCCCATGAGGAAGTCGGAGAAAGGAGGAACGAGACCGGCGAAGAGAGTGTGAAGGAAGATGGGGTAGTACCCCTCGCAAAGCTTGCTGCTGCCGGCCGGATTCATGCTCGTGGCGCCGTGCTCGTTGGTCTTCGCGGCCGCCAGGTGGCGCACCTTGTCAATCCCCGCCGAGTTGATGCGGGACCCCCGCAGGGCCTCCTTGGGTTCAACGCTCCGCGACGCCACCGCGGGCTTGCCAGCCTGCATCGGAGCCTTGTCCTTCTTGGGAGCGGCTGCTCTCTTGGGCGCCATGGTCGCAGAAAAGAAGAAGATCTTGGAGGTGATGCGCTCTGGGAAGAAGGAGGCGTTTGGGGGAAGTGTGTGGCGGAGTAATGGGCGAAGTGATGGGCGCCATCATCGCGCGCAGGTTTTATCGACCAGTTACCAAGGGCGTGGCGGGCCCCACCGGGTCACCCGTTGGAGCCGAGGAGATCGTGGCTTCGGGCGCAACCGCTGCGTCCCACGTGTCACGGCCCAGGCAGGCATCGTTGGGCCCCCGACGCTTCGCCTGCATCCGCGGACTTTGGCATGCCCATCGTGGGCCCGGGGGCTACTGTCGGCACAGTGGAAACCAGGGTACCACGGGCCGGCCTGCCAGGGCCCACGACACTCTTCAGAAGATTTTGCTAAGGACCAGGCTCTCCAAGCCTGGTGAGCCTCGCGAGGGTTTTCCCCTCGCGAGGGACCTCTCCTCGAGAGGGCGTCTCGGATGCTACCTCCGATTCTGCCAAGGATCAAGCCAAAAGGCTCGGCGAGGCCTCCAGCCTCGCGGGGTTCCTTCCCCAGGAAGCAAGCTCTATCTCCGCAACAGAGCGCACATGGGATCTGCGCCCTCCGCAGAGTCACGGGCGCGCCTACGCGCGGTGACGACAGCGCCGCAGTTGCCATTCTCGTGTATAAAGCAGTCAACAATGCTGCACCAAGCAAAGGAGCTACAAGAATTGCCATTTCGGTGATAAGGAGACCATCTGCCGCTACACACCAAGGGCGACGTCACCGTGGAGCGCATCCCGAGCCCCAGTAGCGCCAGCCCACCGTCCTGGCTAGACGGTGGCTTTTCCAGCTTTGGTGACACCGCTCCCTGCCATGGACCGCATCCATGGACTCTCCCTTTATCGTGCACCTGACCTCCTCCTTCGTCGCCATGTGGTAGCCCTTCCTGCCAAGATATTTGGGGGAAGAGGTCCAGGACACCTATAAAAGGTGGGGGAGCACGTTCAGGCAAGGGGGTTGAGCGGTTAAAAGGTTGGAGGATCCGAGGTTGTAGTGCTGTTCTAGCGATAACCATTGTTAGCCAACTCGAGCTCCCGAAGCTCTCCTTGTACTGTAACCTCTACAAGCAGTGCAATACAACCAAGGCAGGACGTAGGGGTTTTACCTCTCCAAGAGAGCCCTGAACCTGGGTAACATCGTGTGTTCATATCTGCAGTGCCGTCCCGCAGCGATCTCGACAAGCGCCGTCACCGAGGCATGTTGAGGGTTGTTTGATTCCGTGTTCAGCCCCTTACTCGATTCCTTACCTAGTGAGAAACACCCAGTTCCTGGGACAGTTCTCCGACACTTTTCACCATCACTTGTTCGCTGGTCCGTTTTCATAATTGTTCTTTTTCCACTATAAGATTTAATGTTTCAGCAGACCAGAAAGATTGACAACCTTACTGCCGTTGGGGCAAAGTAATTTGTTTGAGTGTGTGCAGGTCCACACTTGACGATGATCAAGTGCCAGAGATCGCCGTTGAGTATCTCGTTGTTGATTGCAGAGTCCTACTGGTTCGATAACCTTGGTTCTTAACTGAGGGAAAAATTACCGCTCGGTACATCCTGCCTTCCTTTTGGGGCAACCACCGATGATTATTCACTACACCATTGTAGCCATCTGACCTCCTTCCGCATTTACTTGATTTGGCAACTTAGCGAGCGGATCTTCATGGGAGGAGAGATTGGTCATCTTGCATTCGCACTTCACTCTACTATGATGGCGCAACCATTTGTATGGCCCCAATAAAAGAAGAACCGTGTGGTGATCCTAAATGTTTTTGGAGAGATTACTAGGATTGTGGAAAAACGTGCATAAGATGAAGCGACCCGGACGTGGTAGGATGCAATGTCTCTGTGCTTACAGTGCTAGTCCATTCATCGATTCGCTAGTACTCACAATTGCTATGAAATAACAGAAATGGAAATGCATCTTTATTTATGATACATTTCTAATCAGACCATGTCTCTATGGTCTACTACTAATTTCCAAGGATAGTTCTAAGTGTACCATGACTCTATGGTGTTTCTAATTAGTTCTTGGTACAGAATGACTACATGGTGCTTAATCATTTTAGGGAAACACCATGACTCCGTGGTATTCCTAAACAGCCTGAGAGACACCATGACACCATGCTTCTTATCAACGTTTCTAAGGGTGTGTTCGGAAGTCCCCTAGCTTCTTGAAATCCTTCGGTCCAGCTTCGCACAACCGGTTCTAGCTTCTTGTGTGGATTAGCAAATGTTCAGGTGCACTTCTCGTTTCGACTAGTTTGGAAGAACATGTTTCAATGGGCCAACACGTTAGGAGGGTGAGATACAACCTAGGATCCCACATCATGCCAGCCCAAATCGGTGTCGGTTGCAGCCAAATCAACTAATCCAGGTGGCTACAATACCACCGCATCGGTGTTCAACTGAGGATCTCGTCGGCTGCCACTGATTCCTGAAATGACACACCATGACTGTGTGGTGCTTCTAAATATTTCTTGTGGTGCGCCAAATAACTTTTTAAGGACACACCATGGCTCTGGCGTTTCTAATCGTAACATGAATTCTATCTATGTATCTACTAGCCAAATGCCCGTGCGTTGCAACGGGGGCATACCTATTCTAATGGTTCAACACTAACCATGCCAAATATCATCATTGTCAAGTTTAATACACGCGCGATCCATGTAAATAGTAAAGATGGCCACTTAAGATTTTCACTTCAGATAATTCGACATCATATGCATACTAAATAAGGATCTAGCAAAAAAACACAGAGATAAACGATATATTTATTTATTTTCCTTCTAGGATGGAATAGAAACAACTCATCATCAAACAAGATATGAATTGATCAAGTAGGATTAGCATGCCGCTAATAATCATATGCAATGAGGAACCAATCTGATAACAGAACAATTTATGAGCACTTCCAAATATATTCACAATTTGTATTCTTACAAAACCACATTACAATAGATAAAACAAACTAAACAACGCTATACAACATGATCATCAACAAAAGGAACATATTATATTAATAAAATGATGGGTAATTTCATTACAAGCAGGAGAAATTATAAATCATATTGCTCTACGACTATGTGAATGTGAACTTATAAATTATATTCTTTAATGTATTTATTGAAATTAACCTATGCCTGCAATAATTACCTGAATAAAATTTACAGTTCCAACTCATAACAAGTAATCACATGTATCTTCTCAGATGGTATCCTCAAGCACAAATCTCTGAAGATTTACATGTCGGTCAGAGCAGGGTACCTGAATCTCCTGTATCTTGGCGTGCATGCAAATTCTTTACATATGAAAATCTCCCACCTTTGTACAATCGCCATGTGTATTCTGCAAGGCAAATCAAGACATAATAACACGAGACCAACATAAGCTCCATAATTCGGGTGTGCACCTCTTCTCTTCATCTGAGATTTTTCTCATTCAAGAAGCAAGAAGACTACTGGAAGTGCTAGTGAAAAACTGCTCTAGATGGCCTGTCAAATGGAGAAAAGTGAACCTTAAAATCAAACTCTTATTTCAATGATTCTGTTATTCGCCAAATTATAAAAGATGAAACAGCATTCTCGAAAAGTGACTATCCATCTTGCCGTCACTAATTGAACAATGCATGCAGTTCAAAAAAACTATCAATTAGTTGACGCAAGTTTGAACTTGATGCTTTATGTGGACAAAGGTCTATTTACTCTAGAGGACATGGACATTGCAAAGCGTTAGACTAAGGCACAAATCCGCAATTACAAAAGTTATCACATTACAAAAAGACATAAAGACCAACTGAATACAGATTATGATGGCTCATATGATATTCTGCATGCAACCCTTTATCCTTTTGTCAAAGCTACAACAGAATAATCAATGTAGGTGACTTCTTCTCTATCCTCCTCCGACTTTTGTTCTTAAGATAGTCAGATCATAAAAACAATTATCTGCTCTCTCTCTCTCTCTCTCTCAACATTCTAGTAGTTAGTCTAAGATAATTGTACAAACAACCTAAAAATGGTACATGGCCTGCAGCAGTTTGCAGAACATATGGACTTGCTTTGTTAGTGTCGAACTAACTATATACATCTTTTTTATCTGATACGAAGAAGACTCCTAGCTTTGTTGTAAACACAAAAGATGTACTAAGGTACATGGAACAATCAAGATCGTTATCAAGAAGTGACCAAAGGTCAGTGTTTCCCGTCAGCAAGGAAATAAAGGGCTAAGATTATCAAACTCTCAACAGCAGCCAAAAGCCCAAAACAAATAAAACAGTAGTTACTTACATGTGGCCATACTAACAATGATATGAATAAGGAGGGGAGAGAAATATGGCTTGTTACAGGCATTCTTCAAGTCGAATAAAAATCGACTCCAAGCTTCCAATAATCACAATATTTCCTGACCTCATTCTTCAGATGGTCGTTTTCTATCAGCTGAAACAATTATAAATCAATCAGATTAAGGAGGAGGAAGAAACGGTGTTTCGAAGTGACTGTAAAATCGAAAACCCACAACATACATACCTGATACCTGATCCATTATTTTCAAGTGTAGCACAAATGGTTGACTTCGGCCTTCTCTTCTGAGAAACAAAGTGCTGCTGCTGCTGCTCCCGACGAGATCCAAGTTGTGCTGCTGCTAGCTGCTCCGGACCGATGAGGGGAATATGGTGGGTGTCAATGCTACGATGGGAGATGCGCTTGAGTTCGAGGCTAGATGTTGTAAGGATACTGCCCTGGGAGGGTGTCGTGTCTCGGATCACGGACACCGGGAGTAAAGGATACCCACTTTTTAGGTTCGGCACGGGGCGCGAAGGAGGCTGGAAGACACCTTCCCCGGGAGTACCTTGCCAAGCTCTTCGATCGACGTACAACAAAGCAACACAGGACACAGAGGGTTTAACTAGGTTCAGGCCGCCCGGAGGCTCAAATCCCTACTCCTACATGTCTGGATTGAGTGGATCATCATGGTGTGGCTTACAAGGATGGTCTCGGGTGAGAACCAGGAAGGTAGTGGCTAGAGGTAGACGATGAGCAGATCCTACCTGGAGGAGATCACCTCTCGCTCTAGCCTCTTGGCCCTAGCTAGTCTTGGCTTGAGTTCCTTCTTATCTTTCCCTATCGTTAGCTTAGCCCGAACCACCCTCCTCACCATGCCTTGGTCCTCCTTTTATAGGCTAAGGGGATCCCACAGGGGCATGCAAGGAGCGTGGGGGGGGGGGGTTATAGGCGGGAAAAAACCCCAGCGGTCTTAGGAGGCGACGTGGCCTCTTCTCGTCCAAGTATTCCTCCAAGGGATTAGGTGTGGTCGTCCTCCTTTTGGAAAGCGGGGTGGCCAGGGGCTGACACCCCCATCGGCCATGTCCCCGCGCGGCGCCTTCACCTTCTTGGCGCCCAAGTATTCTAGGACCTTCCTGCGTGAGCTGGCAAGCTTATCCTCTTCATCGTACGGAGGGGAAACCCGGGAGCGAGCCTGGCCTCCTGCCGGGCGTTCAGGCTCCGGTTCCTCTGCATTGTTCGCCGGGTTGGAGGTGACCCCGGAAGGTCACCTGGTCCTTCAGCCGTGGTTGTCGATGTCACGCTTGTCAGGTACCTGTGGGACAGGCGGGGTCGCCCACCTGCCGGTCTTGACTCCTTGCCTGGTCCATCTTCTTAGTGGGCCCATGAGCGGTGGACCCACTTTGGCCGAATTAGGGGAACCCCATGTTCCACCGTTGCGACAGTAGCCCCCGGGCATAGTCCCGGTGGGTACGCTCTTCATCTGTCGGGGCTATGACCAAAAGAGATTAGTCAAAGTGGGTCCCCGATGTTTTGTCTCGACTGATCCGTCCCATCCGTCAGAGGATGGGACGCAGAGTTATTCCACTTGGAGGAAATAACTGCGTCTGCCTCCTCGATTCTCGGTAACGGAGAAGACGAGGAGACAGTCGGTGAGGGAGCAGCCGAGCCCCATAAAAGTAGGGGTAAGCTCCTTGCATCTTCATCCATCTTCTGCCTTCATCCCAACTCCATAACCCACCGAAACCACCGGTGCCGATGGCTAGGGTGAAGAGGGGAGCTGGGCATACTCGTTCTTCTTTGGTGGCGGCGGAAATTGTCTCCCGCGACCGTGGGAGGGCTGCCCCCCTGAGGCGGAGCGAGGCGCGGTCATGGTGGTCGTGGGGCTAGGGGCCCTCCTTCCCCTCCTCCCCGGAGCACGACCAACTGTGGCTTCCCGTCATTCGAGTTCATCGTAGATCTGGACTGCAGGCTTCGCGGCCGGCTCCACCTGCCGACTCCTTCGCGGTGGCGGTGGTTTCGAACGACGACAGACCCACCGGCTTCTGGCTTCAGGTGGACGGCTGCCCCAATGGCCCCTCCTGGGCCGATGCGGAGTACATCGTCGATGACTCCATGCTCCTGGGCCGGGGGTGAAAGTCGTTCTCCCGCTCCCGCCGCCTGACCCGGGGGCAGTACCTGGCGTTCGAGTACGACGGAGACATGACGCTCTCCGTGAAGATATATCGTGCCGACGGAGGGCGCGTGGAGTGCTGCGTGGAGAGCGACAGCAGCTGCAGCTGCAGCCTCGACGAGGATGAAGAAGACTCGCCCAACGTCAAGGCCGAGGAGAACTCGTCTTCCTGAGGGCGTGGAGCCTTGAGGCGGCAGCCCCGAAGATCTACTTGACCTCCTTCTTGGCGGCCTCATCGACGTACTTCTGGAAGTAGCGCCTTTCATTGTGCGGTGGTGCTCCTTGTTCGCCAGGAGCCATCCCTTTTGTTGTAAAGAGTAGGCCCTTTTGTAGTTCTTGAGATGATGAAGAACCTGCCTCCTTGTAGTATCTTGGCCTTCGGGTTGAAATGGTGTGAATGAGAATGGGTTGTTTGCAAAACGCGCTCCCATTACTGCAATAGCCGTACCGCCGAGGGGTAGGTGGGGAGTGAGCGGCCTATAAAAAGGTTCCCCAGCCCCCGGCCTCCTCGGCACATCTCTTCGTCTTTCCCTCCTTTGCTTCCTTCTCCGCCCCTCCGTAGATCGCAGAGCAATGTCTGGGGAAGCGGAGGTATCCTTGTCCGGGACGTCGACGGCGGTGTCTATCTTCCAGGGCGTGGCGGAGGCACCCAGGGGAGCTGGGGCCCGAGCCACTCAAGATGAAGAGGTGGTGTCTCGTACCGCCGTCGTCCGGGACCTTTTGCGCTTGGCGGCCATTACTGGCCCCATGGCGCAGGCAGAAGCCCGCGCGCGAGACATCCGAAGGGCGCTCCTGATGACGACCCTGAAGGAGAGGACCGCTGGGATCCTAGGGCTTTCCCCACTCTGGGCAGAGCTCGAGGCGTTAGAGCAGATGAGCACCCGTACCTTCTTGATCTCCCGTGCTTTTTTGGGTGGAACTTGACCTTGAGTTGTCTTGCTTTTGCGCCGCAGGCCGAGAGCTTTGCCATGGGTGAAGTGACGGACGGGGTCATCCGCCTCTTTAGTCGCGGGGTGCCTGGGCTTGTGGGGAGACCGCCTGCTCCTTGAGACGCCTGAAAGTCCTGCACGGGTTCCCTCCCTTTCCCCGGGCATCCCCGGAAAACGTGAGTTCACCCGGCGGGCATGAAGAAGACAAGTCTGCGCAGCTAGGAGACTTAGCTCTGAGCTGGCCTTAGTGGCACGGGCTTAACATGTACTTTGTGTAAACGAATGTAAATTCAGAACTTAAATTCGCATGAATGCAACCTAGTCCTCAACTCCCGGGGTTATTTCCCAAGTCTCCCTTTGCACTAAGACGCCGTCAAATTTTCAGAGGAAGCCTCTTAGGTGCCAAGTACTCTCCCTACGTGCATCCCAAATTCACTGCTAAGATGCTGACACAGTAGCAGTACCCCTAATAGGACTATACCTTCCGGGAGCCCACTCCACTGTCCTCAGGTACTAGGCCAGAGGGAAACAGACCGTTCGTCGGGGTGGACGCATTACCCCCGCAAAGTCTCTCATCAACTATCAAGCATGCGCAGGTTGACGGTATATTGACTCCGAGCGAGATGTTATGCCTAAGTGCAGGATGCAGATGCAAGGACTTAGCTGATTTTCTGATGCGTCCTCTATCCGTCCCGTCCCTCCCGGGTATCCAGTTCCTTCATCATTTTTCACCGCCAGCTCCTCTCCCGGGAAGGAGCTACACACAACAAACGTTCAGTAGGAAAAGAATGGACCCTCTTTTCAAGTCATGATAGTTTGTCATCCGAAGCAATCCGCAAGCAAAGTTGCATGTGCATTTCTGTGAAGAAGTTCTTCTCAACACAGCACTGTCCGATTCCTCCTTTCCGTGACAGTACGGCACGACCGGGTGGCAGTGCCTAACTGTTAGGCCACTCGCGCTCGACCCGTCGGCCACCGGCACCATGTTAGCCCCCTGCTTACAGGTTGTTATGGATAACACACTTTCATGCAAGATTTGAGGCTCACGGAATTGGAAATACTTATCTTTTATTTCCTTGGCGATGATTCTTACTCCCTATTACAGAACACTATCCCCTTGGGCGTGCTTAGTGGATTCAACGTTGGGCGATTCATGTTCGTAATTAGGGGTAGAATTTGTGAAGATTCTCGATGTTCTAGGCGTTGCCTTCCGGCCTGCCTTTCTCGTCCTCCAGATAGACTGCTCCGGGCCTCAGGGTATGAGTGACCCGGTAAGGTCCTTCCCACTTGGATGACATTTTGTTCATGCCGTCTAGCTTTTGCTTCTTGCGGAGTACCAGGTCTCCGGGTTGCAGCTCCCGGGAGCGGACATGGCGACTGTTATAGCGACGGAGCCCTTGCTGGTATCGAGCGGATCATAAGGAAGCTCGACACCTAACTTCTTCCAACAGGTTTATGTCATCAATCCTCCGCTCAGCTTACGTGTCTTCATCATATGCGAGTACCCGGGGGGACCCGTGCCTTAACTTTGTTGGTAGGACAGCTTCAGCTCCGTAGACGGTGTCTCTCCCGTTGCTCGGTTGGGTGTTGTTCTGAGGGACCACAATACGCTTGGTAGGTGATCGATCCAGTTTTTTCTTTTATCCTCCAACTTGTTAAAGGCCTTGGTCTTCAAACCCTCCAGGACCTCCGCATTTGCTCGCTCCACTTGTCCGTTGCATCTTGGATAGGACACCGTGGCGAAACACACCTTGATGCCCAATTCTTCACAGAAGTTGAGCAAGGATCGACTTGTGAACTGAGTGTTCTTGTCCGTGATGATTCTGTTTGATACTCCGAAGCGGTAGACAATTCCTTCGATGAACTTGATGGCGGCTTGGGCCGTCTGGCGTGGTACTGGCTGAAGGGCCATGTAGAGATAAACAAAACTTTTCCTACGCGGTACTCCCAAGATCTAGCCGAGGTAGAAGGCCACGAGGATTACCACTAGACGCGCAGGTGCGGATTATCGATGAAGCACGTCGAAGCAGTGCCATCCCACAATCCGATCCAATCCCTCGTTCGTCGAAGTGCTGAACGTACAACACCTCTGCCGGTATCCACACGTCCGAGGAGGGGCACCGGCGGCAGACTGCTAGGTCCGGTACGGTGGCTGGACTGAATGGGAGGGCTAGGGTTTCCAACACATGGAAGTGTCTAACCATGTCACGTTTGGGCATCCCAAACCCCTTTATAGGAAGTGAAAGTGGGTTGCACAACATTTGTGGCCCATCCACTAAAGTCCTATTTTGGTCCTCTTGAGTCCAACTCACTGACCAAGTCCACATGCGGTTGGGGTCCAACCCAACCGACTTGCTCCCGCTCTTAAGTGTGTGACCCTACAGGCTCATGGCGACTTGGACACGATTGGAGTCCTACTCACAATCGATCAATCGGTAGCGGCTCCTAGAAGAACGTGCCGACTCCCAAGTACCATAGAGTCTTGACAACATACCTTTCAATGCGACTCATGTCCAAGTCCCCTTTGCCTCACGATATACCTTGTTGAGCTTAGGCGAATTATTTTCATCCCTTTAATAGCTCAACACTCTTCTCGGTCCGTGATATATGATTCATCTGACTAACTCTTAGTCGATCATCTCGGTTAACACTTAACCGAGACGCGCATGGCCAAGCTATCCAAATCATATAACTCGAGAGGGCCCAGAGAATATCTCTCCAGTTGGAGGGGCAAAGTCCCATCTTGGTTATCTACATCACGCAGCTTGATTCTCAGCCAACCCGAACTCTGCCTTTATAACTGCCTTGTTACGGAACAGCGTTTGACATAACCTAAGTCGGTTGATCCACAACTCAGAGTGTGCGACAACCTCAGGTCTAAGGATTACATTGATTGAGACATACAAATGACAACTTACTCGTTGTATCTCAATGTGGGTCAGTCCAACTTGCTAAACTCTTTAGTCAAGTCTGTGTAAGTCGGAATGGCATTACCATGCCCATGTCAAGTGGAACCGTGTCATCAGCCGACTTTCACATTAGTCTAAGTTGTGTGTCCAACACAACCTCAATGACCAAGGACAATCTAGTGTGAACAACATTAATATATAATTCCACAACTGAATCACATATTCAATGATACATATAAATTGTTCATACTTGGACAACTTAATAACTTTATGAATACATTGGGAATTACATCAAACATGATTGCCTCTAGGGTATATTCCCAACACTGGCATCACTTCTACCCACTTTGTGAACTTGTCAATTGCCACGAATAGGTACTCATGTCCTTCGACAGATTTTGGCACCTTGCCGATGATGTCCAACCTCCAGAGTGCGAACGGCCAGGAGATTGGTATGGGTTGCAGTGCTTGTGCTGGCTGGTGAATGTTCTTTGCATAGTATTGACTGGCTTCGCATGTCCTGACTAGCTGCTCCGCATCATGAAGGACTGTTGGCCAATAGAACCCTTGACGAAAAACCTTCCCCGCCAGTGATATTGATGCCACGTTACTTGAGCATGTGCCCTCATGGATGTCCTTCAGCACTGCTTAGCCTTGTTCTTGCGGTATGCAGCGGAGCTTGACTCCGTTGTCGCGCCGTCGGTAGAGCTCGCCGTCGATTAAGACGTAAAGCTTGGATTGGCGAGCCACCAGCTCGGCTTCGTGGTCATCTTCCAGAAAGGCATGCTCGGTCATGTACTTGATGATGCTCTGGGCCCAGGGCGGGTGGGTTCCTTCCACTGGTAGTACCACTTGGCCAGAAGGAAGCAAAGCTTCCTCTGTCGTGGGCACTGCCGGGTCTTGCGCTTCCGGACTGGCTACCCGTGTTGTCGATGTAGAAGGGTCGCCAGCCCCCAGTGTTGGTGCAGACCATGACTTGAGCCTCTCGGGGGAAAATCGAAGGTTGCCTGAGCACCTCGATGTAGATCTCGGGAGCCACCGGCTTCCGCTTGGAGGCCAGCTACGACAGCTCGTCAGCGGATGTGTTTTCTTCCCGCGGGACGTACATGGCCATAAAGCTGCCGAAGTGCCGCTGGAGCTTCCATACTTCCTCGACGTACGGTGCCATCTGAGGACAAGCGTACTCCTTGTTGACTTGCTTGATGACTAGTTGAGAGTCGCCTTTGACGATGAATTTGCTGATGCCGAGGCCGATGGCAGCACGAAGTCCCGCGAGCAGGCCTTCGTACTCCGCGTGTTGTTCGAAATGTTCCCCTGGTAGTGTTGGGAATATGCCCTAGAGGCAATAATAAAATGGTTTATTAGCATATTCATGTTTATGATAATAGTTTATTATCTATGCTACAATTGTATTAACCGGAAACATAATACATGTGTGTGGAATATAAACAACCAGGTGTCCCTAGTAAGCCTCTACTGGACTAGTTCGTTAGTCAAGATATGCTTAAGTTTTCCTAAGCATAGGACTTGTTATAGTCACTTGATAACGGAGTCATATCATTGGGAGAATGATATGATGGATAAGATCCAATAATAAAGAATTGCAATTAATCGTGTCACACAGTTTCATTGCCAACGCTTTTAGTATATGCCAAGTATAGTTTACTTAGACCATGAGATTATATCACTCCCACTTATCGAAGGAATACTTTGTGGACATCAAACGTCACTTCGTAACTGGGTGATTATAAAGGTGGCTTTCAGGTATCTCCGATGGTAGGTTGTTGGGTGATATGTATCAACAGTGGGATTTGTCCCTCCATGTGACGGAGTAGAATATCTCTGGGCCCACTCGGTAATATAGCATCTGGAAAGTTTGCAAACATATGATTAGGAGTAATCACGAAGATCCTATATTATGGATGAGTAAAGAGAATTTGCCAGGTAACGAGATGGAACTAGATATGAAGATATCGATGATCAAATCTCGGGCAAATTAAATATCATGAGACAAAGGGAATCGTATACGAGATTAAGAATCTCTGGCATCGTGGTTCAATCGATAAGGAACTTCGTTGAATATGTAGGAGTCAATATGGGCATCCCGGTCCCGCTATTGATTATTGATCGGATCATGTCTACATGTTCTTGAACCCGTAGGGTCACACACTTAAGGCTTCGATGTAGCTAGGGCATGAGATTTTGATGGTGTGAACGAATATTAATCACTAGCTCCTCCTTCACCTTCTTGGCGCCCAAGTCTTCTAGGAGCTTTCTGCGTGAGCTGGCAAGCTTATCCTCTTCGCTGTATGGAGGGGAAACCCGGGAGCGAGCCTGGCCTCCTGCCGGGCGTTTGGGCTCCGGGTCCTCCGTGTTGTTCGCCAGGTTGGAGGTGACCGCGGAAGGTCACCTGGTCCTTCAGCCGTGGTTGTCGATGTCGCGCTTGTCAGGTACCCGTGGGGCAGGTGGGGTGGCCCACCAGCCGGTCTTGACTCCTTGCCTTGTCCATCTTCTTGATGGGCCCATGGGCGGTGGACCCACTTTGGCCGCATTAGGGGAACCCTATGTTCCACTATTGCGACAGAGGGGCAACGACGGGAGGAGGCCCCCTTCCGTCTCCCCTCATGAATCAGAGAAGGAGATCCAGCCGGTTAGATCTGGGCCGTGTGTACCGCGGGATCAAAACCGGAGCGATGCGCGTGCAGGGAGGAGAGTGACTGAGAGGGATGACGATGAGAGGAGGTGCGGTTTCCGGTCGATCGCTTTGAGGCGGCGATAGGCTGCTGGTTAGGTATAGGTAGAGGGGTCTCGTTCCTCCCGCCGGAAGAGGGCGGCACCATCGGTCGCCAAGGATCATGGATGGCGGCAGCCGTGGAGCAGATTGCAGGCGAGCGATAGGAGTGCGGCTAACACGATGAATGTGACATGGGTTTGAGGAGTGATGTTTTCGGGCTCTGTCATAGGGGTGACGGACGGAAATTTCGATGGACGGGGAGTTGGACGACGCGACGAAGCAAGGCGGACAGAAGGATCAAGCGAAATGCTGTGTTGACGTACAGTGAAAAAACCCGTGTTGACGACAGGAGGGTGGGGAGGCTTGACGAAAAGAAGGGGTGGACGAAGGAACGAATCATTCTTTTTAGATAGGAGAGATTCAAGCAGACTTGCTCCTGCGTGAGTGATCATGACGGAGCCCACACACATGTAGCATCCCTCCAAATAGTATGGTCGAAATTAACCATGTCACCGGTCACCCGTTTGCTAACCTCCTCCCTATTCAATATAGCTATGTAAATAATGTAAACAACTACACGGGAACTTACAACTCACAACCACAAGGGTCGCATACCATCGAAAAAAGATATATTGAGAAATCTCGGAGTAATTCATTTTTCTAGTCAAACCAAAATAAATGGTTCAACCCGAATTGAATGATTTTTTCCTACACAACTGGGTGCATTATATAGGCTCTAGGGTATGAAAAGTTCATTAGGTAGGCAGTGTGGGACCAAACAAGCTACATGTGGTTGTGTTCACGTACAGAACGTGTACGTACGTTCGGCCGGATGGGCTGCCAATTGGCCCATTGAAAATAAGTACATGAAACATGGACCAGGAATATCAGCCCATGGACAAGAGGAAAAGGGGAAGTGAGGCTGGAGGGCTGCCCTTGGTGGGCTGGTTTGGCCCATTTTGAGTCCGCCATTTTTTCCTTGTTTACATTTTTCTGATTTTTCATATTCCGTGATTTTCAACTCCAAATTGAACTAGAGGGGGCGGGGTGAATAGGCGAGTACAAATTTTACTATTATTTTAACAAATTATGGATAACTCAAATATAGGTTCTCTAGATTATGCAACTAGGTGAGCAATCTATATGATGAGTACGATACAAACTAGCATACACGATATACAAGTAAACGATACTAGCAACAAGTGAGTAAATGAGTTGAGATATAACCACACAATGAACGCGAAGATTTATCTTGAAGTTCACTACTCAAGAAAGCTAGTCTTCGTTGAGCGGTGTGAAGTCACAAGGATCTCCAAATAGACACCCATGGACATTGTATCTCTTCGTGTTTCCAACACGACGGAGTGCCAAGATCAACTATATGTTGCCCTTAACGGCGCCAACCAAAACCTTTATGAACAAGGTTGGTGTTTCCTCAACAACTCAATTGGAAGCTTCCAACAAGATCCCGGAGCTTCTCAACACAGGAGGCAAGATCCAAGAATACCACCTCCGTCTAGGGTGCAAGGAACCCAAGAGAAATAAAATCCACCAAGGATGTTAGGGGGAAATCGGATTGCTTTTGCGTAACCCTAGATCCGTACCTCCTTTATCACTCCTCAAAGAATCAACAAGATTGAGGCAAGGGGGTCTGAGATTTCGACAATTTAAGCTTTGGAACAATAGTGGAGAGGGAGTGAAAGTCGTCCTTTCTTTGTGAGAAAGAAGGGGGATTTTAATACGGGTCCCGAAGTCTAATCGTTATGGTGCTGAAACTTACTGGCGATTAGGCGACCCGATAGCCGGATTATCCTGGGCCCAAAATATTCAGGCCTCATCAGACACTTGTACGTGCATGGCGGAGCGAATGCACGCTCTAGACAAGCCATCTCCTGACCAAAGCTAGGAAGAGTCGGACAAGTCCACCTACCTGATTATCCGGCAAGCCTGAACATCTGCACCACATCCTGGGCATGTACGATGGCACCCATAGATGTGCACTAATACACACGGTAGGATTTTTCCACCGGATTGAAACCCAGCATATTTGGGGACCGAATTATCCGGCTAGCAAAAGCTAGCACCGCCAAGGTTAAGACAAGGGATGATCTCTCGCACTGTGGGAAGGCTTATGGGTGCACAATGTGTTTGTGAAAGTGATGTGATTCCCACCTACCTTGCTCGGCCCATTACCTTTTGATAGTACGGCTACCATATGACTCAAATAATGACCGAAGTTTCGTTTTTCTTTCACTTGGAGGGATTCCAACCACCTTGTGTATTTTTCGAATAAACATACGTGTAGGACATCTTTATGTTGTCATTAAACCAAAATCACTTAGGAGTAAACTGCCCTTTCACTTTCCACTCTCTACGACTCAAGGTCACCTTGGCGCCATCATGGCCGTTGTGGCTTTCCCATGGTAAAAGTAGTTTTCCTCTCAACACTGTAGCACACAAGGACACAGTCGCACGGCGCAACGCTTTGCACATACTATCCACACGGCGACCCAACACGCCTACAGCGTGCTCCACGCCACTGGTCGTACCCATCACTAGTAGGAAAAGGGCTATAGCCGCCAGCCATTCACTGGTGAACAAATAAAACGGGTTCGCCAGTGGTAAATACCGCTGGCGAACTGTAAAACCGATTCGCCAGTGGTACATGTCTTACCACTGGCGAACTGCGTGCGCGCTTCACCAGTGGTAAACGCGGACCCGGACGTACTGAGCGGGGCCATCTACCGCTGGCGAACGCACGTACTTGTTCGCCAGCGGTAAGTTACATACCACTGGCGAACAGGAAACGTTGTTCGCCAGCGGTAGATGGTCCCGCTGGGGTCTCCCGGTCCCGCGTTTACCACTGGCGAAGGACGCATGTGGTTCGCCAGTGGTAAGACATGTACCACTGGCGAACCTGCCTCTTGTTCGCCAGTGATTTCCTGACATTTTCACCAACCCGACCAGCCCCCTTTCTCCTCTCCATTATTGCACTTTCTTCTCCTCTTCACTTCCCATTGTTGCTACTCCATTAAATGCCAACCCCCATCATTTTCACTAGTTCCAACCAATAAAAACTATTTTAGTTGATAGATCTAGCCTCACCTCCCTCTCTCCAACCTATCCACCAAAGGATTTCCCTCCACAACTCTAGATCTAGCCCTATCTCTCTCTCTCTCTCTCTCTCTCTCTCTCTCTCTCCACATCGTTCTAGCTACAAGCATTACACATCAATTTCTCGGTGAACTTGACTCGATCTCGTACGTGTGGTCATCTAATTATGGTGGATTGACTTTTATATAATAAATTAAATTAATAATTTTTTGTGAAATTTGACCGAAATTTGCCGGAATGGACCGAATTTAATGATTTTTTGTGAAATTAAAATGAGTTGCCAATATTTTGTCGGGATGTTGATTAATTTCCGTCTCGGCAAATTTTGGCACTCCCTCTTAGGTCCTATTTCTAGGAAGGTCATGCCGAATTTTTTCGTGAAAAACGATATATATATATATATATATGGTTCTAATAATTGTATTATTTGTTCTACACCGTGCAGGCGACAATGGTCACTTTGAGCGAACCTGTCGTGAATAGATACTTGAGGCACGCGACGGAAGACATGTTACGGAATAATCGTAAAATGATACAATGTCCGTGTCGAAAATGCAGACTAGAGGGCGCCCTCGACCCCTTTAGCGGACAGTTGCTTGAGCACCTGCTCAGGCGTGGTTTCATGGAGGGGCACACTCAGTGGATAAGTGATGATGAAGATGATGACGAAATCCATGAGGCGGCGGTAGGAAATGATCAGGAATGGCAGCAGGTCAATGATGACAACGAGGTGCAAGAAGATGATCAAGAGCCGGCTCATCCGACACATGATATATATGCTAGAGAAGACAGTGATGAGCAACACGTAACGGAGGAAGACGAGGACACGCGGGCACCGCTAACTTTAGTCGTGCGGGACCCTCATCTCAAAGAACTGCTTCTCAAGAAGACGATTAACCCCAGATCTGCTGCAAGAGAGCAATCTAAACTGGCGCAACTAGAGATAGACTCGAATACTCCGTTGTATCCAGATTGCGAACCGGGTGACTCCCGCTTGAAAGTATCGCTCGATGTTCTGCAGATGAAGGCAAGATATAAATGGAGCGACGTAAGCCTCGACGCAACTCTGCAATACTGGCAGAGCAAGCTTCCGAAGGAGAACACGTGTCCTAAAAGTTATGACGAGGCCAAAAAAATCGTGTGCCCCATTGATTTACCGCACGAAAAATACCACGTGTGCATCAACGACTGCTACATATTTCAGGAAGGGGACGCGGACAAGACCACATGTCCGCTGTGCAAGGCTGCTCGGTACAAGAAAGGGAGGAATAAAGCTCCTCAAAAAGTTGTGTTGTACTTTCCGCTCATCCCCCATCTGCGGCGCTATTTCGCGGACCGCAAGGAAGCAAAGCTCATGCGTTGGCATGCGGAGAGAAGGGAGAAAGTTCTGAGAGATCCAGAGCGGAATGAAAAGGTAAATCTGACACACCCTTCGGATGCATGCCAGTGGAAAGCATTGGACGATGAATATCCAACTTTCGGGGCAGAGCCACGGAACATTAGGTTGGGTGCGAGCACCGATGGGCTCAAACTGTTTGGCAACCAGAGCAGCACACATAGCACCTGGCCCGTGTTCGTTTGGATATACAACCTCCCGCCCTTGCTGTGCATGAAGAGGAAGTACATACACATGAGCATGCTCATTCAAGGGCCGAAACAACCGGGCACCGACATCAATCTGTAACTGAAGCTACTGAAAGATGAGCTACACACGTTATGGGAGGAAGGCGGGGTCAACACATGGGACACCCTCGCAGAAGAATATTTTCCTATGAGAGCCGCCTTGCTCTGTACGGTGCACGACTATCCCTGCTACGGATACGTCTCAGGCCAGGTGTGCCACGGACATAATGGATGTGTGAGGTGCATGGATGACCTGATGTTTCACCAGCTCCAGAAAGATCTTGGGTCTTCAAAAACCGTCTACATCGGCCATCGAAGGTGGCTACACATTAAAGACTCGTGGAGAAGGCGTGGAGACCTTTTCAACGGTGAAGAAGAGCTCCGGGGACCTCCACGTAAGAGGTGCGGCGAAGAAATATATGATTTGCTGAATGAATGTGAAGAGTGCCCTTGGCTGGGAAAGAAGCAAAAGGCGCCAAAACCACTCCTGGATGTATGGAAGACGAGGTCCGTGTTTTGGGACTTGCCGTACTGGCCCATCCTCGGTACGCCTCATTGCCTAGATCTAATGCATATTACGAAGAATGTGTTCGAGAGTCTTTTTGGCACTCTGCTCAACATGCCGGAGAGGACGAAAGATGGGCCGAAAGCAAGAAGCGACCTAGTACATATGGGTATCCGGGAAGAGATTCACGGAGGACGCCCGGCTATTGATCATGACCAATCGGAAGAGGAGACAGATGGTCCCAAGGGCAAAAGGGTTAAGAGGAATGACTATTACTGCCTCCTCCTGCTTCACTCTAAGTCCGAACGAGATCGAACAATTGATCAAGTGCCTTCTAGGAGTCAAAGTACCTTTGGGTTACTCGGGGCTAATAAGCAGATTTTTAGACCCGCAGAAACAAAAGTTCAGCGGGATGAAGTCTCATGACTGTCACGTGATGATGACACAGATACTTCCGGTTGCGATCTGAGGGATAATGGACAAGCACATCCGTGAAACCCTTTTTGGCCTCTATAACTTCTTCGACGTGATCTCCTGAAAGTCAATCACCGGGAAGCAACTCTCAAGGCTGAAGGAAGAGATCGTCGTGATACTATGCGAGCTTGAGATGTACTTCCCACCCGCATTCTTTGACATCTGTGTGCATCTGTTGGTCCATATTGTGGATGATATCATCCATCTCGGGCCGTTGTTCCAGCACAACATGATGCCGTTCGAAAGGATGAACGGGGTCATCAAAGGATTCGTTCATAATAGGGCCCATCCGGATGGAAGCATCGTTCCGGGCTTTCTTACCGAAGAGTGCACCTCTTTCTGCATGAATTTTCTGGATGGGGAGGACCCTGTTGGTTTGCCCGGAAACAAGCACATTGGCAAGCTCGATGGAGCAGGTCACAAAAATGGCCGGAGGAAGTTGCATGTGTACCACGCTTCTTGATGCACCGATTTTAACAGGGCAAACTTAGTGGCTCTCCAACACATTTAAATTGTCGATATTTGGGTGGAAAAGCACAAGAGCCTGATTGATAAGAAGTACACTAACCAGGGCAAGCGGAGGACAGAAGGAGAAATCATTAGAGAGCACAACTCCTCTTTCTTGTGTTGGTTCAAAGATGAGCTTGACGCTCCGCCCCCAACAGCTAGTGCGGAAGCTAAACTCTTATACGCCTTGTCACGTGGCCCCGCCCCCAACCTCGCGACGTTTCAAGCATATGATATCAACGGGTTCACTTTCTACACAGAGCAAAAGGACAAAACATCGGATTATCAAAACTCAGGGGTAACGATGGAATCCTACACCAGTGACAAAATTTTAAGATACTACGGAAGGATCGAGGAGATCTGGGAGCTTAACTACTGTGGAGAGAAGGTGCCGATGTTCCGCGTCAGATGGGCTAGGATGTCGACCGTCCAAAAAGAAGACAAATACTTCACCACCATGGTTATACCCGAATCCGGCAATTCATCAAGCGTGAACGTCACCGCGCAAAATGAGCCATGGGTACTGGCTAAGCACGTCTCCCAATGCTTCTTCATAACCGATCCGTCACGGCCTAGCCGTGTCGTCGTCAGGAGAGGCAAAAGAAACATCGTCGGAATGGATGGTGTCGCCAACGAGGACGAGTTCGACATGTTCGGCGACCCAAATATCGACGATGATCAAGATCATGATGATAAGGCAACATACACCACAAGAAGAAGCAGAACCACGCTACCTAAGCAAGGTCTTCCATTCAAAAGAAGAAGTCATGATGTGGGGCTAAATTATGCAACAGCGACCAAAAAAGGCAAGAAGAATGCCAAACACTGAGAAAGACGCGTTGTGTCCATGCGACTATGTATCTCTCTTTTGTATCGGACTTGTATTGATGATCAAGTGATGTGATATTGCATGCGACTCTATATGTATCTCTATTTTGTATCGGACTTTTTGTATCGATGATCATCAACTAATCGACGTGATATTGTCCAGTTACACTTTTTGATTGAGTCACTATTTTTAAAATCATGAATTAGAAAACAAAAAAAGAAAGAGATAAGAAAAAAAGAAAACAATAAAGGTAAAAAATAATTTGGAAACCAAAATAATAAACAGAACGCAAAATAATACTAAAAATAATTTAATCTCTTACCACTGGTGAACAAGTATCCCTGTTCGCCAGCGGTAATCAGTTACCACTGGCGAACAAGTATCCCTGTTCGCCAGCAGTAATAACTTACCACTGGCGAACAAGTATCCCTGTTCGCCAGCGGTAATAGTGGTTGTACCACTTACCTGTGGGCCCCGCACGCCTCTGTCCAAATCTCAAACCGCTCCTCTCCCGGCCGTGCCCACGCCGTCGTGCCGCCGCCGCCCTTCTGCCCCCCGTCGTCGAGATCCTCTCCGAGCCTGCCCCCACGCCGCTGCCGCCCCTCTGCCACCACGTCGTGCCACGGCCACCCTCTGCCCCCCGCCGCCCCGCCCCTTTGTCCCCTTCCGTCGAGCTCCTCCCCTTGGCCGTGGCTCTCCCCCGCTGGTCGCCGTCCACGCCACCATAGCCCGCGCCCCCGCCGCCCGAGGTATGCCCTCCCCTCCCCTCTCCTCCCCTCTCCTCCCTCCTCTTCGCTCCTCCACTGCCTCCCGCCGCGTCCACCTCCGACCCGCACCGCGCAACAGCACGCATGCACGCCGTGTCCTCCTCTCGCACCAACGCCGTGTCCTCCTCTCTCCTCCCCTCTCCTCCCCTCTAGTCCTCCTCCAGTCCTCCTCCCGCACCAACGCCGGCGCCGCCCACTGCAGCTCCCTTCTCTCCTCCGGCCATCCTCTCCTTCTTGCCGGCCATGTGTTTGTTGAAATTCCTACAAAGTAAAAATTAGCGTAGTTAGTTAGTTTTAGGTTAGTTAGTTGGTTTTAGCAAAATTTAGTTAGTTTTATGTTAGTTAGTTAGTTTTAGAAAAATTTAGTAAGTTTTAGGTTAGTTAGTTTTAGGAGATCGTGGTGACGTGAATGTGGTAGTGGTGATGTGAATGTGTTGGTGGTGGTGATGTGAATGTGTATTTAGGTTACACATGACCATAAGCATGTCAGGGATTTTTCTCAAGATTTATAGAAGCACGTTTAATCACAAGTTTTTGAGTTGAATTATTTTGAATTAGCGCTTATTATTTTGAATTGTTTGCCATATGCAAGAAGTTAGAAGGACCTCGACGCTGCCGTTGTTCAATTTTCAGGTGAGATGATGAGAGTGTCTATGTGGTGATGTGGTGGTGGTGAATGTACATGTGGTTATGTGGTGGTGGTTGTGGATATGTGGTTATGTGGTGGTNTTACTCGAGGGAACCGGTCTTCAAGGTTGATGGAGCCGGACGGAGCGACCATGATTCCAACGCCCGTTCTTTCCCACAGACGGCGCCAATTGACGAGGTTAGGGATCGGCAAATCCCTGGGTTGAGAACCCCGGGTTGATTGAGGGGGAGAGATATGAACGTTGGTGATCACGAGGACTAACAGGGGGCGATTTACCCAGGTTCAGGCTCCCGGAGGATAACACCCTACTCCTGCTTGTCTGGAATTATGATCAAGGTGGCTACAATGGCGAGATGGCGATCTCGCTAGGGTTTCCGATGGCGGCTATGAGTATGAGCGTATGTGCTGGCGTAGAGTTCCTTCCCCTAAACGACGGGCCCTCCCAGCCTTTATATGATAGGCTGGGTCTCCGGTGAATGGTGCTGATGGCACGTACAGGATGATCAAGCTGATGACCTAACGTCGACTACCTTGGGCCGCACATCATCCTTCTTGGGCCTTCCTTGGGCCTTCCCTGGCGTGACCCAGGTACCACCACCGTGGGGTACTCGAAAGGTAACCCCACAACAGCGACAATGCATACCCGACGATGCTTGCACAATACAAGCATGCCGACAACGAGGAGATCGAGCATGCGGCCGATGATGAGATGGAGGCCCCATCCGCTAGCGAAGCCGAGCGTGGTGATGCTGGGACCACTACTAGTTGCGCCGAGGAGGGCGGCCCTTCTGGTAGCGAAGCCAGAAAAGACCGTAAACGCAAGAAGAGGGAACCAAACAAGCTCGGCACCACCCAACATGCATTCACAGAGGTGGACCCTAAAAGCGGTCTTCCTACGAAGCCGGAAAAATATGCTAAAGGGTACGGCATCCAGCTTGGATGCATTGCTCGGGAATGGGGGAGAATCAACGACGACCACCTAAAGGCAAAGGACAACAAAGGTTTGGCCGCCTACCTCATTGATAAGGTGCACACACGATACAAGTTCCCGGCACCCTACAATAACAAGGATATCAAAAGAAATATTGTTAACACACAAGCCCTCGGCAAGTTGGGCAAAGCCTTGTCAACTTGGAGAACAGATGTTAGGAATATGATTGAGGAAAAGGTGAGTTTCGACGAGATCCACAAAATGTGGCCCAGCATTTCCGAAGAGGATTTTGGAGAATTCTTGGCCATAGAAGCCACTGCTGCAAAGAAGAAGCTGAGGCAGTGGGGGAAAGAAATGCAGAAGAAGAACGTTGCTCCCCACAATCTCGGAAGCCGGGGTTACACCGAAAAGGAGCCAATTTGGCAAAAGGAGGATGCCCGAAGGGAAGGGCCGAGCCCCTACGACAAGATCAAAGACCCGCTCGCCCGGAATTTTATTAGGGCCCGATTCAGGGATGATCCCAAATCGCCCAGGGAGCTTGTCTTGAACGCCAAGGTGAAGGCACTTTAGAAGCAAATTCTCAAGGAACAAGAAAAGGATGAACATGATCAATCCGAAGACTCCTCGGACCTAAAGGCCCCATATCAGACACCTTTCCTTAGGGCTCTAAACAAGACAAAGGAGGTGTCGTCGGATAAAGTGCCGCATCGTGGCCGTGTGGTCGGCGCCGGAATGGGTCATAAACATTCCTATTACTTCCCCGACTCCAAGGAGAAGCGAAAGGAGCGGAAGATGGCCGATCAATCGAAAATGGATGCGTCCATCGATGCAGTGGTAGAAAAAAGGCTCAACGCCCTCCTGCCAACTTATGTATGTCCATCGGGGCTTGGTTTGAGGGGGCCAAACAAGGGCCTCCCCCCGTGATCAGCTTAGCAGGCTCCAGCTACTCGAGCGGTGTGGCGCCTGTTGTGCAGAGCTCGGCCGGCAACAACGCAGATGGTAGGGAGGAATCGCCGGCCGTCACCACGCCTCAAAGATCAAGCCCTCCCATCTTTGTTGCCCCACCGGCGACCCGCGGTCCGTCGCCGTTATCCGAGCTCAACGCCATCATGGTAATTAAGCATCATAAAATCCTCGACAAGATAATATTATTTCATTCTTTGGCGCCCTCTCCAACACCTTACACGTGTTTTCGCAGGCCGACGAGACGAGATGCACATTGCTCCCTGATGTGAAAGGTGATCTGAAGGACGTGGCAAAGGGTAAGATCGTGACACCTCTCAACCGCATTTTCCACGGCAGGCCTATGGCCGATGACGTGTTCAGGGTTGAATTGATCCGGCCTTTACCGGGTTGCGCTGGTTTATATCCTCCTTTCCAACCGGACGAAGCCGATAGCGAGTTAAACCTCGGAGAATGCCCGGTTTGGCCCTTGATATGGCCAAAAGCACTGATTCGTGTGGACCCTTCTTTCACCACCCCGCTAGTGCAGCAAACACAGGACGAAGAGGAAGCCAATGATGGCGATGATGACCCCAATGACTTCCTCGCTGATGATCCTTCCTATGACGGAGCTCGCGATGACAGATATGCTAGCGAGGGTCCAGTTGACCATGATCTTGGGGGGCAAAAAGCTGATCTCCCAGATAAATATCAGTGCATGAAGCGTCTCTTCTGTTCTCAAGATACGCCAGAAGCTGCCCCAAGCAAGTTGGTTTGAGCAAGGACACAGTCCAGGAGGCCATCAAAGATGCGATGGCGCCGAAGGATCCTAAGAAGACATGACGAAAAAGATATAAGAGTAACCTACCGCTGTTGACTCCAACAGCCAGCCGGTGCTGGGTACTAAGTCGAAGCCGCCGCACCGGGTAATGGACAGGTTACCCATCCTCGACTGGCATTCGGTCCATCATATGGGTAAAGCAATGATGCCGCCGAGGTTGGTAAAACTCCTCACCGGGGACATGGGGAGCCTCCATGAGGGTGTTCGTTCTCATGAGGATAGGCTTCGCAAAGAGGAAAATCCAACATACCCGGTTATCCACGCAAAGGTGCCAGAGATAGATGGCTTGGGCTTTATCACTAGAGACTCCGGGGACGTGATCCTTCTAAGGTTTGATGACATCTTCAACATCTATCACATGTACGCGCTCCACCCATCGATCGTCCGCCTGGTTGCCCTTAGTATGGCGTACCAGATCTTAAAGGAGAATACCCCGGGCATAGCGATACTTGACCCCTACTACATGAAGAAATGTTCTTGAGCACCCCTAAGGGTAGGGCAAAGGCGTCATAGTACATCGGAGACTTCTTCGGTACGCATCATGAGAAGAAATCTTTCTCATTCCTTACTTTCCCGAGTAAGTCATTCACTAACCGTCATAACATGCTTTCGTAGATTTCCATTGTTAAGCTATTTTCCAATTTTGACGATGATGGTCTGTTTTGAACTGTTTTGCGCAGTAACCAATACGGCACCCTCATCGTCATGTACCCGAAAGACTCGTATGCCGTCTATCTCGACTCCGGGAGTGATGTCAATAGGGATAAAGACTACACCCACATCAAGGCTGTTCTGAATGAAGCTCTTAATGCCTACGCTCGAACGAAGGCATCATGAAAAGAGAAAAAAGGGTGCGAGGCAAGTTTGTATTCAACCAGAAAGTTATGTTCCCCTGCGTCAAGCAGTCGCCAGGCAGTAAGATGGAGGGATGGTACCTCATCAATCACATGCAGGAGTTTGTAAAGGATCAACAACGACTGCAATTTCCTTCTGCTCTGGACAGATGGTGCAACGGCTTGCAGATGCCAGTGATTCTCATATAAGACTAGAGTTCGGTCGCATCCAGTAGGTGATCACGGGAATCATCTGCAACGATGTCTTGTCTCGCTCCGGGGTGTACTTCAACGGCTTTGCACCACCACCGAACGACGAGATCGAACGTCGTTTAATAGCGCAGGGTGATCACCGGCCATTCACTATAGATGGTGCTCCTCCCGTTCCCACCGAAGCCGCGCAAGACGAAGAAGTGATCGACGGTATGTGTAGTCTACTTAGTACGACATGTGTTTGTAAATTATATCCGTAAATTAACTTGTGCTTCTAAAGTCGTTGAACCTATGTATGATCGATGCTATTTAACTTGAGTTGTTTTGTTTTGTTTTGTTTCGTCTTTCTCTCTCTGAATGCCGATGATTAAAATGAAGTGACACCGTGTGATCTCGAGGATGGCGCTAGTGATCCTTGTGATATGCACAAATACACATATTGTGCATCCTACTTGGCTCACTCGCACCATCCCTGGAACTTCTGTGTGTCTAATCTTAGTACGAGGCACAAATCCAAATCATGTTTGTTTTTGTTTCATCTTTCTTCAAGAATGCGGATGTTTAGTTTTGTACTCTTTTTCTAGAATGCCGATGATTAAAATGTTGTGACACCAAGTGATCCCAGGGATGGGGCTAGTGAGCCTTGTGATATGCACGAATACACATCTTGTGCATCCTACTTGGCTCACTAGCCCCATCTCTGAATTTGGGTGTCCAACCTATATATGAGGCATGCTTTCGATTTTGGTGCACTACTCATTTAATTATTATTTGATTTGTGTATGAACTCTTGCTCTTATTCTCTTTGCCTAACTCTTTTATCTTTTGCATGTCTCGTGTACAGAGAGATGAAGATGTCCGAAACAAGCGGGATGAGAGGGCTACAATTACAAGAGCTACAAGAGTAAAGTAGGCGGAGCGGAAGAGAGGAAGAACAGGCATATATACTCTTCTTCATCGCCATTGCAATTCTCTTGTCTATGATTGTAGTTTAGATTACTGCTTGCTTTTAAAACCTTGCGACCTATAAATTATCGACTTCCGGAGATGTGTGTGTATTAATGCATATGTATGCAAAATATTGGGTCTCACTTGTATATTTCGGCTTGTAATTCATGCATGATGAACCAATAATTTGGTCACATGTCTATTTGTATATCTATTTAAATTCTGTCAATTATATTATTTCTGTTAATATATATGTATTTACCTGCCCGTATATATTGTTATAAAATATTTCTGCTTTTATTTTAAAAGCAGAAATACATATTACTGGCGAACAGGAACCTGGCTCGCCAGTGGTAATCCCTGGGTGTACGGCTGGCGAACAAAATCTCGGTTCGCCAGTGGTAAGTGGACCCTCGCTGGCGAACCAGGAAGTTGTTCGCCAGCGGTAAGCTGTTACCACTGGCGATATGAGCGCTGGTGAACCGCTCGTTCGCCAACGGTAGCCAAAATAGGTTCGCCAGTGATAGATTTTTTCCTACTTGTGTACCACTAATGCGAAAAGTCGAAATGGCATCCGAGCTCCATGTAGCTCGGGATTTTCAAAAAAGCGAAAAATGCATTTTTCCGTGTCAGAAAATTCTACAAAAAATCATAGCTGTAGATAATGCTGAGATCTACAAGTGTGCAAATTTCCAATTCAAACTTCGAATTATTTCAGGCTCTACAAAAATAACAAATCGGGGGAAAATTCAAATTTTGAATCTGTACACTATTCACAGATCCAGATTTGGAGATTTGTCATTTTTGTCCAGGCTAAACTATAACGAATTTTCCCTGATATTTTGCACAGTGGTAGATATCTATATTATCTACATCTAGGAATTTTTTTCAGAATTTTTTGAAAATTTTAAATATCGATTTTGAATGTTTCAAAACCGGGCTCCGAGCCCGGGCTCCAAAACGCCGCACTCGAAACATTCACTGTTGAATTTGTATGCTGGAACTTATCCTTACAATTGTTCATGTGGCCCTTTACTGATCATAATATCACTCAAGAACGGTGAAGTCAGCTGTTGAATCTGCTCCCATGAGTACCTTCTATACTCGGTAAAACACATGATTTTCTTGCCTGTTATACTGGCATACCGTATTTGTTATGACCAGTATTCTAATTTGCTTTCCTTTCTGAAGAGCCTTGCTTTTGTTGATCTTCTGTTCTAGCCACCTCTTGTCTTCATCTCTGCATTCTTCTTACCAATCTCCTCAACATTCCTTCTGTCAGCTCAATATCTTTAAGCTTAATTCTATCTTCAGTGTGCCAAATGACAAAGTAGTTCCGCAATTAAAAGCAATAAACATTTAAGCCCGTTTATGATACTGCACACCTTTGACCCTTGCTTCCTGAGTGGAATCAACTGATTCATTCTGAGCAAAACTGATGAAGCTTCCTAGCTACCGTCCACCACACAAGAACGAATAAATTGAACCACCCAATGTTGATTCTATGGTATATGCAATTTATCTAGGTGGCCGGTCTGGATTGAGCCTCTTTAGGGAACTACATATGGTATGTTTCAAGCCGTAATATTTCATCTCAGCCTTTATTGCCAATGATTTTCTTGTAAGGAATGTACTCAGTGTTGCCTCATACTAATACCTACCTTTTGTTCCTCTTTTCCCTCAAGCTCTTGAATGTCGACAATTTGAATGTACTTAAATTTGGGATGTTGGGCAGGTGTTGAAGAAGGCATTGAGAAGGAGATGTCGGAATAAGGCCATGCTGCAAGCTAAAGCGCACGGTCACCATGACCATGGTCGGAAGGGAGCTATCGTGAATGCGACTGGAACGAAGTTGATCTGTAGTTGGGAGGTTTTAGGTCAATTTAGTTTCAGTGTGGTTATCTGGAATTAACCTCAAGTTGCAGGATGGAGCCTATCGTATGTGCCTTGATTTGACAACGGTTGATGTTTCAGCTAAGGTAGCGAGAGTTAAAGACGTTTAGATTCAGCACATTGAGTTGTAGGATCAGCATTGCAGTGCTGACTGCTGAGTACTCCCATTGTTTCATATTATATCTACCCCGCTTGTGGCTAGGAGGCTGCCCTTCTTTGTAGCTGCTGCTACAAGCATCTGAGATGAATGTGACTAGTGATGTGTTATGATATCAAGGTGAAGTGAGCCTGTTTTGACCAGTGAAGATTATCTGATTGTGCTATCGTCTCTTACACAGTGAAACTACTTTTACTTATGTTTGTGTGGTCATAATGTCATTTTGTTCTATCATTGTATTTACTGGAGCAAAGCCTTCAGCTGTAAAGAACAAGTGGGCAAGGCATAGGATCTACTGAGAACTGGATGCCTTGGCACATGGTTACCCGTCGGCTATTGCATATGAAAATGTGTGTATTTATACTCTGCCTCTGGAAGAGTAAACAAGACCAAAACTATTCCTTGGTATCTATGAATTGGAGATAAACTTTTGACTAGATAAAAAACACGCCAAACGATAGGTAAGGCATTCAATGCTAAAACGATTGAGTTGTTGAACCAGATGCCTATATATCTTTGTATCTATTGCACTAAATTTCGCTTAAAGGCACTATTTCAAAATCCGACTGACAATATGAAGAAGAATCGGAGTCATGATAGAGAGGGCATTGTGAGAAACATTGGCCCACTAGAGATTGTACACTTGTTGTGATCGTGGGAACGTGATGCACCGGGAATTGACTTAAAGCAACTGAGTTAAGCTATTCGCACACCATTGCAAATCTAAGGCAGGTCGGGAATCAACCTCTAAGTAGACGGGTACAATTCAGTTTGGTTGTTGTATGGTAATCTAGAGCTGACCTCAAGTGTATCTTGTAGCTGGAGTTTATATTATGTCACATGTTCTGCCAATGGTTGGCGTGTCGGATGATTATTAAGAAGTATGGAGTCTTCTTTTGTATTCCTCACAAATTTTGTACTTGACATTGCTACGACTGCAAGAGTGGTATGGAAATTCTCTGGTATGTTGAATTTTAAGAGAAAGGCCAACAGGATCCATTAAAAATCCAGTTGCAACATTTATTAAATTTGTGCTCTACATATCAGGAGAAGTGAACGTAAAAAATATCAGGAGAAGTGCCTGTCTCGTTTCTTTCTCCCCCAAATCCTGTTTTAGCAGTCCAAACCAAACAAAACTAGGATGTCCGCACCCAGCTGGAGTCCAGCAGCGGGATGGGCGGCGGCGCAGGCCATACCAGTGCGGACCTCCGCCTAGGGCCGGCATTCCTAGAGAACTGACGCGGGTCCCGTCCTCCTCGTCTGCTGCTGCGGGGACACGGTTTGCGAGAAATGGCCTCGCTGCCAATCCCCGACGAGCTCGTAGCGGAGATCTTCATCCGGCTTCCCACCCCAGCCGACCTCGCCCGCGCCTCCGCTGCCTGCGTCTCCTTGCGCCTCGTGGCCGCCCACCGATCCTTCCCCCGGCGCTTTCGCAAGCACCACGCCCGCCCCCTACTTTGGCGGGTGAATAGCTCCTATGCGACGTTTTTCCGAAGAATTGGACAGGCAGCGACATAGTTGCTCATAATAGCTCACATGCGGCATCTTTTCGAGCAGTAATTGCTCCACGGCGACATGGCCGTCAAGTCATATTCCCCACGCTGTAACCCAGGTTTTGACCGATACGTGGAGTAATTTTTCTCGAGTGGGACCCATGCGTCAGCGAAACCGGCCTCTGTTCGTGGGGGGATCGTCTCTGCCACGCGCCGGCGTCCCGCGGAGCTCACTCCTCTGTCCCGTCGTCTCGGTTTCTCCGGGCTGGGGGAAATTATCCTGGCGACGGCGAGTCGAGCGGCGGCAATGGTGCGGGCGAATCGAGCTGTGGCAAAGAAGCGGGCGATTCGAGCTGCGGCAATGGAGCGGGCGAGTCGAGCTGCGGCGAGGGGGCGGGCGACTGGAGCGCCGGCAATGGAGTCGAGCAAGTTGGAGGCGAGTCCAGCGGCGGAGGGAAGAGCGGCCGCGCGAGTCCAGCGGCGGCACCCGGAGTCGAGCAAGCTGGCGGCAAGCTGGTGCGTGGAGGGAGCGGCCAGGGAGGATGGAGGATGGGGTGGTGCGGGTACACGGTCGCAGAGGCGACCGGCGGCCCGATTTGTGTCTCGTGCAGCGGCGAGGGATTCCATCTATCTCGACGGCAAGCGACCCTACCGGATTTCAGTCCAGCAGGTACTGAAGCAGGCGTGGAAGCGTCACGGCTACTACGGCTGCAAGGGTTTTCCGCTCGGCGGTGATTCGCCGATCCTGGACTTCGATGCCGCGTTGAGCCTACAGGCTTTCAGCCTAGTTGCCGGGATGGCGACGGACAGATTGGTCTGCTCCGAAATCCTCTGCGAGATGAAATCGAGCTAGAAGATTGTGCTGTAGAGCCATGGCGGAGGGAAGATTGTTCTGCAGAGCCATGGCGGAGGGAAGATCGTGCTGCATTATGTAAAACTAGTCTAGTGAATTTTGTTAGGTGCCTGAAACCATTTCAGGCAGTGTTTGCCCAGCGCTGGGAGCGTGTGGTGGTAGTTCTTTTGCGAAATGGCAATGTAAGCAGTACATCGAACACCTTGGAGGCGTGCTGTGGACGTGCCCTGGACGTGCTCTGGACGTGCCGTGGCACGTTCCGGTAGGTGAAACCTAGTTTTTGTGGGTGAAACCTTGTAAACAAAATGTAAATTATTGTGTTACTGGTTTTAGTGTTCTTTGTGGCATTCGCACGCCGTAAGATTGTGGCACGCACACTGTCGAACACCTTTGGGAGCGCGCTCTGGGCACGCCCGATTGTGGCATTCACACGCCGTCGGATTGAAAACGAGTTGAAAGAGTTGAAACGTTGTCAACTAGGTAGAGGCTTATTTCATCTATAGACAAAATGCTTTAATTTTTTATTTAACTTACCAAAATTTAAATATTGCTAGTATTGCTAGTGTTACCAAAATGTAAACATTTGTAACTATTACCTCCAAATGGTGGTAGATTTGTCGCAAACAGAGGCATAGCCTAGGCATGGATGTTGCAATGATTTTATACTAATTTTTAAATTCAAATTTGAACTACAATTCAAATATAAATGTTATTTGTGCTAGGCTTGGATGTTGCAATGAGGACGATTTCATTTGAAAATATTAACCTTCTAATGGTGGTAGATTTTTCGCAAACAGAGGCAAAATAAGACCATGTGCACTGGATTTGCATTTTTTTGATGTTTTTTGAATATTTCATGATTATTTTGAATTCGGTCAAACCTAAATTTGACCAACATTTAAACAAGTTTGAAACACCAAAATGGAAAAGTAAGCCTGGATCCTTCTTAGTCACACCAAATTGAAGGTTTGGTGAGGTTTTGGACAATTTCATGTTGCAAATCCAAAACCACCTCTCTTCACACATGAGAGTTCATAGTTTGAGATGTGTGATTTCACACCATATTGAAGCATTTCCTGTTTAATATGTGTCTAGACCTTGTTTATCAGTTGGAGATGTTAGTACATGACAAAATAAGACCATGTGCACTGGAGACCATGTGCACTGGATTTGCATTTTTTTGATGTTTTTTGAATATTTCATGATTATTTTGAATTCGGTCAAACCTAAATTTGACCAACATTTAAACAAGTTTGAAACACCAAAATGGAAAAGTAAGCCTGGATCCTTCTTAGTCACACCAAAATGAAGGTTTGGTGAGGTTTTGGACAATTTCATGTTGCAAATCCAAAACCACCTCTCTTCACACATGAGAGTTCATAGTTTGAGATGTGTGATTTCACACCATATTGAAGCATTTCCTGTTTAATATGTGTCTAGACCTTGTTTATCAGTTGGAGATGTTAGTACATGACAAAATAAGACCATGTGCACTGGATTTGCATTTTTTTGATGTTTTTTGAATATTTCATGATTATTTTGAATTCGGTCAAACCTAAATTTGACCAACATTTAAACAAGTTTGAAACACCAAAATGGAAAAGTAAGCCTGGATCCTTCTTAGTCACACCAAATTGAAGGTTTGGTGAGGTTTTGGACAATTTCATGTTGCAAATCCAAAACCACCTCTCTTCACACATGAGAGTTCATAGTTTGAGATGTGTGATTTCACACCATATTGAAGCATTTCCTGTTTAATATGTGTCTAGACCTTGTTTATCAGTTGGAGATGTTAGTACATGACAAAATAAGACCATGTGCACTGGATTTGCATTTTTTTTGATGTTTTTTGAATATTTCATGATTATTTTGAATTCGGTCAAACCTAAATTTGACCAACATTTAAACAAGTTTGAAACACCAAAATGGAAAAGTAAGCCTGGATCCTTCTTAGTCACACCAAATTGAAGGTTTGGTGAGGTTTTGGACAATTTCATGTTACAAGTTTTTTTTTTGTCTGTAGTGTTTTATTAATATCAAACACGGCCCAACCACGGCCTCGCCACGGCCCAACGCCACGGCCGACCGCCTCCCGTCCCCTTCTTATCCACGGAAATGTGTCGTGCCCTAGCTATTATCTCAGCCGCTCCCACTGCCGCCGCCGCTCCGATTTGCTCGCCGCCGGCGACGAAATCCACATCCAGCTACAGATCCAGCCCCGCCGAGCGGCAATGTTCAAGTGTCTGGGTTCAAGCGCGGGCCGCGGTGGCCATTCCGGTGGCGGGAACCGCTCCGACGAGGAGCGGAAGGGGCGGAAGCGGCGGCCCCCCACTGACCCCGTTCGCGCTGGCCGGGTTGCTTCCGACGGTGGTCGGAAGCGCGGCGCGCGCAGGTTCACCAACAGGGGCGGCAGCCGCTACGAGCATGTAAGCTCCTCCGGCGCGGGGAGCTCCTCCATCGCACGGGCACCGCTGCCGCCGCCCAAGAGGGAGGAGGAGGAGGAGGAGGAGCACGCGCCCCCACGCGCCGGGCTCCTGCCCGGGGACTTCGCCGACGACGAGCACCTCGACTGGATCACCGCCGAGGTGATAGAGCGCAGCAAGCAGCAGTGGCAGGAGGAGGAGGCGGACCGTCAGATGAAGATGGAGCTCGAGCAACGCCGCGTCCAGGCCGCGATCCACGAATCCCTCCACCCCGTCATCGAGCTCAGCTCCGACTCGGACTTCGACTTCGACTTCGACTTCGACTCCGACTGAGCGGCGCGGGCCGCCGCCTCGTCGCCACCGCACACCCCGGGGCTCCGGTGTGAGCCCAATTTTGGGTCGTAGCTAGGGGTAGGAGCAGCGGTATCCCATTTTTAGTTTATCTTTGTGTGGCTTTTGATCCGATGAGCCTACGAACTTAACTAATCTGTGTGTAATGTAATTCAGTTTAAAATTTTAGTTTATCTACTATATGCGTCTGCTTGTTTATTTTATCTGCATTTATTTATGTTTTGCCTCGCCGGCGTTACCGCGCTGCGTCGCCGTCGCCGGAGAAGAAGAAGAAGCAGAAGTAGAGAATGCGTGCGCAGGGGAAGAGTCGCCGGAGAAGAAGAAGAAGCAGAAGCAGAGAATGCCCGCGCAGGGAAGAGATGTAACGGTCATCGCTGCTGACCTGGACAATTGTGGGTCCCACCCGGCTCCCCTTAATCCTAACTGACTGCGATTAAGAGCAATGTCGCAGCAGAGCTATTTTGTCGCGTCTGAGCTATTCCAACCAATGACGTCGCTATGCATCCATTTGGTGGGAAAGACGTCGCATAGGAGCTATTGACCCCTACTTTGGCAAAGCACAGTTGCATATGTATGTTTTATCTTTTTTTTTTTTTTTGAGATTTCAGTTGGCGATCGAAAAAGACTTGGTTGCGCACAACCTTTTGGACAATGGCAGCTTCGGTCTCAAGCAAGCGAAATAACCAAGGAATTAATCGAATAGTACAAATTCATAGTGCTGTAGATTTATAACCCCACCTACTCTATAACGTGACGTCTTGATCATGCATTTAGTTATGTGAGCCATAGAGGTATTTTTTGCCTAAAATGGCCGTTTTTACGAACTAATAGCATGATTGGCCTCTTTCAAGAACTATTTTCAAAAATGGCCGCTGCGCTCGGCGCCAATGCAAATGGCGCCGACCTTGTACAGGTCGGCGCCAGCCCGTGTTGCCGCCGAACCAGGGTCGGCGCCAAGGAGAATGGCGCCGACGTCTTCGGCTGCACTTGAGGCCACAATTACGCAAGTCTCTTGGCGCCGACCTGCACGACGTCAGCGCCATTTGCGTTGGCGCCGACCCCGGGGGCCAGATTTGGAAATAGTTTCCAGCAGCGGCCAGTTTTGTTATTAGTTGTGGAAAACGGCCAGATTTGACGAAAATCTCGCCATCCAACCCCTATAATACTGTGTGCGTTTCCCCTCCCATCATAGCATTAGTACTCCGTAAGAAAAGTAGAGAGCAACATACTGGAAACTCCAACAGAAAACAAAGGGAGATCGCTAGAATTGACATATTCAGTTAAATGGATCAAGTCCATATAGGAATGGAAGGTGTCGGAAATTCCTACCCTTTTGCTGTGTGGTTAGTTACTACCCAGTTTGGAGGTGCCACACGACCGATATGGCCATGCTCGCAGTTGCGCCCACCATGCTCTACGGTCCCGGCCATTCCCATCTTCAGACGCATGCCTCCACTCTGTCAGTGACCTGCTCTCTGTCCTGGTCCTTTGCGTGCCTCGGCATGTCTGCGCCTGATGTCCTGATCGGAGCAACTCCAGCGCTAGATCGGAGCATTGTTCTGCACAGTCAACGAAGTGTGTTGTGCCAGCACCCGAAATGCCGCCTAGGATGACAGCCACCTGTTAAGGGCGTCCACCGCGATTAGAACTACCTTTGATCCCACTGGCACCATGCCAGATTTTCTCAACGTTGCCCTCTAGTAGCAGCGAGAAAGATCTGGACGAAACCCATCTCTCTGGTATACTTGATCCTGACAGTAAGTTTGAATTTCGCATCAGTTTTTTTTTTCAAAATGGAGGCAAAAGAAAAAGAAGAGACTTCAACAAGTTAATTACCACAATGGCGGTCATAAACACGCCCCGCAATAAACACAAAAGCCTACTCTCCCATAATTAAAAACACTAGGCGTTTCTACCGGTTTTTGCCCAAAGTGCCGCTTTGGCCTTGATGGTGGCAACATAGCCTACTTTTCTATGTGTTTCTTATATAGAAAAGTAATTCTAACAAAATATAACCTCGCTAAGAATTAATGAAAAGGTTGAAACAAATGTCCCTTCTGTTCACTCGGAAGAGTCTATCCATTGCGTACTATCACTTGTGACTTTTCTCGTATTATTTGTAAAATTGTTCGATTTAGTTATAATATTACTCCTCGGCCTATAACACAAATATTTCTTTGGAAGGACCATATAGGAGAAAAATACAAATGTGCATGACCATGTAGGAGTGTACACTTTAGTTTGGACCATATGAAACCGTTGAAACGACAATGACTTTAATAAGGATGTAAATGAGAGAGTGAATAAGGAGAACATGGGGCATTTGCACCAACTTTTTGGAGAAAAACATTTGAAAAATGTCAAAAAAATCTGAAAAAAGTACATAGGACATACATATGAAAGATTTTTTTCTTTTTTCACACCAGTCAAGTAAAAAGTCGTTTTTCCGCGAAACTTTCGGCACACACATAGAAACTACAGCATATACGCGTGCACATTTTTTTCAGAATTTTGAACATTACGAAACACATTTCCGTACCGGGTGCAAATGCCCCCATGTCCACCTTCTCATTTCCCTATAAATGGTCATTTCTTGCAGGTTATTAGTATTGATCCACATGGGATCCACTCGGCAATAAGCCGGAGGATCAACATACGCCTATGAATTATAGATGCAGCCGCCTAGAAATGACTTCACGGGATATCTACAACAAGGGTGGTTGGCGCCTCCCTTGCCATTGTTACCGCTAGCCCCTGCCATGGTTGCAGCGTGCTCCATCTCCAAAGGAGGTGAGGGGCTTCCCCTGGTGTGGTGAAGAAGGTGGAGGTTGTCCTGTGTGGGGTGAAGACGACGAGGAAAAAGAAGGAAATGGCCACAGCCCTAGTGGTCTTCTCCCGTATTAGTCACGCCACTGATAAGTGTTACTAATGGTGTGCCTAAGAAGAGGCGACGCATGGGTTTTTCGTCGACCATTAGAACAAAGACCTCCATAGTGTGTATGCCTTGCCGTATACAAAACTTACACTCGTAGCCCAACAAATTAATTCCTCTTGCATTGAATATGTAGACACCAAAGTTTAAAATAGACGGCTATTGGCTATAGCCCCGACTATTTCAGAAGCTACAAAAGGCTATAGCCGGGCTATGACCATATATCAGTTTTGCTAAATAATGTGGAAAAAATCAAAAATATGGGCATCATATATTTATATAAAATCAATAATATATTATTAGAGATATGGTTAAAACATGCTGAAACTTTCAGCAGCGCGGAGAGGAGCGAGGGCGGCCGGATGTGGGAGCGTGCGTTCCCCCGTCATGGTTGCCCTCCTATCCGCTGTCATTTCTTGGAGGAAGGAGAGGAAAATGGGGATTTTAGAAATAGGGTTAGCATAAGATCGATTTTGACTACGAAATTGGGCCGAGCGGAAAATTTTGATCCAAAATTATTGACCCTCTGAGCGGAAAGTTTAGCGTCTAAGGGGCTAAATTTGGGCTAAATCGGTTTAGCCGGGCTATTAACGGCTATTCTGCCTGTAGCCTACGAAGGCCATAGCCGTAGCCCCAAGCCTCTCCAAAGACTATAGCCAGGCTATAGCTGGGCTATAGCCGGCTATATTAAACTTTGGTAGACACTCTACTAATAAGCTATTAATTTGAGACAATTTAGGAAAATAAAAAACTTGGTTAGATGATAATCTTGTGGTATATTTTTATGAAGACACCAAAACTTGAAGAAGATAGTCATAAGTTCATCAAAACTATACAGAAACTACAGATAATCTTTGTTGTACTACAATCAACCAGGAACAAAGACGCACCCGCCTCATCTATTTGCTTCAATGGCGGCCACTTAAAGTCAAGGTACAGAGTACACGGCCAGTGAAGCTCCTTCGAAGGGTGCAAGTGAACATTGGCCTGCAACTGACAGCCATACGTTCTGAATGCAACCGTCCTCGTCGGTCCTTCTGCAAGGACAAAGTACTCTTTTACGCTCCTGTTCTCCTAGTTTTTTATGTCCATGATTTGCTTTTAAGGAGAGGCTATACCTCGACCATGAATCTGCGGACATAATGTTCAAAAACTCAAGTTTGTAAACCAGCCGTGCGTGATTGAATGTGCAGCACAGACAAGGCGCTCCTCTACGCGTGCCCTAATTTCCTATTGCCTCCCAGACATAGCTGGCTTGCTCTAAGATATTACACAAGTTTTAGAGTAGTTGGTCATTTTAACAACCGTCCATCCGCTTAAATCTGACGGTGGAAAAATATGAGGTACCGAAAACTATTAGAAGAAAAGTACCTGAAACTACCGAAATTGTATTATTTTTTATTTGATATTAAAAGGGTATTTAGGTAATTCGTCCCACCGAGCGCAGCACCTGGGCCAAACAACCCAAATTTACAGCCCAACAAGAGACATGTTACGACTGGATCGGCCGGCAGTTGTGCACGCATACATCTATTTGCACGTATGACCCGATCGATACATTGTCACCACCACCAGCGCCAATACTAGGGTTCATCCACCTTGAACCGATCTCACGTCGCCATCGATCTTAGTCATCGAGATTGCGGCTGCGGTTGCCAATCGCCGGTGGTAGTCTAGCCGCTGTTGTCGTCCGGCAATTGCCGATCCTCGTCGTCTCTCGCACTGTGGATACAAGGCTCATACGTACTCGTACTCCAACGTGAGACTAAGGTAAAGTCTCGATCAATTCAAGATCCCAAACACGACATCGCCACTGGTAATTACTGAATCGTTACTAGTATTAATTACTGGATACACGGCTCATACTAGTATTAATTACTGGAGACACGGCTCATACTAGTTTATAGAAACGTACGTCAATTACTTAGTGTGGCATACCACTAGAAAAATCGTAGGTCCGCCACTGGTAAAGCCTACTCGAACGTACTGCTTCAATATTTGTCCCCCGTTCTCTGTACAGAACTTTCGCTTTATTAAGATTGCACGAGATGTCATGTGCTAGCTAGCCTGGTCTTCCTTACGATCTGTCTTCTTTACACACCTCATGTCATGAGCTAGCTAGTTAGATCTTGTATCTTAGTTTTAATATAATTATTATTCTCACTCTTTTGATTCACTCGCACAGATGTATAGGAAAATGCAACGCGAACGTGAGGAGATGGATATGAAAATGCATTTGGAGCGTGAGGAGATGGACAAGCGGATGACAAGAGAACGTGAAGCAATGGACTAGACTATAAAGTTAATTTAACAATCAAAATGATGTTAAATGGTTCTGTAATAGATTTTCTGTTTTCGTAATTTATCCTAAGTGACGCTTAGTACATGTTTCCTTCTGAGAATTGATTGAAAGATGTCAGTTTTTTATCTATATTTCCGTCGTACGATTAATATCCAATATTTTGTTGATGAATCATCTTTGCGTCAAAGTCAAGCTCTAACTTGCACATGCCCAATAGCACCCATTCTTGATCTCACCTACGCGCCGATGTTCAATGTGTGGGCTGGGAGGGTGGGTCTCCTAAATTTTTGTCTGATGTGGTTGCCAGCGATTTAGCTACCTAATACTCAGGCAGTAGTACACTGTCCGGCCCGAGCTTCGACAGATATGGCCCTTCCGTCATACACACAAAACGAACCGGCGAGGCGCAGGAACGCGGCAGTGTTTCAGCGATGCAGGCGCCGCATCGTTTCAGAGGCGACTCGTCGCATCGTTGCATGGCCGTCAGGCGGCGCATCGTTTCAGTGGCTAGGTGGGCGGCGCAGTGAAGCATCGCCTCGATGCAGCGCCGTAAAGCCCACGCGGTGGTATGCATGCCGTCTTGGCGTTAATGGCGACGGCATCTCCACTCCTTTGACTGGCTTTAAAAAGCCACCACCGGCCCTCTCGTCTCACACACACACTCCACAACTGCCCCTCTTCCTTTCCTTGCAGTCGCACGGCTACGATGCCCCGCCGCGGACCAGGTTACCAGCCCACGGAGGAGGACCACGAGCGACGCCGGCGCCTTGACGCGATATCGTTGGTGCGCTGCCAACGCCGCAACGAGCTACGCGCGTGACTAGGGATGTGGCGCCGCCACCACCACCCCCTCTGCCTCCTCCCCCCCCCCCCCCCCCCACCCCCACAGGCCGACGACCGTCGTTCCACGACGGTGGAGGAGGTGGAGCAGCTCGTGCGCGACTACCTCCCTCTGCCCACCGACCATTGCCTGCCGGACAGCTGGCTGGTCAACCTGGACAACGTCCCAGTTGCACCGCCCCTGACCGGGCAGGCGAGGCTGGAGTACATCCAGTCGATGTGGCAGCGGACGTCGCCGGCGCGGTGACGGAGGAGGTGGGGAGCCATGTGCATCCGTTCAACGCGTCGGTGCCGTACTGGGACGCCATTGTGAGGTCTGAGCACGCCTGCCGCCTCCACAGCTACCGCACCGACGACGACGAGCTGACCGAGCCGGTGTCCGACGAGGAGGAGCCAACTCTTCCTCCGCCACCAAGCTGCACCGACCATTGATATTGAGACCCTACCAGATAAAGACTTTCAGGATTCTGGTCAAACAGTGGTTTCTCCACAGGCTATGTCGATCATTGATATCGACGTAGCCCGAAACGGCCTCTTGATCAGGTCTGTGAGAAGTAACTCGACCAGTGCCGGCGAGGATGGCCCGAGCAGAGATGCATTCTGTCCGGACTCCTTCGCGGTTGACATATGTGAGGAAAGTCTCGGAGTCTGGCGATTGAATTGGATTTAGTGTTTAAATTAAAAAAAGTTATATCAAATTTGTATCGAAATCGAATCAAATTGTATCGGACTTTGTATTTGAATTGAATAAATTTATTGCAATATTTTTTTTGCTTTGGGATCCGGCCGTTTAGGGAGTGCCGGTGTGGAAGGAAAAAAAAGCGCCGGACAAGTATCCGGCACCATCCAATTGGGCCTCCAATGGAGGTGTGCCGAACACAATTTAAACGCTTCCTGTGGAGATGGTTAACTGCTGCCAAATTAAAGACCAAAGGTTTGTGGACACATGTACATCCCAGATGTCTGATGTTCAGTAAATAAAAAAAGAATTCAAATGTTCAAATCTATGCATAAGAAGAGCAAGAGCAACGTGATGGTAGCACTCAGCCGAATATCCTGTTCCGGCCCATGCTATTCTCGAGGGCGAGCATGTCAGGCTGCAACCTCCTGAGAAGATTTTTCCTCTACTTGATTCAGCAGTGTGTCATAGACATACCATGGAAAACTGACGAGGTGGTGGGTCCGGTGATCGTATCCTTTTTTTTTTGCTTAATGACAAATGACCATCGTACCCGAGTGATTATACTTAATTTTTTCCCCTTAATGATTGAATGATTGGACGGCTGAAATAATTTTGAAGGGATAGATTGAAATCAAACGGCTGAAATAATTTAGGATGGGAGCTACCTAAAACTACTAGCGGTAGTTCTCCAACCACCGTAAAAGAGCTCCTAAGATATATGTGGTTTGTGGAGTTAATAATTAAGGCGACGAATTTTTCAGCATGTGGAGTTAATAATTCTGTACGCTTTGCTTCAGAAGAGGGCCCCCCGATTTGAGTGGTTGAATGTGTGGAACAGGCTATGGGAACATGTCTGTGTTCTTTCCTTTCCTGTTGCCACCCAAGCCTGTAGTTTTTTTTTTTTCGAAAAGGGGTATACCCCGGCCTCTGCATCGAGTGATGCACACAGGCTGTAGCTAGCTTCAGCACATATGGATAGATCAAAACTGAGATCATGTCTTGCGAACATGGAAAGAAAATGTACGATCTAGTTATGTTCTTTCAATTGTGATTGATTCTATCCATGCATATCTGGATAGCAAAAACCTTGCTAGATGTCTAAGCTTGCCGCACATACTCTGCACTTTATTTATAGAGCTGCATTCTACATGCAATCGGGCAAATGGGAGAGTAGTTTCTTCCAATATCTAACCCTACACCTACTTCTTATCTCTATCTCTATCTAGTAGTACTGAACTTTAACATTGCTCTCGATGATGCATCATGGCATATAATTTCTCTAAGAAGTGGTAAGTGGAGATTTTGGCATATGTGGCATATCAATTTCGATCAACTGGTGGGGGCAGGTGTGAACTGGCCGGTCCTATTGCTATAGTATTCAACACGTTATAGGTTGGTTGTGTCCAACTACCATACTGCGGTCAAGGCTTATATGTGTATATATTTTGCCAAATATTCGAAAAAGAAGGTATTTAAGTTTGGCAAATCTGTTTTCTCCGATAGGTGTAGATGCACCCACTACCAAAAAACAAAATTTCAAAATATCAAAAAATTCCAAAAAAAACTTTAGGGTGTTTTATTTTTGACTAAAAACAGCACTGAAGATCCCTACCGTATCCTTCTATATATTTTTAAAAGGGTGGAGGTATTACAGATGATGGTGTCTGATACATGATAGATCATAAGGTATCAATCCAGGCTTGCATCCATTCCTTCAAACTAGTCCTAGCCCTATGCATAATAAAACTGAAAGACCTACAGAATAAAGTTTCACATCTTCTTATATCCAAGGTGGGGGCGTATCTCCGAATGTTGAACTATTCCTCTGATCCCATAAGCTCCAACACCCAGTGATGATGATCTCCATTAGGAAATCAAGAGAATATCTAGAAAAATCGGGTGTATATCCGGACTCTATGTTCGCACACATGCGGAAAAAATACATTTTTTGTGGCTAGTGAAAAAAAGACAATTTCCAGTATTTGTGTCTGAGACATTTTTTTACATAAGTTCGCGAAATTTTATGTACGAACATAGAATATCCAGATGTACACCTAAAGTTATTGTTTTAATTTTTTGACATTCTAAAATATGTTTAATTTTTTCATAACAGGTGCAACTACACCTATGAGCCAAAACACCGTGTCCTTTATGTATAGTATTTCCAGCAATAAAATGGTGAACATGTACATTTGTTTGCAGATCAAGAGTAGACTATTACTACAGGATGTCCTAGCTTCCATTATCTCCACCCATAATATTTGGCTAGCGAGGTCTCGTTAGTCGATAAAGTTATAATGGTAGAGGCTGTTTCAACAACCCGTATGGGTGCTTCGTCGCAAACACAATGTCAATGTGCGCCTACGTCGTGTCCTTGTTAAGTTTTGTGGCTGTCAATCATTGATTAGACTCATCATCATCAGTACACGTGCGGCGATCCCTTTAGAAAATAGGCGGTGTAAACTTTTTCGTTTATTTCATAGGGTTAGTGTTAGCTTCGTGGAGTAACTGTTCCGAGGGATATATCCTTTTTGTTAACCCGACTTTGTTTGGCTAGGACGCCTTGTTTTTGCGGATTTTAATAATATATTAGTACGTGCCTCAATAACGAAGGGGTTATAATTATTTTAAAAAATGGCTAAATACGCAAACAAATTAAGGATATGTTTTAGAAAAGTCAGTTGATGCGTCCCTGTTTTATATACTTCTGTTATATATGCGACAGCTAGTAAGGGGAAGGAAATATGTTAACTTCGTATGAATTGGCTCTGCACATGACCTTGTGGACAGTGGAAGTTTCGACACAAGCAAATGAGGCAACACAGGAATGAAAATAGTACATATTCATCGCATGGTAGGTTTGCAAATCCACCTTTCTTTTTTATAATGGTAGCGTGTTGATCATATATAGTCACGTTGAATTAATGCACCCATCCCCTATAAAATGTCATGCATTCACTTTCTCATCATATTATCAAAAAGGGACGAGGTAGCGGAATGCTACAAATTCCAGTACAAAACTAAGGGAGAGCACTAGAGTTGACATATATTCAGTTACATGGCTCCTAGGCTGGAAAAAAAAGTTACATTCCTCTACGTGAATATTCACATGTGAATGGAAGGTATCAGAACTGCATACGCCTTTGCTATGTGATTAGCTATGACTCGCTGAGCATCTCGTGCTGTTCAAACAACCGCACAACGGAAGGTATCAGACCTTCAAAGACTTGTGTAACTTCCATCTTCTCGAGCTGCTTTGCGGATGTCAAGAAACAAAATGGAGTCCAGAAGGTGGACCGGACGAGCAAGTGCTTCTATGCTTCAACATCGAGCGAGACGAATTGCGAGTTGTGGAGAAAAAAATTGTCGGGGTGCAAAGTGTGCCAATACTGTTGCCCTTAGTGAAATACTAGTTAATCCCTACAAATTACCTGATTAAGATGTAGGATTGCTTTGTGATTTTGGGAGGATAATATGCAGAACATTGAGGTACTGAGTAGTCATGGAATTGTTGGACTCACCCGTTTGCCGTAGCTCAGATGCTGTCGATGCCGGTGTGTTCATCGATGTCGTGTCGTTGCAGCAGGGCAACACCAACATCGACGGAGGAACACTCATCGCCAGCAGGTCGGACGACGCGGTCAAGATGTTCACGTGCCATAACCAACAAGTGGACGACCGATAGCGAGCCACTCTCTATTTCTGAAGAACTTCATATCCTTATTTAGTTCGTGACATTGATGCATTCTCCTTTGTGTTTGAGTTATGATTATGATTATACATTTTTTCTCTTTGATTTTTATTGGTTTTGCTGAAGAGAAGGTGCAAAACTTCAAAACAGGGAAAATGGTTATTTTGTTTTCTCCTTTTTTTTATCAGTAACTTGGGCTCTTAACATTTTTGATATACGCACTGATCCGTGACCACTTACACAGGGAGGTAAATTTTGAGAGATCTCAGTGAAGACTATATACATTTAATCTCACATTGATTTTTTTTTTTTTTGAATTTTTTAATCTCACCTCAAACAGCAGAAGCTGTTTTTGCTGAACGATGTTAATTTGAGGACAAGATTGACCTCTGTTAGAATATTTGTAAAAAGAGCCTCCAAATCTCCAAATTGCCGCAAGAAGTTCCTCCGTCTTCCTCCCCCAAATTCTCACGGTGCTCACACACATCTCTCCCGTGCTACCATTCTAAACCGAATTAGACTAGGGTTTCCGCACCGAGCTAGATTCCAGCGGCGGGATGGGCGGCGGCGCAGCGGACCAGAGCCATAGCGGACCGGACCTTTAAGTTTAATGGCCGGTGTGCGAATAGCTAAACACAGTTGCTTTAAGTCAATTCCCGGTGCATCACGTTCCCACGAATCACAACAACTATACAATTTAGTCTAGTGGACTAATGTTTGTCACAATCCCCTCCCTATCAACGCTCTGATTCTTCTTCATATCGTGAGTCGGATTTCGAAATCTAGTGCCTTTAAGCGAAATTTAGTACAATAGATAGAAAGATATATAGGCATGTGGTTCCACCGCTATCGTTTTAGCATTGAATGCCTTACCTATCGTCTGACGTGGTTTTGTCTAGTCAAAAGTTTATCTCCAATTCATAAATACCAAAGAATAGTTTTGGTCTTCTTTACCTACAAGAGGCAGAGTATAAATACCACACATTTTCATCTGCAATAGCCGAACTATCGACGAGCAACCATGTGCCAAGGCATCCCGTTCTCAGTAGATCCTATGCCTTGCCCACTTGTTCTTTACTACTGAAGCATGTGCTCCTATAAATAAAATGATAGAACAGAATGACATTGAGGCCACACAAACATAAGTAAAACTAGTTTCACTATGTAGGAGAAGATAGCACAATCAGATCATGTTCACTAGTCGAAAGGCTCACTTCACATTAATATCATAACACATCACTAGTCACATTCATCCCAGATGCTTGTAGCAGCAGCAGCACCTACAACATAGATGGGCCTCCTAGCCATAAGCGGGGTAGATATAATATGAAACAATGAGAGTACATCAGCACTACAAAGTTGATCCTCTTGGCCTTTCTCCTTGATACAACAAGAGCACAGTCATATTGACTTGTTACATAGTCTTAATTAACCTACAACTCAATGTGCTGAATCTAAACGTCTTTAACTCTCGCTAAATTATCTGAAACATCAACCTTTGTCAAATCAAGGCACATACGATAGGCCCCATCCTGCAACTTGAGGTTAATTCTAGATAACCACACTGAAAATAAATTGAGCCAAAAGCTCCATACTACAGATCAACTTCATAATGGTCTGTCCAGTCGCATTCACGACAACTCCCTTCTGACCATGGTCATGGTGACCGTGCGCATTAGCTTGCAACATGGCCTTGTTCCGGCATCTCCTTCTCAGTGCCTTCTTCAACACCTGCCCAACGTCCCAAAATTAAGTGCATTCAAATTGTCGACATTCAAGAGCTCGAGGGTAAGGAGGAACAAAAGGTAGGTATTAGTATGAGGTAGCACTCAGTACATTTATTACCTGAAAAGCATTGGCAATAAAGGCTGTGATATAATATTACAGCTTGAAACAAACAATTTGTAGTTTTCTAAAGAGGCTCATTCCCAGAACGGCCACCTAGATAAAATTTCATACACCATAGGATCAACATTGGGTGGTTCAATGTATTCTTTCTTGTGCGCTGGATGGTAGGAAGCTTTATGAGTTTTGCTCGGAATGAATCACTTGATTCCACTGAGGAAGCAAGGGTCAAAGGTGTGCAGTATCACAAACGGGCTTAACTGTTTGTTGCTCTTAATTACAAAACTACTTTGTCATTTGGCACACTGAAGACAGAATTAAGCTTAAAGAGATTGAGCTGACAGAAGAAATGGTGAGGAGACAGGTAAGGAGAATGCAGAGATGAAAACAAGAGGTGGCCAGAACAGAAGATCAACCAAAGCAAGGCTCTTGAGAAAGGAAAGCAAAATAAAGTACTGATCAATGATCATAACAAATACAGTATGCCAGTATAACAGGCAAAAAGATCATGTGTTTTACCGAGTATAAAAGGTACTCATGGGAGCAGATTCAAGCACTGACTTCACCGTTCTTGAGTGATCTTATGATCGGTAAAGGCCCACATGAACAGTTTATAAGGGCTAAGTTCCAGCATACAAATACAACAGTGAAAGTTTCTGAACTCCCTTGAAGGCTGTAGGGCCCATAAATTACTACATCGTTATCAAAATGACAAAGTAAATGACATTACCATTAAAGCACAGTGGTAAGGAAACTATAATTATGTTAACGCACAATTTTTTGATTGCAATGCTGGCTGAGAACAGTGTGTTTCCTATAATATGTATTTGGTCCTTTTCTCATTTTGTCAAATTTGGTTTCTGCATGGCATCGATTAAACCATCCATTAGTGTGTTGTCCTAATACATGATCACTTCGCTTGTTCTATAAGACATATTTTCTGCCTTTTTACTATCAGGTTTCTGCTGCTGGGGAGGAATTACTAGCAAGGCGCGGCTATCCTGATTATATGTGTATATACTGGATTGACAAACATACTATGAGCTGTTGGTCGCACGAAAGTAAGAGGCCAATCATTTGCTTGGATTCCAATTTTTTCTATACCGCTTTGGAAGCTTGATTGACAAATAATCGAAGAGAGGTGGATTTGTTACAGGCGGTCTTCATGGAATGCAGTGGAAAATTTCATTCAAAAATCTTTTAAACTAAAATTCTTTGAGGCAAAGAAGTTCGATCAGTGTGCCTGTAAACTTGGATTCCTTATAACAGTACCAAACTAAGAAATGACCGAAGCCGATCAAGAGACCTGACCATGAAATTTCAAACTTTCTAAGAAAAACATGGGTGAAATGCATCAATTTTATCTCGAGCAGTTGATTTCAAATCAGACAGTTGAGCCGAAGTTATTTTAGCTATTTGAATGGCGAGGTCCACTGAACAATTGTTTTGGGGAATAATCTCCTGATAAGTTAATCAAGCTCACCACTTCCATTTTGCTCACATCAATATGCAGGATAGCTTTAGTGGTAGCGACAATTTAGATTTAATGATGACGGAATATGAGTTTTCTTTCTCCTTATATCCATAACAAGAAATGTGAACAAGAAAGGTGAATACATTCACCTTTAGATTGTTTTACTCTAGAAATATTTATTCCAACCAAGCAGGACCTATGTTGTTCACATTTCTTGTTATGGATATAAGGAGAAAGAAAACTCATATTCCTCACAATTTCTGTACATGAGATTGCTATAACCACAATAGTGTGGTATGGAAATTCTCAGGTATGTTGAATTTTAGGAGAAAGGCCAACATGATCCATTAAAAATCGAGTTGCAACATGTATTTTTTTTCTTCTTCAATACCTATCCTGCTTAGGAGAATGCCTGTTTCGTTTCTTTCTCCCCCCAAATCCTCCCGGGTATCAGTCTCACACACATCTGGAGTCCGGCGGCGGGATGGGCGGCGGCGCCGGCCATACCAGTGCGGACTCCGCCTAGGGCCGGCATTCCTCGAGAGCTGACGCGGGTCTCCCCACCTCCTCGTCTGCTGATGCGGGGACACGGCTCCCCGGACATGGCCGCGCTGCCAATCCCCGACGAGCTCGTAGCGGAGATCTTCCTCCGGCTTCCCTCGCCAGCCGACTTCGTCCGCGCCTCCGCTGCCTGCGTCTCCTTCCGCCGCGTGGCAGCCCACCGCTAGCTCCTTCCTCCGCATCAGCGGCCACCGTTGTTACTTTGGCTGCCGACTTGTCCTTCTCCTTCCTCCCCGCCCCCGCAAGCGACTGGTCCGTATGGGACATCCGCGACGGCCGCGTCCTCCTCAACAGAGTCACCGAATTCTTCAGTGGCATGGTGGTGTGTGACCCATTGCACCGGCGATACCTCCTGCTTCCCCCAATCGCTTACGACCTACCCACTCCGCTGAATGACCCGCACTTTGCAAAAACGCTGAGACGCCTTGATATGTTCCTTGTCCCTCCCAGCGATGAGGATGCAGAAGACACATCTTTCAAGTGATCTGGATGGTTAGATCCGAAAGTAGGATAGACACCTTACTCTACTCGTCCAACACCGGAGTCCGGACAATGGCGAGCATTTCCATGCCGGCCTTGGAGTGATTTGACTGCTGGTCAGCCACGTTGAATATTCGCTACTACTTGCGCCAGTATGTGTATGGCTGCTTCTACTGGTTGTCACCTGATTCCGAAGTAAGTAAATTACTAGTGCTCGATACCAAAACAATGGAGTTCTCCTTTGCTGAACTCCCACCGGAAGCCAATGGTTGTTCTGATTTGGCCATGGTGGAGGCAGGGGAAGGCAGGCCTAGGTTGTTTGTGCTAGCAGACAGCGGATGTGACCTTAGTTATTTCATTAGGCCAAACAATGGTGGGAGCTCTAGTCAGTGGCAGAAGGTGAAGACAATCTCACTCTGTTCTTGGACCCGTTTGATATGTAATATAGATAGGTGCTTGCTCCTGCATCAGGAGCAATGCTCACTCCTCGAGGCAGGCTGTTTCACGCTGGACATCGAAACACTCCAGCTTGAGAGGGTGTGCGCTTTGGATTCTACATTTCATAAGCTGCACGCCTATAGCAACTTCCCGCCATCCCTGTTGTCGTCACCAACAATATCAAGTGGTAAGCTACCAAGTTACCTCCTTTTTATGACACATTACATCGTAGTTCATCATTGGCATTGGTAGTTTTTCTTTACACGATTTGATATTAGTTAGTTTTTATCTTCTCTTACGGTAATTAGACAAGTAAAGGTAATGATTTTGAACACTACGAGAAGCACTCTTGCGACCTCATGGTTCATAAGAACACTATATCACAGTAATTATTTAGAAGAAATGTTTTTGATATTCGACACTGAAGCTAATGGGCAGGAGTTCACTTATGTTTCATCTTGGAAGTGTTGATTCCAGTCAAGTATGCATTATATTGTCTGCTTTCACTCCTCTCTCTCTCTGTCGCTCAAGTCACATCCACAGTGCAAGCAATCATTTTTATGGGATGGCAGAGGATGCACATTGTTTGTTGGCTGTCAGTACTGATACCCCTGTTTTTTTTATCCTTCAGCGACTTAAGTTAGAAATTTGTTATACTGCTATGCTAGCTAATTTATGAAGTACTCAAACACGAAGCTACCATTTTTTGTGACTTCTAATTTTTGTTGTCTGGCTATGGTTTACAACTTGCATTGCAAACTACAATTGCTAAACTTGATTGTTCATTTTTCTAGGTACTGTATGTGCTTTGTTTTAACCCCTGTTTTATCTCAGCCTTTTCTTCTTCCTGTACTTTTCTTTTTGTATATTGTTCATGTCAGATTTTCTTCCTGTAATTTTAATGTAAGCTATGTTCCCAGTGCTGTCTGATACTAAGACCTAGCTTGTGTTCCTCTTTGCCGACAAGCTCTTGTATATCTACAATCTGAATACACAACTTTGAGATTTTGTGCAGGTGTTGAAAACAAGGCTGAGATCAAGGCTGTGCTGCAAGCTCAAGTGCAGACCCACCACAGTCAGGGTAGTACTGATGCAAATGCTGGACGTCAGACAGCGATTTGAAGATGCTGGTGAGTTTGTTAAGCAACTTGACGATTAACTCCTAAGTTGCAATATGGCAATGGTTGGTGCATTAACCTGAAGTTTATCTTGTACCTAGAGTTTATCTTATGTGTCTTGATGTGACAATGGCTGGTGTGTCAGACAAGGTAGCGAGAGTTAACGCTGTTTAGCTTCAGAAAATTCAGTAGTAGGATACTTAAGACTATGTAACAAGGTAATGGACTGATCTTGTTGTACAGTTGCTAATCTCTGTGCCTGGTACAACTACAAGCGTGTGGCATGGACCATCCGAGCCCCACGTAAGATGAACTTAAGGAGAACGGCCAGTAGGATCTGTTAGAAATCAACTGGGCAGTGTTGACAAATAGTTTTTGTACGTTATTCTAGATGAAGGGTGCAACAAGGTCTTGAAACTAGAAATGAAAATTTATGTTTGATATCATAATATCACTAGCTTATTTTATTCTCCGCTCGCATGTCCATAAAAGCTGTTTGTAAGTAGTATACTAGTTACCGTAACTTCTACTCATGCGACATTGCTGTCTGAAAATATTATCCATTGAGTTGAATGTTTACTGAACATTAATTACCGAACGGTATTAGTCTCACGATTTCTTCGAAGTTGGTTACCAGTGGTATTTCACAGCAGGACAGTGTTGTCTTTCGTCCCGATGCCTACCCTTCCGATGCAAACACTTAATTTATCGTTTGTTTCTATCTCAGTCATTCTAATGCTACCGCAAAACCATTTGTATGTCTACCAACAATGCAACAAAGTATAATTTCAGTTTCAAAATTTCTATCTGCTGCGAGAGCTCTAGAGAAGAGATGAAATCTAGCAATCATACTACCATGTAAATATTTGGGTGCGGCCAAGCGATCTCATCAAAACTTATTAATAGTGAAGTTTCAGTACCCGCACTTCATTCATTTCGATTCGTCCTTTCTTACTAACTAGCTAGCAAGCAGCCTGACCCACGCAAATGCAAGGACATCATCTTTACAATTTATTTACTGTATTGATACCGTGATAGAGATTAAAGTATGGTATCATGGATTTATGATGAAGTTATATGACAATAATAAATAATATGGTATTATAACCACCGAATGTTATGCTTAATAAAAATATCACATGTGCAGGTAACAACTTTAAACAATTTTAACTGTGGGTGTGTGATTATTATACATTTTCAAAATATCGCATCCACATCTGTCATCGTTGTTGGAGATATAATATTCCAACGTTCTCAACTATTTTGGTGGTTCAATGTCATATGGTGTTCCATCTTTAATTACAGTTGTTTTGTTGTAGAATTAGGTTATATTAATCCACCCCTGACCAGGGCTTTGTTGTATAATCAGCATTGAGTCCTGCTGTCAGCAAAAGCACCAGACATTCTTTGGGCTTCTTTTGAAGGATCGACTGAATACTAGGGATCTTATTCAAAGAAATACTATGCTTCTGCATGATTATTCATGTGTTCTCTACAGTAGGAGTGCTCCAGAAACTAGAACACATTTGCTCTTCGAATGTCCTTATGATCGAGCTTGCTCGCAATACATATATCCTTCACTTTAGTTGCATGAGGTCGCAACTCATTTGGAAAACATCAGCATGATCAAGAATAATCCGCGGGAGCGCTTATTCATGTTAATCATTATTCTCTATGATTCGTAGGTGTGGAAAACAAGAAACGACAAAGTTTTTAATGATACAGACCAAATCTGTATAGGTGTTGGACAATTTTCAAAAAAGGCCTCAGGTGGCTAAAACTTAGGGGCACTATAAAGAAATATCTTTCTTTTGTTGCTCGGGTAGATAGCTTCATTTCAACCCTAAGGTTTTATCATGTATATCATTTTTCCTTTTTTTTATTAAGTGTAGAGAGCTCTTGTACTTTTTTTAAACAAAAATCAATGAAATACAAGCAGCACACTGTTTTCCGTCAAAAAATAATCTGAGTTGCTTACTAGATATATGATTTCCTGGTTTCAATGACTTTAATGACAAGAATTTAGAAAATCTTATATCATCTAAAACCAACAGTCTGAGTTTAAACATTTCCGTGGGGACAATAGGAAGTTCATACAGCGTACTATTAGAAATTAATTCGTGAGCATGTACATGACATATAATCAATGACATCTAGTACTACTGTACTCTGTCTGGTTGAGATCGCTCGGCTACATCGAAAATAGGAGCTATATATAAGTAAGATATCTAGCGTTCTTCTCATATGTTGGGGCAAAGAGAATTTTTTTATAATAAACAAAAGTTTGTTGCCTTATTGGTATACATACTAACATACGTAGAGGTTTGTGCTAGAAGTGAAATGAGCGAGCTCTCAAAAAATGACCATAGCAAGTGTTTGCTTGGGAAGGGTAGGCATTGGAACACCAAAGAACACTTACGGTAGTTATGAAGGCCAAATGTGGTGACGTCGGTCTTCTTCCTTGGGATAGTGGTTTACCAAAATGTTATGTCTACGTACTTTCCTGGAATAATACGCCGATTCAAAATATTTCGGATGTAGTATACGATCGGCTATAGTAGGGCCCACATACTTAATGTTGTGCACATTTTCTGATAATTATAGACATATTATATGTATGATTTGGATTTACTGAACAAAAGATATGAATTTTATAAGTTTAACACATACGTTTTGTGCGAGTTTGTAAGCCATTGACTAGCGGTTTTACGCATGGACTTCACACGCTGTGACTCCTCTGTGATCCGCCACAATCTCTTACAAAATATTAATGGATGGTCATTAACAGTGCAAAACAACAATTCATGAAAATTGAACCCTTCATTTCTGTAAGAATCGGATACTAGTACGCCTTTTATTTATTTCCACAACATATCTAGTTAATCTATAATAACTTTCTAGTAAATGTCAATATCATTGCCAGCTTGCTTAAGTTCTTTGATAAGCATTGACATCATGTATTTGTTTCATACATACCCAAGGAGGAATAAGGTTATCCGTGAATACAACCACACACAAAGTGTTTTGTTTATACATAACTGCTATCACTTGGGAGATATGTGGTGCCTAGGGGTATGAAAAAGAGTGAGCTAGGGTTTGTGAGGAGGGCCATTTTCATATTGTGGTACATGTGTATATGTTTTTGTTAAATTTCATGATGAAGGGCAATTTTAAAGATTAGTTAAAGTATACGAATGATTTGTTCTTATTTTTTCTCCCAAAATATTGTATTTTAATTTAAACTTCAAAATAATTTTAGATGTCCTTAGATATTTCCAGCACAAGTGTGTGGATGTTGCGACGTTGATGACGGTGGCAATGTGAAAGGCCATGCGGGATAGGACGGAGCTGAGTAAGGGATTAGAGGAAACTCAACTTTTCTTTTACGAACTAGCACAAACAAAGAAAATATCCGAAAAGGTGAAGTTAAATTTGTGTCGGGTCAGATGGGGAGATATGTTTTGATGTAATGGCAAAGGTGGGTAATTTTCGGTTACTCAAATCTAACGGCTAATTTTTAGTAGTTCTTCAAATTTTTCTTTCCGATCGAAATGTGTAAGACCCCGGCCTCCACATCAAATTGATGCATATAGCCCCTAGTTGTCCAACGACTTGGTCGAATGTTTTGCTTTTTCTTTGGTATATGCCCTATATATTATGGTCGCCTCCTTCAAGATCGTGACACGGAAAGGCAAGGCAGCCAAACCCACCGCAGGGGACAAAATAAATCTTCATAACAAGGACAACTCATATGTAGAGGAAAACATGGTGTACTAGACACTTCTAGGATGGACAATATTTATACATGTCCACCTCATAACACTTGCTAGGATCCTGAACTCTACTCCAAGCTGCAAGTAGTTAGGCTGTCTACCTTTGTTGGTTTTGAAATTTCTTTTCTAAATAACTTGATAAAAATTAGATATACATACTACACACCGAAATATGTAGTATATATGTCCTTTAGGGAAAACTCTTTTTTAAATCATTTTTAAATATGTACAAAATCATTTTACGTTACAAAAATATTTTTAAAATCGTTTTACAAAATCGTTTTAAGTTACCTATATGTCTTTTAGCCCAAAACTGGACCAATCCATTTTTAACCGGTCGATCAGATATATACTACACACTAAAATATGTAGTACTATGTACCATAAAATCTCCCTCCATAAACTCCAATGAAAAAAATTAGTTTTCGGGATCAGTGTGAGAATGTGAGGTATCAGGATGCCAAACCAGCCGGTTTTCTGCAATGATCGGAGTACAAAATACAAACTGCAGAGCTCGGGTTGCTACGCTCCAACAAATTGGCACCAATTGTCTCACGACTCTGTTGTTGGGGATCGCAGGACTTGACAACACGGCTCACAACTGGTTGGACGGGAGCAAGGTCACAAAATGTTCGGATTATTTACATGATTGTCTTCTTGGATGTACGGGGCGGCGCGAACTTCGATTGCGTGTGTTACCCGTTCTACGTCAGCTTAATTTGGGTATGATGTAGCTCCGCAAAAAAAACGTGCCTCTGTTCTTGGAACCTTCATGGCCTAATGTGAGCTGTCTGGCTTTCCCTAATTAATCGCCACAACTGGTGAAAGGCGAAAGAGGGATTCAGAGCTCGGTCAATCTAGTTGCTCCACCTAATGGCACTTCCCTTGACGCGATGTAACACACTAGGAGCCTAATAAACCGGATCACAGGGAGTTGTTAAATATGTGTTTAATGGTTGACTGGCTAAGTCAGTTAATCGGCCCACTAGACTATTAATCCCTACTCCCCTAGCCCTGATTTCCTAACCATTGGGTGCAATACAACCTACTATTGTCTAAAAACAACAGCTTAATTTGAAACATTTCTGTGGGAAGGTGCACCAGGAAACGATAAGTATGTTTGGGGCCTGACAAATTCTGAGACTTATACGGTTAAATCTATATATCCTGATTTATTAAATGGACACACGCCTTTCCTTTGAAAATACATTTAGAAAAAAGAAGGTGTCACTTAAGATTAGGATATTCATGTGGTTCCTTTATCATAAAGTTATTCTAACCAAAGTCAATCTATCAAGAATAAACTGTCAAGGTTGCACTGAATGTTGTTTTTGTGACAAAGACGAAACGATTCAACATTTGTTTATATCTTGTCTGCTTGCTCAAATCATTTGGTGCATTGTTTTTTGACCTTTTATAGCACTCCTCCAACTAATGTCACACATTTGTTTGGCAATTGGTTGTTGTGAGTAGCTAAGAAAGAAAAAGCTCAAGTCAGATTAGGCGGTTGTGCTTTATTATGGGCCATATGGCATGTACGGAATGATACCATTTTTAACAAATTGAAAGTTTCTTCTTTCTAGCAGGTTATTCCTCTGGGCACACACTGGATTCGTATGTGGTTCTTTCTCTAGCCGGAGGAGTGTCGTCAGACCATGGTTCGTGGGCGCATCCATTTGCAAACAGCTGCATGGGACTTATTTAGCCGATATGGGTGGCATCTTAGCGGTAGGGTACCTTGTTAAGGCATAGGCATGTAACAACCCTTTGTGATCCTTGAGATGTAATACTCTTTGAAAATTTGGCATATGCATTATTCTTATGCAGAGGCTGGGACGATCGCCATTTCGAAAAAGGTGTACCGGGTAATTATGATCAGAATGTTGTTATGTGTAGTACAAATGTACGGTACAATTTAGCTTTGTGAACAATGAACTTATGAGCAAGGACAAGAGAAAATAAATGACCTTTAGTAGTATTGTACTCAAAAACATTTACTGAGATGTCTCTGATCTGTCCGGTTGAGATCATTGGGCTTATAAGTAAGATAGATAGCATTCTTTTCATATCTTGAGGCAACAAAAATATATATATAGAGTTGCTGCCTTATTGGTATACGGACGTAGCGCTTTGGGCTAGCATTGCCACGAGTGAGCAGGCAAGAAATAAACTTAGCATGCTATTTCATGGGGATGGTAGGCACCGGGACTCCAAAGACCACTTACAGTAGTTGTGAAGGCCCGATGTGGCGTCCACTCTGTTCTCCACTAGGACTGTGTTTTACCGTAGTGCACGTTGCTATTTGTAGTCGTCGGCCGCTGGAATAAGGTTGCAAAAATCGGACGTTTATGAGATGCCTCCCAATTTTGTTGATGGGTAGCTTTCTGCCCTAGGTCGCCTTCCCTAGGTGCAGTGGTCGCTGTTCACACAAGTGTTGGCACATTAGGTGGTTCCAATGCAGCTCATCTGGTCACTTTCCTCGGCTAGGTGTCGCGATCCCCGTTCATTCTCATGGAGTCTACACTTTGTGTGAATATTCTTCTAAAGTAATGTTGAGATTTCTATCTTCGTTGTTTCCACATAGAGGCATAATTTATATAGATTTATGAAATAAAGACCAACATAGCACTGTAGCAGAAAATCAAAATAAAAACCAAAAGTGATATGAGCAATAGAGTTTTATCTTTTAAGCATATTTATATGATTTTACAGAAAAACATGTAAATACCATTGCTGCAAAACTCAGATAATAAATAAATACCGAGAACGATTGAAGCAAGATAATTGAATGTTCTGTAGTGTAACCAAAGTCAACATTGTTGCTTTGAAGCACCTATGGTGGCCGTTCGACGCCGGCCCCATGATACACCGGTGGTGTCGACTTGCTTCTCTGACATCTCCGAATTAAAGCAACTGCTATGTCGCTTGCACACCATCAATCCCGGTGGTTCCCTAAGGGTGTGTTCGGTTTGGGGATGGGGTGGAATGGAATGGAACCGTTCCGCACCTGGAGCCCGTTCTTGTGTTCGGTTGCGAAATGGAATGGAACGAGGTGGTTCCTCAGAAGGGAATATTCCCTCCAGATGCGGAACGCACCGGTCCGGCCGAATCGGCCGGACGAGGTGGAACGGCTCTCTGTTAAGGAATAATTAATCAAGTTTAGCAATAATTAATCAAGTTTAGGAATAATTAATCAAGTTTAAGAATAATTAATCAAGTTTAGGAATAATTAATCGACATTAGAAATAATTAATCGACATTCCATTCCATTCTCACCCCATTCTAAAACCGAACACAAGGATGGAACGGTTCCATGACAATTTTTTGACCACAACCGAACACAAGAATGGAACGGTTCCATTCTGGTGGAATGGAATGGTTCCATTCCATTCCACCCCATCCCCAAACCGAACACACCCTAATGTAATCGCATCATTGCGGCCAATGTATTTTCCGAAAGAAAACATAAGAGTTTGTAGGATTTCAAAAAATAACACATTACATCCTATCTCGACACATTACATCCCTCAATGCAACAGTAGCAAGCACGTGAGGCCTCACATAATTGGGTGCAACGGCCGGTGGCTCGTGACACTTAATGCTATCATAGCCACTCAAGACCAAGAAGGTGGCACCAACAACGGTAAAACTGGTTTGTTGGAGATATGGAAAGAACATAATAGGAGGATCTTTGACAAAAAAGAGATGCGCGTCGAGCGGCGCTACCACTTCTCGAGCAATCAGAAAGGGAGCCTTTTGCCCCATGCTGAGTTGTATTTTCTATTTTTATACATGAAACAACATCCACTACTACAGAATAGCCTACCAGTGACGGGCTCAAAAGGTACACTAGTGACGGGCATGGTGCCTGTCACTGATATGTAGTCACTGGTAATAGGTTACTAGTGACAGGCAAGCGCCCGTCACTGGTATTTGTTTACTAGTGACAGTCATTTATTCTTGCCCGTCACTAGTTAATTTTCACAGGTAGTGCTTTACGATCTTAGCAGCGACAAATCCTTTGCTAGTTTGGTAGTTAGCATGTCACTAGTATAAATTTTAGAAATAAAAAATAGTTTTCAAATAAAATATATTGCATTTGCACATCGATAACACAATATTATCACATGCACTGATAAGTAACGAAAATATGATCATAGGTACTACAGAGTTGAATTAACATCAATTTTACAATATCCAAAACAATTTGTTGTCATTTTAGAACAAGCAAAAACTCAAATATAAATTTCCAACTCTTGTGAAACGCCAAATCTTCCACCACGTGCTTCCCACGACTCATCAGACTCATCAACTCCAGCCTACTCACAATCGTTTATCCTGATAAAAAAAATCAAAGGTACTTGAGGAAAGCATGTCATATGACTTATCTGTTAAATAAAAATATCAAGAGATGCATAGTTACAGTCATTTATATTATGATTGTCATGATTTAAGCAAATGCCATGGAGTTTAGTGGAAATGGAGCAATTTGGACAGATTAATTCCGATGTATCACCTAAACCTACAAACCTGAAATAAACTTGTGAAAATTTAAGCAGCAAAAAAGGAAAAACAAATCACCTGAGTTTCAATTATGGACGCCATTAGAAGCTCCATCTCTCGCTTTTCCTGGTCCAGAAGCATGTTAGCGCGGGCAGCAGCTACACCAATAGATATTCCAACAGCTGCCCTCACCTGATATGCGGTACCTAGAAATGAACTTCTTTTCCATTTTCTTATCTGGCAAGAATCATAGCCATTAGCTTGAGATGAGCAGCACAGTCATGGAAAACACGACACTAGTACAGCCCACGAGGCTGGAAGCTCCATTCGTTTATGATATGGAAATAAATCAGCTAGCAAATCCCGACAAGAACCTGCAATTACCCAATCTGGCAAACTAGTACGAAGATCATAGAAAAACATTATTATCCAGCATGCATACAACTCAGATGATTCACCAAACTAAGTAACTTAGTGTAGTTACCTTGGGAACGGATCTTGACACTACAGTCTCACCAATACCTCGAAGTATCTGCAAATCACAATGGAACAGACAAAAACCAATTTAGAAAAAATTTCATAGAACTTTGTGGGCTGTTGGTACAAAAGCAAACTAATCAGATTACAATGTCTGCAGTACACCCGCGATTGGGATGCACATATAAGAAGAATAATGAAATGATATGTAACATTAGTTTGGAGAAACATAACTCTATGTGAATGGAACCATGGTGCTCTCTTCAGCACAATAATCATCCATAAGCAGGCTTGCAGCTATAAGTTAATATATTTGTCATATGCAATGCCCAGCAGCCAAAATTGGAGAGAAATCCAATATAGCATTGGCACGAGGCAGTAACCCAAAGCCCAAAGGTGAGTGATGCCCTACAAAAATAAACCTGCGGTAAGATGACCAATTCGTGTGTATAGGAGCACAATGAATATGACCAAGAAAAAACAACAAAATATGTATATGAAATCAGATGGACAAACATCGAAGACTTAACAATTCCTTCCATTTCCCATTCGTGGCCATGTACTAAGAAACTGGGCGAAAACCAGCTGTAATGTGACATAGGATTTCTTCACCCTTGTGCCCACTGCTGCTCCTGCTGCCTAACCAGGAGAGACTTGGAAGACCACATTAGATGGGGGCTTCGGTCCAGCACATCAGCACAGATCCAAACACAATGTAAATGCATTTCCAAGATAAATAATTAACAAACAGGTATATTGCCATTACAATTCAATTGCGAAAACCATTAGCTTTGGCAATTGGCAAGGATGTATATATTCTTAACTTTGGCGATGGTGGCCACCATGATCTGGATGATGGGGATGAATGTTGCAGTGAAGACCGGGCCCTTCTTATCCACACACCACGTAATTATCAGGTACCCAGCTACAGACCCAACGATCCCCTGCACGCACAATTTGATTGTAAGGTTAACCTACTGTCCACTAGTACTATTTTCACAAATCTTTTGGTTCAAGGACTTTAGTTGTTAAGGTTGGTCAAAGAAACTGGTCAGTATTAATTGATTGCATAGATTAGTGTGAACTGGTAGTTAGGGAAATTGCTTTTATTAGTACTTGCTCCTTCTGGACAAGGCGGTTTCATTTTTTTTTTTGTGAAGGTACGTGGTATAAGTCAAGATGAAGAACGTGATGGTGATGTTTTCGCTTACTGCATACAAGACCGTGACGATCTCTGGCTTGCCGGTGAGCATCCACAGTGAGGAGCGCCGCTCGATGGCCACCGTGAGGAGCACCCCGCCCTGCAGCCACTACAGGAAGGAAGTTCAACGTCGAGGGTTTTCCCCCTCGGCTTAGCCCCGTTTACCCTCGGCTTAGGTCAATGCCGACGGTGACCCTCGGCATTGAACCCTCGGCTTAGGTGGTCCTCGGCACAGCACAATACCGTCGGCGTTGCTTCGGCCGTCGGCGTAGAGACTTGTGCCGACGGTTTATTTCGCCCCTCGGCGCAGTTTAGCCTTCGCCGCAGAAAGTTAACGGGACGGAGAAGACGGCGCCCAGGAGCAGTGCCGAGGGGGATACCCTCGGCGTAGGTGGCCACGTGGAGCACGCTGGAGGGCTGGGGTGAAGGAGCTACGCCGAGGGGGTAACGCTCGGCGTTGGTGGAGCTGTGCCGAGGGGGAAATCCTCGGCGTAGGTTGCCACGTGGAGCGCGCTTGAGGGCTGGTGTGGAGGAGCAGTGCCGAGGGGGTTACCCTCGGCGTTGGTGGAGCAGTGCCGAGGGGGTTACCCTCAGCGTTGATGTCCACAGGACTGGGGCGACAGGACCAATGCCGACGGTTTAACCGTCGACATTGATGTCCACTATTTTTTTTTTGCCACTATTTTGCACCTAAAAATTCCCACAGCAGCAGATGCATATATATATGAATTGATTGTAATAATGCAAAAATATTCAGCATACACAATATACACAAAGATATCACATGGCTAGCATCAAATCTCGATACATAGATACACATCACTACAAGTTCACTAGATGACCCGTTGCGCCGCTGGCGCAAGTGACGGAGGCGAGACTGTATTTTAACCATAAGTTTTACGTGTTTTGCATATGTGTTGTTGCCCGTGTTTGAGTTTTTTATGATTCTTGTGTTGCTATGCTATAGAGATTTTTTCACTTTTTATGGGTCACATTATCTTTTGCTCTTACTATGTCCATCGAGACCGTATTTAAGCCATAAGTTTTATTTGATTTGTATGTATGTTGTTTTGATTTGGATTCAGTTATCTTAGGGTTGGTATTGTAAGCAATTAAAAGGCACTGACGCATAGACTCCAAGTTTCGTGGATCCATGTGTTAGCAAATAAGAGTTATTGACCCTGGTACTCGGAAGCTTGGTCAATTCGAATTTCGGTAGTTGGTAGAGCATCTCGAAGAGCATTGCTATTTTGGATTGCTAAAAATTGGGAATACCAATTTTGCTCCAAAAGCTTTCCTATACAGTGTAGCAATCCACCCAATGTCATGTGGGGACAGGGAGGCAGCACGGGCCAGCATAAATTATGGGGGCCAACCTTGTCCACATGTCAACCGGATACAAGAATGTAAGGCACAACTTGTTAGCAATTGCTATATTTTTAGTTTTGAATTTGCATATTTGACTTTGCAAGCTTCGTGAAAATATTGAGCAGGGGACCATTTATACAATGCTCTTAGAGTTACTATTTTGGCCCAGATTGCTAAAATTGCAGTTTTTACAAGTTTGGGGCAAATGTAGCAATACTTTTGGAGATGCTCATATCAGTACCACGAACACAAGTATCGGAATTGGTCCGAAATTTGTTTCACGTGAAGAGTATGGCTGGGTAAGTACTGTATCGATACCATCGGCAGACTATGGTTGGGTAAGTACCGTATCGATACCATCGTCGTAAGTTATATTCGATTGTTGATGGGTTGGGTGTATAGAAATTAGTTTTCTTGATCGTATGGTTGTAAGTTGTACCTATGCTCAGAAATTGTAAAATGAGATACCACAATTATGCCACCAAGCGTTGTTGTATTGATCCAACACTATAAATTGGCTCTAGCTCACTTCCTTGAGAAGAAGCGATCGCTAGACATCCGGTTGTTATTAAGCTTGGAGGCAGTAATACCACAGTGCATACAGGTCATCTGAACCATAGCTTCCTTACAAAGAATAATTTGATTGTGCAACTCATATTTTTTCTGGTGGGGAATGCTTAAAAAAACAAAGCCCATCAGTGGGTTCATAGAAACAAATTGGTTTCAAAGCCAGCAGATCGAGCTCAACGGTCTACACCATCTTAGATAGGTTAGCAAAGAGCATGTCATGTGAACATGACCTCCATAAAAAACTGTAGTTGAATATGCAGGATAAAACAACATGCAGGACTATACAATAAATACATAGAACCTCAACACAATAAGATCAGTGCATGACGTACACACTTACATTTTATTTGAAAAAACAACTTACATGGTCCATTGGAAAGGTGCTTTTGTGAAACTCACAGATGAGCCTACACGATTCAGTTCAAGGAGTGCGGCTAAAGAATAGTACAGTCCACAAAAGAGATGCACTAAAAATACAAATTTTAGATTGTTACATCAGTAAGCTAGTGCAGATTGGGGACATCTCCAATAACGCACATCCAACTATAATTTCCATCTCTGTGAGCGATGCTTCTAACAGGCGTGAAAGAATGAAGAACAAATGTTACAGATCCAAGATTGGTACGATGGGCTAGATGAGCAGAATACCAGACCTTCTTTAGATGAGCAGAATAGCAGACCTTTCTTTAGAATAGCAGAATACGAGACCTGGTTGATAGGCAAATGCAACACGGACAGTATGGTCTGCAGAAATACACACGAGCTGTAGCTTCTCAGCTAATATAGACATGGAATTAGACATGAGAGCTCATCAAGTGGCAAAATAAATATTATCGAAAGACAAAATCAGTTCAATGTGCTAGATGGTTCTTGATGAAGTTTTGTTCTAGTATGCTCTGAATAATAATCTGAGACAACTTCAAAAATAAATAAACAATTTATCTTGACCAAATTCAGGAATATCGCACAGGATCACATGATCAAAAGGCACATAATTTCAGTTAGTTACTTGTATGGAAAATCAGTATACATGTGAGGATGGATCATGTGGTTAGTAATTCAGTGATCAAATATATGTTGGACTTATATATTATAGCTGCAATTCAAAAATAGAAGTATCTTCTGCAAGCGCAACTAATGCCATGTTCTGTACTCAGTTATTGAAATAATATCTGACTATTGTCCAATAACCAGAGTTAAGAACCTCATGCAGAAAATATATTGTTTCTTAGTTTAAAAAAAATACTTAATAAGATAGACAATAGATTAATGTGACATGCTTTGAATCATCAATCTGTAAAAGAGGTAAACTACAAACATGTCTCCGTTTAAAATGCAAGCAAGGACATAACAGGAGGAGACATACCATCGCTGTAAATCTTATACTATTCAATGAGCACTTTTTAAATGTGCTGCAATATGATCCGTAGATTATGCTACATAACAACTCTTATTCAAGAATCAAGACTCACAAATCATATTTTCTAGAAGCGACTAAATGTTGCGTAGGTTCATTTTTTATAAGCATCTCCTAGCCTCTGGTCGTAGAAACCTACTCGGTTGGCTGGGTTGGAGGTTCTAACCGTTCGCCTTTTCCAAGTCTGGCAACATGTAGCACCAGGCATGATCTCATAACCTAGTAGCAGCTACCGACAGGTTACATAGCAGAGCTTGGTTACACCACAAATCTGGGTGGAGCTTCAGAACCATGACCTTGTCGATCAGGACCATCATGAAGATCTGCACCATGTGATCCAGTGTTGACATCACACACTCACTAAACATTCAAATCATGCAAGACCACAAGCACCACACACCCACATGCCTCACTCTCAGCTAAACAAATCCGAATGATGCATCGTACCTTGAGGAGCCAATTAGAGAATTTCTCTTGAATCACCATCTTACAGAATTGAGATTAAAAGGTTTAGCACATCACCCAAGTTATGACTACCGTTGGTTTATTTTGAGTGATGGATTCGTTGCTTGCTGGTACATAGGTGTTGGTGAATTGATAAAAAAATTAAAGGGGAAAAAGAAAGAAGAGTAGTCCATTTTCAGTCTACCAAAAACAGAGTATTTATATACCATTCATAGTTATTCTTGACATGTTTTTAAGCATGCAGAAAGTATGTACTGTTTCGCAGATGTCAGAATAATTCTTAGCCAGTCAAAAGACATTGCAATGCATATCAAGAGTACAGAGACATATGAATTGTTCAACATGGAAAGACGTTCTGTGCTCAAAGAGTTCTAAAATGGCACAATATATTACAAAGACAAAAGCGGAGTACATGAGCAGAGAAATTTAAAAATAGCCAATACAAATCCAAATATATATTTAGATCTCGAGTACCTGACCACCTCGCCGACCTTGGCCGTGGCCGAGGTTTCCCTCCTCTATAGTAACCGACACTTAACCTTCGCAGTCTCGGCGGCAGATGCAGTTTTGTGGAAGCGGATGATGCACTCACACCAGCAGCCTTGTCAGGTAAGCTGCAACCAGTAAACACAAGTAAGCAACAACGCATTAGCCCTATCCCAGGACACTGAATCAAGCACGTCAATAAGTTTATGTCCTGAAACTCGAAATAAAATCAGTCGATCTTGAAGTTTCCAAAATGTAGGACAGTGAATCAAGGACATCACTGGAAAGAACAAAAAAATGATATTCAAGCAGCGACCTTGCATACACACACTATCCAGATAAAATCTGAAGTCAAATCAACTAAATTATGTAGCTTCCAATAACATATTTTAAATCTATAAAATCTAGCTACTACGGCAACAATCATCACTGCTCCGGCAAATCCAGGTCTGTGCTATTTCGATGACCAATGTTTCACTCAATGGAAGCACACAGTCGATCTTGAAGTTTCCAAAATGTAGGACAGTGAATCAAGCACATCACTGGAAAGAACAAAAAAATGATATTCAAGCAGCGACCTTGCATACACACACTATCCAGATAAAATCTGAAGTCAAATCAACTAAATTATGTAGCTTCCAATAACATATTTTAAATCTATAAAATCTGGCTACTACGGCAACAATCATCACTGCTCCGGAAAATCCAGGTCTGTGCTGTTTCGATGACCAATGTTTCACTCAATGGAAGCACATGTACTTTCATGCATGACCTCAAGCTACAAACAAATAAAACTTAGACAAGGAAGAACATCATTGTGGATAATGAACTACCACACATGGCAAAGCCTGCATAGGAGAGAGAGATCAGGAGTGGATGGGTAGAAGGATTGGCAGAATCACCATGGTGTTATAGGTATCGGCGGATATCACTGCTGCTCGGCATGGGTGTAAAATACTCCTAGAGATATATTGGTTGCTCATCATACTCCAAAAGATACAATTTGAGCACAAGTCTCAATAATTTGAGTACTCCCAGCATGCCTATTTATAGATGTGCAGTAATTCAGCTTTGGAAATGCACAAATCAGAGCAAGGCATTTCCATAGATACTCCTATTGAAATTTCAGAGGAATATAAGCAACCAAAAGATTTTGAAACTACTAATTAAGCATATGAGTTGAAACATCAATGCCTGACAGCCAGCATCCATGACCCTATGGGATACATACATACTCCGACATACTCCTAAAATATACTCATACATATACTTCTTTGGCAGATAGATTCAGAGACATGGTACAGACAGAAATGACCAGAGTACCACTGCCAGTTCATCGTCAAGTCCTACTTTTGCAACTAATGTAAATTGCTACCACCAAAGAAGCACTCCTAGTTCTAAGAAGTAAATTTCCACAGCCCCAAATTAAGACAGTACCCAATTTGCCAACTTAAGATGAAGAGACTCAAATTTCTATTCCAAACTCTGGGAAAGGTTTGGATACCAACATTGGGAAGCATCACCAGAGATCAAGCATCATCAGAGATCGAGCGGGGTGGATAGCAAGCATACCACAACGAAAAACTGTCAGTATCGTATTGCCCTGGAATTGAGTTCATTTGCACCAGGAAGCAAATTAAATCTATTCAGGAGCAGCTTATTGATCTTGTGACTGCACCTGTCCTAGTGTATGTTCACCATCGGGACATGGGTCTGCAAACAATAAATCCCAAACAAGAACAATGGAGCTTTGAACACATATTCCCCAAACAACAATCTCACAAACCCTAAGAAAAAGGAGAGGCCACGTACCGTCGGCACGGCAGCACCAGGCGATCGAGCATGTTGTCTTCGATTCCAGCCTTGGTCCTCATTCCTCAACACAAGGGGAAAAGGGAAACGCCTAAATAAAAAGTCAGTCTGGAGAGTGCCTTTGGCTCCATCATCTCATGTCTCTCCTAGCTGCAAAATTATGAAGATAAAAGTTAATGAGTGATTGTGGTACTACAATGTTGGACATAATTCTCTTACTGAACCGCATATGAAATAACATGCAGGAAACTAAAAACATAAATCGAACTCATACTTTTGGAATATAGTTTTCATCCTAACATTTAGTTCTATTTATACTGCGACAGCCAGCGGCGTCGACCATGCTTCCCCGAGTTCTTGAGGCACGAAAGGTAGAGTGGCATTTAAGAACAAACCTGAACCACGGTCTCCAGCCACAAATGTTCTCTACAACGTGAGGATGCAAGCCAAACCCAGAGAAAACAACCTGGGAAGAAGGCAAAACAATTAGACAGATATAAAGAACTAAATATATACCACAACACATATCATAGTTCATAAAAAATATTATCTACCATACTGGACCTATTGTACAGATGATAACAGTAAGCAATAAATATATACCGCATTTGATGTCATAATTCATAGACAAAACTACCAACCATACTGGACCTAGCATCATAGAAGAAATAAGCATGAATCTCAGACTGGCATTTCTAGCTGGACAATAGTAGAGCGCCTAATGCTGGAGCTAGCACCAGATACCACTCAAATGACCCAAGCCAAAATATGTTGACCAAAAACATTTTCATGCTAGCGGTAAGCAGCTGACAAAGCTAAAATATCAGCTCAAGAGGTGCATACCTAAGAAACTATGCATAACAAACATCCTGTTGCAATGAAACAGATAATTAAAAGCACACACACATTTACGTGAGTAAAAGAAACTAACACACGGCAATCAGTTGCCCCACTATCACCGCTGGGATTTAATGCAAAATCAAATTGTTGGGAACAGAAGAAGATGCAAAGAGCCATACAGAGCAAATAACTTCATTATGGAAAAAGAATATGTAACCAGCACACAGAAGCAGAGTCATGCAGCATTTTAACCACTCCAGATGGATTAGAGGTAATTAACCTGTATCAAGCTTGACTTCTGCATAGGCCTCCAGATCCAATCGATGAGCAAATCAAAGCAGCATCGGAAGAAGGACACACGCATGGAGAGACTGAGCGTCTTGGCAACCGTTTCTGCGGCCCACGCTCCACCTGCGTCTAGGGAGACGGCAAAGATATTGCTCCTCCTGCACCATCACGCCTTCCCCCAACGGCCTCCTTCCCCTCCTGCACGAAACTCAAACCAGCACCACCTATGGAGCACCAGATCCAACCTAAAAGCAGGTCACAACAACAATTGCAGAGAGGAAAAAAATCACAGTCAACCTCAACCAGACGGATCCAACCTAAGAGCAGGTCCACAACAAACACAGGAAAAAGTGGAGGAGCAAAGCAGAGTCGAGATGAAGAAACCAAAAGGTGAACAAGAGATGGGAACGAGCCAAAACCTCGCCCGTGCCCTCTGCGTCCTCTGTGAGGGTCGCGCCGTCGCCCGCGAGCTGCAGGGGCCGGCGGAGGTGCCACGCCCTCACTGCCGTCTCCCGCGAGCTGTCACGCGAGGGCAGCTCGTCGACTTCGTCGGTGGAGGTGTGGCGCCCTCGAGCGGGAGCCTAGCCGCCGGCCGCCCGCGAGGTCCAGTTCGACCGTGCCCCCGCGTGCGCTCGCCTTGCTGAAGCCGCCGGGGAGCCGCCGCGTGCCCGACGCTCCGAGTTCGGGTGCCGACGGCCGCGTCCCCGCGCGGGATCGCCTTGCTGCAGCCGCGTGGAGGCACCCGGATGCGGAGAGAGATGGCGTTGTGGGGAGGGTGGATTGGCCCGACGCGGGAACAGAAGAGGAGGCGGCGGATTGGGGGAGAAGGAGAGGAGGAGGCAGGGATCGCGGGAGAGGATTGGGGACGGAGAAAGAGATCTTGGATTGGCTCTAGGGTTTCACCCTGGCCACGGTTTTTGTCTCGCTGCGGACACGGGCAAACGGAGTGAGACGCGGACGAGCTGGTTTTGCCCTCTGATTTACGGGCCCGTGCGCAGTAAGCCCCACTTGTCATCGATACATCTTGCTAGCCCCAAAGTGAAAAAAAAAATCACGCATCCAACGGTGGCTGTGAAAAGTGGGATTCACAAATCACTGTTCGAGGCCGATCCAACGTAGGCGCTTCGTTTGGAGCTGAGGATGGCCTGAGAGGCCGAGTAGTCTCACGACATTTATAAAGTAAATTACGCAGTCATCACTACAAGTTCATTGCACATAGTCTTCGAAGCATCATCACTACAAGTTCATTACACGTAGTCATGGGATACATGTCACATGGGAACCAGCCTTCAACGGACTTCAAGCACCGGCACAACACACACTTTGTCTTCGAGAGCATCGTCACTACAAAATGAATGAACACACGGAGCCCAGGCGTTGTTGTCGGACTTGTTGAGGAGGGCACCAAATCTGCAGGCCGCCAGCACCAAGGAGTCATTTCCTACTGCTTGCGTCGGGTGTCTCGCCTCCGTGGTGCACATTAACGATTCTAAAATTCTGTTGAATCTTTTCCAGCAGTCTACTGCACATTAACGATTCTATCAAATACTAACATCCAAACAAATTGTAACAAAGATAATGCAGTTCTCCACAAGTGAACATTATTAGAATTCATCCCCTAGCACAACTTAAGCAACAACATCACCACGGCAAAAGATCAAATCTATGTAAATTCTAAAGATAAAAATTAATCAAAGTAGCAGGCCCTAACCCAGCTTAAGCAACAACACTACAGCAGTCACTCATGGTCTCACGCACACCCAGCTTAAGCAGCAGAAGTCGCTAAAATTATTCAAAGCGGCAGCCCCTAGCAAGACCCAAGCAGTCACTCACGCACACACAACAATTAGCAGTTCAGCGCAATACTCTACTAAAGATAAGATTGTATCCCGACTGTAATTGGTATAGCTTACAACTGTTATCGTATCTACTAACTAGCACATCTTGTGAATGGACCATTTCCTTCTTAACCCTACACGACAGAACAACTCTCAAACTTACTGCAGTCTATGCCTTTGTAGCACCTGAAAGTCACAGAAACATTGGGAAACAAACTTACTAACTAGAACAACTCTACCAACTTTTATTTGTAGTACAGCAAACTATTTGGACTTGTACATGAATTTGCCTACGCTCACAGAAACATTGGGAAGTAAATTTGCACGCACGCATGCAAGATGAGCAGCAGGACATCAGCAGACCTGAGTTGGTGTGGATGTGGTGGATCCTCCTTGTGCTGGGCATGGTGTACATCAGCAGCAGCAGGTCCCAGAGCAGGGCGGCGGCGCATCTGGGCAGCTCCTCATCCATGTGCTGGAAGACGGCAGCTTTTCTGCTCCGTTTGGACGCCGTCAGCAGCCGGAGCTCGGAGAGGCCGGCAGCGCAGAGGGGTCGCCATGGCCGAGGTCGGGGTACGGAGTTCCTGCGGCCGGCCGGACGAATCCCCGTGGGAAAATCAGCGGAAATACGATGAGATGGGAGGCGTAGGAGAGTAGATCGGGGCTGGGACTTACGGATCTGAGGACGCCCTGCTGCGCTATGGGTTGCCGTCGTGCATGGTGGTTGCAGCTCTCTAGGGCGTCGTTACCTCCGTTCCTCGCTCCGACGCCGCGGGTCGAGTCAGCCGTCTCCTGCAGCACCGGACGACGCACGCGGTCGGACTCCCCGTGAGGCTCAGGGTGGGGCGCGGGAAAGGAGGGATGGGAGGCGGCGGTGCTCGCGGGGAAGAGAGGATGGGAGTGGCGGCGGGGTGTCGGGGGCGAGATACAGGGGAATCCAGATGGGAAGCGAAAGCGAGACTGAGAGGGGAAAAGGGGGGAGTTTAGACCAAGGAAAAAAATAGCGTGCTATCAAAAATAGCGTGACCCTCCTTCAGAAGCTATACAAGATATAGCGTGATATAGCGAAGTTACATGTAAAATAGCGTGATGAAAAAATGCAAGAAATAGGCCAAATATTAAGGATTTCAGCACTAAAAATTTGTCCACAAATAATACATGCATAACCAGATAACCATATTCAAATGACAAGGCCAAATCAATGGCACAAATACAAATGTGAGGCTTAAACCATGAAAATTAATAAACTAAAAGATAAACAGTTTTAAACTTTAATCAGAATCATTAACATCGTCTTCAGAATAACTAGAAGAACCAACAGATTGCCCGCCATCATCATTACCTAACGTTATTTCTAGGCTTTTTGTTAGTGTAGCTATAACATTACCACATTTAGTGTGGTTCGGCGCGTATAAAACGTAAATAGCGCCGTAGCGTCAACTTTAGGCTAAATATAGCGTAGCCTCTCTAAATACGCTATATCGTGCTATTAACCGGGAAATAGCGTGCTATTTTTTTCGTTGGTTTAGACCCACAACGCGCGCGCTGCTTCCGGAATTTTTTCGCTCTGCGCGCGCTAAGTCTGCCACACCCCGCGAAATTTTCGTCACCCCCGAAATCAATGTGTAGGGATGTAAGCCACTGTACTTAACCACTGAAGGCTCCTTTGATTCTTAGGATAGGAAATCTATAGGAATAGGAAACTCACAGGAATGAGATGTCATGCCTATTTGAATCCTATAGGAAATGAAACTTTGTTTGATTGTAGTGAAGGAATTTTCCATGAGGTATGACCTAATGCTTTTTTCCTATGAGATTTGCACTACAAGATTCCTATGGGATTAATTCCTATAGAATATGATCCTACAAATCAAACAACTACTATAGGAAATTTTCCTATAGGATCCAATCCTACACAAATCCTATGATATTCCTTTGAATCAAAGAGGCCCTGAAAGTTTATTGATCTCGTTTCCCCTCTCCCCGAAAGGCGGCCGACATGCGAAAAGGGAGAGAGCCCTCTTTTCTTGCGCGGCCGGCGGCCGGATCGGTGGTCTTCTCCCTCTCCGGCTGTCGTTGTGGCGGCGGGAGGGTGGAGGGACCTCCGATCTGTGCTTAGAGCAACTCCAGCCGTTGGCCTCCCCAGGCCGATTTGTCGGTGTTTTTTTGGGCCTGCTGGGGGCGCCGGCGGAAAAAATCGGCCTGGGGGCGGGCCGATTCCCAGCCGCGGCCCCAGGCGGAACGGCTAAAACACGAGATAAAGTACGAAACTTACGCGAATTTGACGAAATTTGTTCAAACTTGACGTTTTTTCGTCGAACACGGAGGATATCATACAAGATAACTAAAAAAACAAAAAATAAATAAAACACGGCGGCGCGGCGTCTACATGCCGAAGTGGCGGTAGAACTGCGTGTAGTCCCCGCCGTCGTCGTCCTCGTCGTCCTCCTCGTCGCCACCGGTCGGAGGAGGAGCACTACACCTAGCGCCATCGCCGCCGCCGTGCTGGCTCGAGCCGGCACGTCCTCGTCGCTGTCGTCCAGCACGACGTACTCCGGCCCGGCGCGACGACGGCGGCGGCGCTCGTAGCCCGCGAGGAGCTCCTTCTCCTCGGGATCAATGCGCCGTTGACGCTCCTCCTCCTCCCGCTCGTGCTCGCGGGCCGACCATTCCAGCGCGAAGTCCACCGGCGCTAGAGGGACGTCGTTGAGGCTGGCTTCCATGGCGGCCCGCACGGCCTCCTCCTCGTCGTAGGCCTCCTCCTTCACGACGGCCTTCTTCTTCAAATCCTTCTTGAGGGCGCGGCCGCCGGTGCCGGGCTCCTTCTTCGGCGTCAGCATGCGGGAGGAGCTCCCTCTGGTGCCGGTGCTGGTGCCGGGCTCCTTCTTCGGCGTCAGTATGCGGGAGGAGCTCCCGCCGGTACCGGTGCCGGGCTCCCTGATGACGATGCCGCGGGAGCCGCTCCTTCGCGGCGGCTCATCCGCCGGCTCCTCCTTGACACGGGCGAACGGCGTCGAGGAGCGTGCGGCGTTGGAAGAGGAGGACGATGAGAAGGACATCCTCCTCGGCATCTATCCTTGGCGCGCCGACGGGCCCTGAAGGCGCGGCTCGTTGCCGTCCTCGATGTACTCGAGGACGTACGCCAGCGACCGGCCGGGCATGCCCCACCACCGCTTCCGGCCGTCGCTGTTGTTGCGCTTGGGCGCGTGCGCCGCCGGGCCGGGGTAGTCGCTGAGCTGGCGCTGGCGGCGGTCGGCGAAGAACGTGTTCCAGCGCACGTTGTTCTCGGGGTCCCAGATGGGATCCGCCTGCTCCTCCTCCGTTAGCCACTCGCGGACAGCGTAGATCCTTGCCAGCCGCTCATCGCCGGTGGAGACGGGGGGACCGGGTATCCCATCTGGCTGAGCCGCAAGTCTCCGGGGAGCCTCATGCCGGGCGGGCATGGGTAGCCCGCCTCGTATAGCAGGCGCGCCTCCCTGTCCTGGAGCCAGGTCCGGCCGAAGCCGTTGGCCGCCGCGCCGCTTGCTGGATCCATTCCGGTGGTGTGCGCGGTTTTGGAGGGGAAGAAGGGGTCGATGCGTGTGTGCTCGGCGAGATGGGTGGGTGTGCTCGCTGTGAAGGGTGGGGCAGTAAATAAATACCGGCGGGAGACTGTGGCCTGACCGGCGGCAGGCGCAGTAATGCGACGCGGGAGACGAGGCGATGAGGACGACGAAGCGTTGTGCCGCTGACAACGCGGGCCCACGGGAAGCTTCGCGCGGTTTCCCTCGGTTTCGCGCCATTTCCCCTTTCGCCGGCGCCCCTAGGCCGAACCCGGCGCGCTGGGTTCGGCCTGGGACGCCGGATAAAATTTGGCCCAAATCCGGCGAAAAACGAGGCCTTGGGGGGGTCCTGGGGGCGCGACTACGGGGATAATGGACCGCCGGCGTCGAAAAGTTGTCCTGGGGGCTTCGTGGGGGGACGGCTGGAGTTGCTCTTATGGCCTGTATATAGTAGAGTAGGGCTCCCCGGTGGCGCTGACAGGGTGGTAGTTGCGGTGGCGCTGTGGAATAACGGGGTGGTGGACGGAGCTTCTTCCCCATCTCGGCGAGGTCCTATGAGATGGAGTCGACAAGTTTCCGACGATCTGTGCTCCTGGATACCTCGATCCAAGGTGCTCTCCAGCTCTTGGCGAGTGGTGTGCCTTGGCGGTGATGGCGAGGCGGTTGTGGTGTCATCGTCTTCAGCTTTTGGTCCTCCGGCTTCGTCTCCGCTTCGGTGGTCGTGGCTCCTTCGTCACCGAGAAGCTCGTGGGGTTATGTACCGGAGTTTCCACTCCAAGTGCAAAACCTTACTAGGGAGTAAGCGGTGCCGACGAAGCAGATCACACCTCGGAGTGGGATCTTGGCTCCCACCACCTAACAAAACACTCTTATACATATATTAGGTACCCATGCACGGTTAGGTGGGATTCCGACGCTCCGGCGGTCTTTTTCTAGCGAAACCCTAGCCCTGGTGTAAAAAGTCAAACTTGGTCGTCTACCACCTTGACCGGCGTCGATAGGGGGTAGACCAATAGACTTTTTTGATTGGTTGTGTTAGGATAGGACATAGGACCATGGAGAACCAAAATCGTATGTGATCCGACACATGATTCCATCCTGTGCACCCGAAGTGGGAGTTTTCACCTCTAAGTGCACAACCTTAGTAGGGAGTAAGCGGTGTCGGTGAAGCAGGTCCAACCTCAGAGTGGGATCTTGGCTCCCACCACCTAACAAAACACTCTTATACATATATTAGGGACCCATGCATGGTTAGGTGGGATTCCGACGCTTCGACGGTCTTTTTCCAGCGAAACCCTAGCCCCGCTAGAAAAGGTCAAACTTAGCCGTTTACCACCTTGACCGGCGTCGAGAGGGGGGTAGACCAATGGAATTTTTTGCTTGGTTGTGTTAGGGTAGGACATAGGACCATGGAGAACCAAAATCTTATGTGATCCGACACATGATTCCATCCGGTGCACCTGAAGTGGGAGTTTTCACCTCTAAGTGGAGAACCTTACTAGGGAGTAAGCGGTGCCGGTGAAGCAGGTCCAACCTCGGAGTGGGATCTTGGCTCCCACCACCTAACAAAACACTCTTATACATATATTAGGGACCCATGCATGGTTAAGTGGGATTCCGACGCTTCGTAGCCCCCGCTTCGGCGAAAACCTAGCCCCGCGGGAAAAAGTCAAACTTGGTTGTCTACCACCTTGACCGGCGTCGATAGGGGGTAGACCAATGGACTTTTTTTCTTGGTTGTGTTTAGGTAGGACATAGGAGCATGGAGAACCAAAATCTTATGTGATTCGTCACATGATTCCATCCGGTGCACCCGAAGTGGGAGTTTCCACCTCTAAGTGCACAACCTTACTAGGGAGTAAGCGGCGCCAGCGAAGTAGGTCACACCTCGGAGTGGGATCTTGGCTCCCACCACCTAGCAAAACACTCTTATACATATATTAGGGACCCATGTATGGTTAGGTGGGATTCCGACGCTCCGGTGGTCTTTTTGTAGCAAAACCCTAGCCCTGCTGGAAAAAGTCAAACTTGGCCATCTACCACCTTGACCGGTGTCGAGAGGGGGTAGACCAATGGAATTTTTTGCTTGGTTGTGTTAGGGTAGGACATAGGACCATGGAGAACCAAAATCTTATGTGATCCGACACATGATTCCATCCGGTGCACCCGAAGTGGGAGTTTCCACCTCTAAGTGCACAACCTTACTAGGGAGTAAGCGGTGCCGGCGAAGCAGATCACATCTCGGAGTGGGATCTTGGCTTTCACCACCTAACAAAACACTCTTATACATATATTAGGTACCCATGCATGGTTAGGTGGGATTCCGACGCTCCGGCTGTCTTTTTCTAGCGAAACCCTAGCCCTGGTTGAAAAGTCAAACTTGGTCGTCTACCACCTTGACCGGCATCGATAGGGGGTAGACCAATGGACTTTTTTGATTTGGTTGTGTTAGGGTAGGACATAGGACCATGGAGAACCAAAATCGTATGTGATCCGACACATGATTCCATCCGGTGCACCCGAAGTGGGAGTTTTCAACTCTGATTGCACAACCTTAGTAGGGAGTAAGCGGTGCCGGTGAAGCAGGTCCAACCTCAAAGTGGGATCTTGGCCCCCACCACCTAACAAAACACTCTTATACATATATTAGGGACCCATGCATGGTTAGGTGGGATTCCGACGCTCCGTTGGCCCCGCTTCGGTGAAACCCTAGCCCCGCTGGAAAAAAGTCAAACTTGGTCATCTACCACCTTGACCGGCGTCGGTAGGGGGTAGACCAATGGACTTTTTTGCTTGGTTGTATTTGGGTAGGACATAGGAGCATGGAGAACCAAAATCTTATGTGATTTGTCACATGATTCCATCCGGTGCACCCGAAATGGGAGTTTCCACCTCCAAGTGCACAACCTTCCTAGGGAGTTAGCGGTGCCGGCGAAGCAGGTCACACCTCGGAGTGGGATCTTGGCTCCCACCACCTAACGTCAAACTTGGTCGTCTACCACCTTGACCGGCATCGATAGGGTGTAGACCAATGGACTTTTTGGCTTTGTTGTGTTTGGGTAGTACATAGGAGCATGGAGAACCAAAATCTTATGTGATTCGTCACATGATTCCATCCGGTGCACCTAAAGTGGGAGTTTCCACCTCTAAGTGCACAACCTTACTAGGTAGTAAGCGGTGCCGACGAAGCAGGTCACACCTCGGAGTTTGACCCGTGGCGGGAGTTTCCTCCTACACGCCCATCACTTCTCTAACTGTTATCGCATGCACGTGAACATGCTCACACCCGGGAGCTAGGAATTGCATATATGGACCTTCCACCACACGTGTACATGTATGCTAGGGCCACTTGCAAGTTTTTATGTGATTCCGACGCTCCGGTGGTCTTTTTCCAGTGAAACCCTAGTTTGTGGCCTCCGGAGATCTACCCCCTATCTTTCTCCGTACGAGGGCTGACCAATGTAATTTTTGTGGGATTGCGGCGCTCCGGCGGTCTTTCTCCACCGAATCACCAGTCTGTGGGCCCCGGCGGTCTACCCCTATAGCTCGTTCTATATATGTGATATATTACTAGAAACTAAAAGTATTATGCAACCAAAATATCAAATGCAAACACATTTAAATCATATATATACAGGAAATTAAAGGGGGTAATACAATGGAATATGAGCAATGCCGAGGGGGTTACCCTCGGCGTAGGTGGAGGCATGGCGTTCTTCGCTAACGAGGAAGCAAAGAGCGTTGGGGCCATTCATGTTGCTAACTCCGACGGGAGAAACGGGAGCGGCGTGGATGTGGTACACATGAAGGTCAAAACGATTTGACACCTTATCCTACACTACCATGACACCAATATCTCCACCATATTTTCTCCCTCGGACAACAACGTGTAGAGTTATCTTTCAGAAAGGTTTGGTAATAAGTTATTGAATTCTCTCGGATATGTGCTTGTCAATATATCGAAGAATATTACATGATACTAACATACTAATTCTTTTGGTTGGAAAAAATTGAAGCTTTGGCAGCAAAGAACAAACCAGTTCAGATATAACTGTAAGTTAGTCTGGCTTGCATTTCTGTAGTGAAATAGTGTCATTGCCATCTAAGAAAACTCTAAATCTTCTTTTGGTTGCCGGTGCGCACCTATTTCGGTTCTCGGCTGCCAGCGAAATACGATTTCTCATGTACAAATATCTACAAATGCTCTAGCTTTCTTCGTTTTAATTTATAGTTTCAGAAACACTGTCAAACGAGATACACAAGTTCTTTCTAAATGCTTTTTATTATGGTGAATAGTTGCGTGTACTCATCTCTTGGCAGTGCCGAGGGGGTTAACCTCGGCGTAGGTGAACTAAAAGTATTATGCAACGAAAAAATCGAATGCAAACACATTTAAATCATATATATATATATACAGGAAATTAAAGGGGGTAATACAATGGAAAAAGGAGCAATGCCGAGGGGGTTACCCTCGGCGTAGGTGGAGCAGTGCCGAGGGGGTTACCCTCGGCATCTATGCTCAGGTGCATGCTTGGGCGAGGTGGCGCGGGAGTGGGACCGGGCGTACCTCCTGGCCTGCGCGGCGGGGCTCATGGTCAAGCTACGCCGACGGCAACCCCCTCGGCTTTGCTATGCGCCATTAACTTGCGGTATACAATGAAAAAAGGAGCAATGCCGAGGGGGTTACCCTCGGCGTAGGTGGAGCAGTGCCGAGGGGGTTACCCTCGGCGTAGGTGGAGCAATGCCGAGGGGGTTACCCTCGGCATCTATGCTCATGTGCGTGCTTGGGCGAGGTGGGCGCGGGAGTGGGACCGGGCGTACCTCCTGGCCTGCACGGCAGGGCTCATGGTCAAGCTACGCCGACGGCAACCCCCTCGGCTTTGCTATGCGCCGTTAACTTGCGGTATGCATAGCTACGCCGACGGCAACCCCCTCGGCTTTGCTATGCGCCGTCAACTGTTCTCCAACGGTGGTCGCCAGCGCACGATGTGGCGCGTGTTGTGCCTACGGCCAACCTGTGCCGACGGTGGCCCTCGGCATTGCTCTATCTATGCCGAAGGTTATTCTACACCGACGGTCACCCTCGGTGTTGCTCATCTATGCCGACGGTTACACTACGCCGACGGTTTTTTTTCCGGCCGTGGGCACCATGCGAGCTATGCCGAGGGCCCCGACATTCCCCCTCGGCGTTGAAATCCCCCTCGGCATCGCTGTTTGTTCCGGTAGTGAGCGTGCTGATAAAGAACATGAGGGCGGTGCTGGAGTTGATGGCCGGGTACTTCTTGGTCAGCCTGGTCTGCAGCAGCAGCCAGAAGGTGAAACACAAGTAGTTGGCCAGCAGCGGATCCTCCTCCCTCATCCCCTCCCTAGCCGCCAGGGAGGGGAAACCCAGATTTCTGAACTCATCGAAAGGATCTCGGACGCGAAGGCCGCCATCCTTCTTATTCAGGAAAGTTTCCTCTTTATTTGTAACAGTTCTTTACTTTACATAGGCCCCGCCGCCACAAACCCAACCCTCCCCCCTCATCCTCCCTCGCCGCCGCCAAGGGGCGTGGCCAGGCAAAGCCTGGTCGTTATCGGCGGCGGTGGGGACTCCTCCGCCCCTTGCGCTTGCATATGGGCGTGGTGTTGGCCTAGCACCTCGGCGGGGCAACTCATTCACGCAGGGCGGCGCGTGGAGGTGGCTGCTACGCGGCGGAAGGTAGCCCTCCGGCCGTTCTACGGCGGAGGTCGGTACCCAGGGCGGCGGCCCTGGTTTCGGTGGTGGCGGCGTGCCTCCCTTGCGTGGCAGGTCGTCTCCCTCGGCCTCGTCGTCACTGCCCTCACTAGTGGCCGAGGACATGGCGGTGCTGGGCTTGCGGGACAGGTACGACGTCGGTCTCTAGCAAAGTAGTCTCCGGGGGAAACCCCAGATCTTCGGATCAGTCGATGGTGGCGCTCTCAGCGTCATACCCTCCATGGAGGCATCGTCTAGGAGCATCTTTGTTGCAGCCGACACGTTTCTCGTCTCCTCGTCCGGGCAGTTCCGGGGGAAACCCTAGATCCGGGCTTCCCAGATCGAACGATAGCGGCGTGCAACGTCGTTCTCCCCCATGGGGGTGTCGTTTTTGGAGCTGCTGGCTGGAGGGGCTATGAGGTGGTGCGGATTGCATCTTCCGCGACGATGGTAGCGAGTTTTGGCGGCGTGGCGCAGCGGATTCTCGGTGTCAGACGTGAGATGATGGACTCGCGCAGGGTGGAGGCGCTGTCTGGCGTCGTGGTGGCGCGGATCTAAACCATGAAGATTGCTCGGCGGTTCGACGGCGGTGACAACTTTTATAGCGTGTACATGAGGTGCTCGCTATGAGTTTGCTAGACCGGATGAGCACTCTCGTTTCGCCTAGAGGGCGTCTCGGGGTATGTGATAATTCCCGGTTCCTAGCTGATGGAGGAATTTCATTGTTCTTAGGGCACAAGGCTCTGCTGACATGATCTTCGCCCATTGTCCGGTTTGTAGGTGTTGTGTGGAGAGCTTCGGGTTTTTTGATGTATCAACTTTGTCAATCCTTTGTTGAATAAATTAATAAAGAAAGCCGTATGCATCTTTTCGATGCAGAGGCTGGGGGTCACCCTCCATTTAAAAAAAAAATTGGCCAGCAGCGCCATGGTGCCCACCGCCATCAGCGTGGTGAGCAGTCCGGCTCCAACCACCCACACGTCCATGGAGCCACCGCGTCGGATCAGAGGTGGCTAGGGTTAGCCGGGACAACGGGAGAGGCCGGGATCGACGATTCGGTGGTGTGGCGATGAGAGAGTAGAGGAAGGTAAAGCCGGGGCAGTGCTTGGCGGCGGGGGAGATGCCTAGAATGACCGGCGGCTGCGGCGGCTGCGACAACAGAGAAAGCGGATCGGGAGACGACCAAAGGAGAAGATAGAATAGGTTAAGAAGAGACATCGTGGGCTCGCAGGAAACTGATCTTTTTACCAGAGATAAAAGAGTTACGGTGGGAAATCTCCAACGCGCAAAATTAATTGGTGGGAAAGCAAAATTTTAAAGTTCGTCTAAAAAGTTGGAGGTAACTACAAAAGCTGAATCATATGATTACCGGTGACAAGCATTTATATATGTCCGTCACTAAATAATTTCTCCTTTTTACTGGACTTTACAAAAGATATTAGTGAGGTCATTTTTATGAGTCCGTCACTAGTGTTTCGTACTAGTGACAGGTTTATTCTAGTCTGTCGCTGGTAATACTTACTAGTGACAGACACAGTTTTGCCCGTCACTAACCATTCGGTGGCTATAAGCCTTTCTGCAGTAGTGATCGCAGTAACCTTTGTTGCAGCACAAATTTGACATGTTTATATTAGTAGAGACATTACAACTGAGTATCTATTGAATCGTCTTTACAAGTGTAGACATGCTTTCGAGCGTCCCTTTCAAGAGTTTTCACTTATGTAGACATGCCTAGCAAACATTTTTATATCAGTTGAGAAGGTGCATAAGAGGATGCTCTGACGATGTTTTATGAAAGCGTCTAGACAATCATCTAGTGATGAAATAATAATTATTCATCAAATTTAATTTAGATGCTAAACAAAAAAATTAAAGTCCCATACAACTTAATTCCTCACTTTGACCATGCAATCAACCTTTGGCATTCAAACTCAATATCAAGTCTGTGTGGGAATACCTAGACATCCAAACAAAAATATTGGCATTAAATCAATATGAATAGCCTGTCGTATTGATATTCAACCTAATACAATGCCAAGCCTCCCAATGCGAACATCGAAACTTTGATGTGATGTTGAACGTTGGTTAAGGATGTGCTGCAACTCGAAGACACTAAAGCTACCATTGCTACAAGCATGTGAGGTAGTACTGTTTTGCTATCACGGGGGAGACGATTCAGTCATAAACAACATTGTGTAGTACGTCTATTGTATACGATGGGATGGTTCAGTCAGACGAATTGCTTGATGATTTATGCATGGTCTGTGTTTTTTTATATAGAAGATTGGCATGATTGATCAACAATTGCAGGACGCTTTGCTGCCGATGCAAAACTAGGCTTTGAATCAACGATGGAGCAGCACCAAATGGTTCCTGCGAAGGTAGTTTCTTTATCAGAATTAGGGAAGACCTGGCAGAAGAAAGAAGCATAATAATATCTTTATGCATGTGCTCTTAGAAGTAGGGAAGCCTCTGGCATATATAAAATATCGAAGGAAGCATAATAATTGGATAAATTCAACGCGGGCGCTTCTGCCGGGTGGCAGGATTGAATTACCGGTAGTTAGGACCAAATCATGTCCGATCCTAGAAATTCCTTTGGTGACGCTGACTGCATAGTCGACGGGGAGTATATGTTCTTTAAGATAGTCATAGTGGGAAGTAAATTAAACTAGTAACATACACATGTTACTAGGCTATGTTACCAACTCTATAGTGGGTAGTAACATGTGTGTGGTATCATGCAACTCTTCATTAAATAGGTTGTAGACTCATATTGTCTTGGGTTTTGTGATGTTACGGTAACATAGCTAGTTACTCCATTTGTCTCTGTCTTCTTTACTTGCATGCCACATCATTATTTTTGCTTATATGACACTTATGTTACTAGCTATGTTACTCCCACTATGGGTAGTCTTAGCGTCTAGATTATTGACTTATGTTCGGGCACTAGACATTTAGCTTTGTATCCTACGGTAAAAAAAATTCTCAGTAAGTGTTTGGTTTTGTACATGTCCAAAGTAATGCTCGGAGTGTCGTCCAAATGAGCCACAATCATACGTCCAACCAAGGAATTTATGAAGATTTATTGGTTGATTTACTTTATATGGTGATTATAATGTTGCAGTGTTGTCGCGACACTTATAGTCATATCCAGAGTAAATAGAAGATTGCTTCAGTACACCCCCTCAAAAAACGTTTGCAGACCTTCAAGTTACTTAGCAAAGGGGCACTTAATTATTACGTGGTTTGCACTACTTGAGGATCATAGAGGAGGTAGAATGTAACCAAAAGAGCAAGAAAATGTGCACGCATGTCGATCAGTACGTCCATCAAACAACACATGTTTTTTCCTGCAATGTAATTGATGATTAGCTAGAACGCAGACCGTGGTGCGCGTGTGCCAACGAAACCGGCAACCAGGTCCGTCGGGCAGCTTTAACATGAGATGGTTGTTTATCGGTCATGTGCCACCTACGATAGAACCAATTAAAATTGAAGTGGGCAGATTATAAGATAGAAACGGATCTCACTTGCAATTGGCTCTTTGAAGGTCACGCAACCGTGGTCGTAAATTAAAGATCAAAACTTAAGGGAGACATCTCAATATTCGGTATACTGAACTAACCTTTTTGATAGGGAGTAAAATTTTATTTCCACCTCGTTTACGGAAAAGCTACTTAGGGGATCATTTTTACGGAAAACTGATACGGAGGGACGTGGAAACAGCCAGTTGGTTCAGTTGTTGTTCCCTTCCGTGATTTTCCGGCTGGAAACGCTCTGTGTGATTCCACGTGAGGCCGTAATTTGGATTCTGTAAAAAATCTCCCTTACTCTTTTACCAAAGAAAAACTCAAAATAAAAAAGGATCTTGCACCCATCTAATTTCCATATATTAACTCTGACCGTTGAGCATGGCATGGCCTCTATATCACACCATTACGTGGATGACACCATGTTCTTAGCCTTCCAACATAATACTCACGTTTTTTATAAATATTAATGAAATTCGTTGCCAGCAATTTGGCTATACATTAGCAAAGGATCTCAATATATGAAAATGTGTGGAGCATCTAGTATATGTTATTTCTTCAGGTACACTTTAGAGTTTAGGCTGATAGGTGGATTTTGATGAGCAGTACGTAATGTCTCCTACACCACGCGTACGATCTCTATAAAAACGACATCGCTTCCATTCTATCATAGTGGAGCTTAAAGTTGTAGCTTAAATAAGCTTGATTTGTAGCCATAAAATAACTAATGCAAATAGAAGGGAGCAGCGATGGATAGATGTCACGCGGGTTGGGTATAGAGTTCTTCACTTTCTTTCTTGCCATTAGATGGGTGGGTCTAATAGTAAAGATTGGGAAGCATTGGGAATTCGGGCAAGAGGTGAATGCAAAGGATACCTGCAAGGAGTCCTGATGTATGCTCAGAAGCTTGAAAAAAAGTGTGCAGTGTATACCAAGTTTGGAGATAGCCCGCTAAACCAGGAGCACGAGTATATCTCATGTTGTTTGATCATGGTAAAAAATCCAAAGGATATGCTTGAGATGCCCTAGTGAGCAAGTGAGGTTTCTGATCTCCAAATATAAATAAGTGTAAAGGTTATTCTGATTCTTAACACACTACTTGTGACTTGGCTGACATATTTACACATCAAAACCCGGCCTTATTATAGACCTTACATATTCCTAACTCGCTCGTGCTCTTGCGTGCATTTATCTCCGAGCGATAAAACAGAAGGCCCAATTGCTACGACGTGGCCCTGTTAGACTATTTGCCTTATTACGTACAAAAATACCCAGACCCAGTGTACAGACGGAAATGCTTTGCGTCCGACATTTTATGTCCGATTTTTGTACGACACGTCAATCCGTCGTTCCATGTTGCCGCGATGATGCAATCTGTCGGTCCCTGCAGTCCGTCCGACAAGTATCGGACGCAAAAACGTCGGACGTGTAGCACTACTTGTGTAGAAATGCATGGGAGGGCCCCCTAAAATTTGTGGACCCCCCAGACACTACGGGAAATCCACAAAACGCCGACGGCCAGGACATACGCCGACGGCCAAATGTCGAGGCCGTCGGCGTAGACCCCGACCAGGCCAACCGAGATCTTTTTTTCTTTTTTTAGCTACGCCGACGGCATTGCCGTCGGCCTAGAGATTTTGGCCGTCGGCGTATACTTTTTCAATTTTCTACATTTGATATGCCGACGAGTCGTCGGCGTATACTTTTTTCAATTTTTTACATTTGATACGCCGATGGCAATGCCGTCGGCGTATACTTTTTCTATTTTCCATTCAATATGAAATAATTCATATCTTTAAATCCATAAATCGGAATTTAACAAATTGAATGTCTAAATCGATTAGAAAAATGAGAAGAATCCAAATATGATATCCATAAAATCTTTTTCACCGTGCACATGACATTTTGTAACATATGTTTGTTACTTGCTTAATTAAAAAGTTATTTTTTACACTTAAAAATAGAAAATGATATTTATAAAAATAATTTGGAATTTGTTTTTGGCAACAATGATGATATGGATGTCATATTTGAATTCCTCTCATTTTTCTAATTGGCATAGACATTTTTTTTTAAATTTCGATTAACGGAATTAAAGATATGAATTATTCCATATTAAATGTAAAAAGGAAATAAAAGTAAAAATAATTTCATTTTTTCATTTATTAAAATATATACTATTTTACAATCATTGTTACTTATTCAAATGAATTTTCTGAATTTAAACAATAAAAAAGTGTAACATCCTAAATCAGGGGTTAACATGATTGATATGATATAAGTATCAGTAAGTTCTCATTTCTAATTTGGAAGCTAACAATGAAATAACTCAAAGGTTAAGCGTGCTTGGGTTGGAGCAATTTGAGGATGGGTGACCGAACGGAAACTTTGACCAGCGTAAGTACTTTGACCTATGATTAAATGTGTACTTAGAGATTTAGTATGTAGTTGAGTTAGAAATTTCGAAATAGAAAAAAGTTCAAAAAATTAAAAAAATTGCATTCATACGTCGACGGCATTGCCGTCGGCGTATGAGGGCGTACGCCGACGGCAACGGATACGCCGACGGCATAGTGGCTACGTCGACGGGCCGATACGCCGACGGCCATACGCAGTGAGGGCCAGCCCTTTGTCTTCATCGAACTGGGAAAATCCGTCGTCCGTGGTTTGCCGTGCCCAGCGTGAGTGGTAGATAAAATCTCGTTTTGCAGCAGGCTAGTAAGAAACTAAGAACCATCGCAAAGCATTAGGATTAAACGATTTGGCGACACCTCATGCCAGAGGAGGGGCATAGGGTTAAGAAGTAAGAACCACTAGTGCGCGCCCATACCCAGTGTAGTTTTTTTTTTTAGATCAAAGGCATTTTATTGCCCAGTTTTAAATTAATAAAGCCCATAATTAAGTTCCACCATTCAGATTTTAGGACGATAACTTAAGCAATTACAAACCCGCTGGCTGACAGAGCCAGACAAAATAGACAAGTTCGAAAGGCACACTGCCTCAGAAACTTGAAATAAAACTAGGGATAACTTCTTGACAGACTGAAACTATGGTAGCTCTTAGACATCTGGTTGGCTTCTGCGGGTTAGGGGCTCATAGGTGGCTCTGTAAAGTTGTCGGAGCTCCGCGACTACCCTCGTGGCGTATAGTGCCCGTCAGGGCCGGTCTCCGCGACTACCCTCGTGGTCCTCATGTCCTGATGAGCACGTGAGCCGAGTCCCGTCGCGGATCGACGCTCGGTGAAGTGCTTGTGTATCTCCGATTCGGCATCATCGGTGCATGCTACTGTAATGGCCATCGCCTTGTCCACAGCCGTGCGTCACCGCCGTACCCAGCTGTCCCGCACGTATTGAAACCTCCAGCCACCATGAGTAAAAATCAAGCCACTAAAAGTTCATGTGCAGAGTACCACAGAGCGTTGATGCTCCATAGAAGGTTACAAGTGAACTTTGGCCGTGAATCGACAGCCACACTTTCTGAATGCAACTGTCCTCGTCGGTCCAGGACAACATACTCTTCTACGCTCTCGTTCTCCTAGTTTTCTATGTCCATGATTTACTTATGAGGAGACGCCGTACTTGAACCTTGAATCAGCCGACATAATGTTCAAAAACTCAAGCGTGCAAAACTGCGGTGCGTGGTTGAATGTGAAGAACAGACCAACCGATCTTCTATGCGTGCCTTAGTTTCTTTGTTTCCTCCCAAGCCTAGCTAGCTTGCTCTTATCTTAACACATATGTCATATGTGGTTTTTGGAGTAAATAATTAAGGCGATGAATTGGCCAGGATGGAAAGCCCATACGATTTAGCTACGTTCATCAAGTTCGATTAAATTCCTAGGCAGGCATCAACAAAAGGGAAATCCCATTTATAGAGCTCCATGCGACCTTTTTTCATTACTGAAAAACTACCCATTTACTTCCTACCTATCCTATCATATTGCATTCTGCAACTATATATAACAACCCTCATTACGACCTGATGTCAATATAATTTCTCTGAAAAGTTATGCAAAGATATTTGGTAACTAGAAGTATCAATGATACTGAAGATAGCATACGCATTGACTGGTTCATACGGTGGTTCTCGTGGGATTGTCTAATGCTTAGTCAATTTAGATTTAACTAAATTTCAGTCAGTTGCGCACATTCAATTATTAGATCAATACAAATCATGATATAAAATCCAACAGTTAATTAAAGAGGGGAAAGATTTTTTTAATACTCTCGGCCGATTTACAATTAGCAAAACCGTTGTGTCAATTGACGGGAGCGAATGCATTAATAGAAAAAAATATGGTCATGTGTGTCGGATCAAAGATGCCATAACTTTGGGGGTAAATTATTTGGCCGTGAGACCTGGTGCCATATAATTATCTCTTGTCCGCATAAATATTTTTTACGTCAAGTACAACACATACCCACACACACAAACACAACCAAATAAATCCATTCACCACAATGTATGCTGATATTTTGAGTCAGTGAGCTTTGAGATTAATAAAGCTCATCAAGTCTGCAACGCAAACAATGTCCGGACTGTGCACCACAATTGTTCAACCCTCTGCCAACAACAAGAGGGAATCAAGATCAAGGAAGACACGGTGTACCGCGCATCTCTGTAGACGGCGACAAGTGAACAACAGTTGTGTATTGGCTTCCATGCACCCTGCAGCCAAGCGTCCTGGTGCTACTTGTCGTTAGTGCTTTGCTTCTGAAGAGGGCCACCGATTTGAGTGGTTGAATCTCTAGAACAGGATATGAGAGCATACTTGTGTTCCTTAGTTTCCTTTTGTCACCCAAGCCTATGGGATCATGCCATTGCTAACATGGAAAGAAAATGTTTGATCTAGTTCTTGCAGTTGTGACTGATTGTAGCCATGCATAACTGGATGGAAAAATGATTGCTAGGTATGTAAGCTTGCCGCACGTACGTCGCAGTTACATTCTACATGCATGATATTGGGCAAGTGGGGTAGTAGTTTCTTCCAATATCTAACCCTCCTTTTTTTCTTATCTCTATCTAGTAGCATTGAACTTTAAGATGTCACTCATTGATGCATTGTCATGGCATATCATATATCTGAAAAGTGGTAACCGAAGATTTTGGCATATCATGGCATATAAATTTCTATCAATGGGAGGGGCAAGTGGCTGGCCGGTCCTATTGCTGCAGTGTTCAACATGTTCTCGGTTGGTTGTCTCCAACTACTATACTAAAGTCAAGGCTTATACATGTTTTTTTCCCAAATATTCCAAAAAGAAGGAATTTTATTTTTTGCTATGGTGAACGTGTAGATTTATTTGCAAAGCAGGAGTATACTGTATTACTACGTATATGACGAAGTTGTTTTTGGCTCCTTGGCGTAAATACACCGATTGTGAAAAATATATTTTAAGAGAACATCAAATTTTCAAAAACTCAGAAAATAAATGTCCGTTGTACCATGTACATATAGAACTTTATTGTTCACACATAGGTTTCTCGAAAGTTTTATATTTTTCATGGTTTGTGTAAAAATACAAAATATTAGTGCTACAAAATGAACTTTCATGAGATGTTTTTTTTGTTATTTTACACATGCCATTAAAATGTATTTTTTCTGAAACTTTTTTATCGTGAACATAGAATATCTGGATGTACAGGAAATTTATTTGGACTTTTATGAATTAAAAAAATGTTTTTTTTGGTCTATCAGAACATACGGTTTGTCGAAAATGCGTTGACACATGACTACATTATTTCGTACAAAATGAACCATACATAGTTAGGAGTATCAAACTATTTTATGGTTTTAACAAAGGAATCGGGAACATCTTGTTGAGGGCTTTCATTAGTAACTGGGGATGGGTAAACACTAATGATGAATTTCAGTTTTTACTCTCTTAGGTGAAATAATTTGTGACACATTTTACCCCCGGTCTACGCGACTCCCTCGTGGTCCTAATGTCCTGATGAGCATGAGAACGGAGCCCCATCGCAGACTAAAGCTCTGAGTAGTGCTTGTTGTGCATCTCCGATTCAGCACCATCGGTGCATGCTACAGTAATTGTCACCACCTTTTCCATAGCCGCGTGTCACCGTCGGCAGGACTAGATCGTCGAGATCTTGCTTGTGCTAGTAAAACGCCGACACCACTGCCGTACCCAGCTGTCCCGCACGTATTGAAACCTCCAGCCACCATGAGTAAAAATCAAGCCACTAAAATTGGAGGTGCAGAGTCGCAATAGGGCCCCTAAAGCTCCTTTAGGGCCCCGGACAAAAAAACAGGCCACACCGGGGGGTCGCAAAGGCCTCGTCCAGCCCGAAACCTGTCCGGCACCGCGAACAGGGCCTCCAAAGTTGGGGGCTGCCTTCGCGGTGCCGGACACTGTCCGGCCCGAGCCTCCGACACATCTGGCCCGCCCGTCAGCCAGACGAAACGACGCGTCGTGATCTGACCGCACGCGGCAGCGATGTGGGACTCGGACGCCGCCGGCGTAGTGACGGAGGAGGAGCAGAGCCGCGTGCCTCCGTTCAACGCGTCGGCGACCTACTGGGACTGCATCGTGCGATCCGAGCACGCCCGCCACCTCCATAGTTTCGCCACCACCAGCCGCACTGATGACGAGGAGGCAGCACCACCTCCGACCTGCGCCGGTCGTTAATATCGATAACGGCCAGACTGAGGGCTTTCAAGATTCTAGGAAAGCAGTGGTTTCTCCACAAGCCGCGTCGGTCATTAATATCGACGTAGCCGGAGATTTCAACCTTGTTTGCCTAGAGGTGCATTGTGATGAGCAGCTCAGCCGGTAAGTGAGCAGTGGCTCGATCAGTGCACCGGGAAAGTCTCGGAGTCTGGTTTTACTCCATGGCAGGCAAGGCCGGTGAGCTTGTCGCCGGCCTCATCGTCCATGGGTTGACACATAGCGATCGTTGGCCGAAACGGCCACTTGACCAAGGGTGATCCCAAAGCTCCTACCCGGCAGGGGTTAGGGTTAGGGCTTCTGCCGTCCCCGCCGTCACGGGCACGGGCCTGTTCCTCGGCACGATCGGATGCATCCAATTTTATATTTGAAATTGAATCGAAGTTTGTATTTGAATCAAATCAAATTGTATCGAAGTTTGTATTTGAATCAAATCAAATTGTATCGAAGTTTGTATTTGAATCCTATCAAATTTTATCAAAGTTTGTATTTGAATCCTATTAAATTGTATCGAAAATTTTATATTTTTACGAAATACTGTGTTCGGTGTCCGGCCGTTTAGGGTGTGCCGGTGGGGGAGGAAAAAAAACGTCAGACATGTGTCTGGCACCCCGCAATTGGGCCTTCAAAGGGGAGCTACTGGACACAATTTAGACACCCCCGATGGAGATGCTCTTACAAGTGAATGTTGGCCTTCCATCGCCAGCCATATGTTCTGAATGCAACTGTCCTCGTCGGTCCAGGACTACATACTCTTCTACGCTCTCCTTCTCCTAGTTTTCTATGTCCATGATTTACTTATGAGGATAGGCCATACTTGGTGCTTGAATCAGCCGGCATAATGTTCAAAAACTCAAGTGTATAAAACAGCTGTGCCAGGTTGAATGTGCAGAACAGACCCAGAGATGAGGCACGCCTGCCTTAGTTTCCGATTGCCTCCCAAGCCTAGCTAGGCTGCTCTAACACATATGTGGTGTCCGGAGTTAATAATTAAGGCGATGAATTGATCAGGATGGAAACCCAATACGATTTAGCTTAGCTACGTTCATCAAGTTCGCCTAATCCCAAGCCAGGCATGACCGAAACAGAAATCCATTGCTAGCTACTCTAGGTGTGTCTCCCTATTAGCACAGAAGTGCTCTGAATTTATAGAGCTCCGTCCTGCATGGAAGTATATGCATCTATGCATGCAGAGCGACCTCTTTCAGTACTGTACTGAAAAATTACACATTTACTTCCTACATATCCTGTGTTCAGCAACTTGATAATAATGCTCATTGCGGCGTGCTATCAATATCATCTTGCATTATATACTACGGATGAAAAATATGGAGATGTGGTAGAAATTCTCACAAAAAAGCAAAAACAAATTGGAGATCAATTCAACGGGTGAGCAAATCATAGCCATTACATCTTGAGAATAAATTATTTTAATTAGATTTGCAACAAATTACTCACCAATGCGCTCAACTTATTTTTCATGCGCATCGTACAAAGATCCTGATCTATCCACTCGATAGGTGGAAACCCAATACGATTTAGCTACTTTCACCAGGTTCGCTTAAATCCCTAGCCAGGCATGACCGAAACCGAAATCCATTGCTAGCTACTCTAGGTGTGTCTCCCTATTTAGAACAAAAGTGCTCTGAATTTATAGAGCTCCCTCCTGCATGGAAGTATATGCAACTATGCATGCAGAGCGACCACTTTCAGTACTGCACTGAAAAATTAAACATTTACTTCCTACATGTCCTGTGTTCAGCAACTTGATAACAACGCGTCGTTGCGACGTGCTATCAATATCATCTAGTATTATATACTACACACAAAATGCGGATGAAAAATATGGAGATAGGGTAGAAATTCTAACAAAAAGCCAAACGTCTGGACTTCAATTCAGCTGGTGAGAAAATCGTTGCCATTACATCTTGAGAATAATTTATTTTAATTAGATTTGAAACAAATTACTCACCAATGCAGTCAATTTATTTTTCATGCGCATATCGTACAAAGATCCTGATCTATCCACTCGATAGGTTTCCTCGGGAAGCGCTACAGCCGAACAACGTAGCGGCTGCTGGCCTGGCGGCGCTCTGCCGTGAGATCAACGATGGGCGGCATCCACTCCATGGCTTCTCTCGTGGCTTGGGAGACCTCCGGTTTTCGTACCTGGCGGTAGAATAGGGTTTATCTCTGGAGGCCTCGGTGACCTAGGGATTTCTTGGGGCTACCGACGACCCGTTCGTACACACCGTTGGATTTCTTTGGAGGTTTTAAGCTATTTGACTAATTAAGTTGTAGTATCTACATAAGTATTTGAGCAGTTCGATGTAACCAAACTTTGATGTCATTCTTCCTTATTTTTGCGACATATTGTTCTTTTCAATGTGCACCACAGATGTGATATCGACGAATCGATAAACCGCACAATACGTTCATCGCTTTTTGCAAGTAGACATATCGGTGTTGCATCCCGTATCGACGACGACGCAAGTCAATGGAAGGCCTCGGAAGGGTCTTTGCTTTGATTTACACCTTGAAGATGTGTTAGCAGAATACTAATGATACGACTTATGGATCGTGCGCATGAAAGCGCTATCTCTCGTCTTAACTAATGAGCCGACGATGACTGCGGACGGGGGATAATGCCCTGTTTGATCCTTGTGCTAGTGAGTTCTGCTTTGTCACCTTGTTTGCCAGCTTCAATTTGTATGATTGTTGTAAAGATTTTTGCCGATATTTGTTGCATTAATAAAATAAATCAAAACCGTATGAATCTCTTTGATGCAGAGGTCTAAGTAATTCCCCTTTTCGAATAAAATCTACCAATGCTTGGTTCCGTTTTGGTTCCCACGTGCGAGCATTCCTCCTTGAGGCTAGAAGAGAAAAGGGTTCCTTTCCTATTGATGTGTGCCCCACATCTTCCATGTTTGGTCTGCACCAAGGGAGCACGCCAATTAATCGGCTTCATCTCATCAGGATAAGTTACCAATGCGAAATTTAGTATTACCACCGTCTTTAATTACCTTCGTTTAGTACTCCCGCCACAATTGTCCCGTATCATTTCAATATCTTGGCCTCTTCCAAGATCGTGACATTGAAAGGCAAGGCTCCCAACGCCACTGCGGGAGACGAAATAAATATTCATAACAGGGACAATGAATATGCAGATGTAAACAGGATGCACCATACGTTTCTAGGATGGTCTATATATATGTCCTTCTCATGACACTTGCTAGGATCACAGTCCGGCATATACCACAATTGATGGGTCTGAGTTTTCATTTTGGAAAACCGTGTGACAAAATTAGATTTCAGGAGTAGTGTGAGAATGTGAGGTATCAGGATCCCAAACCAGTCTGTGTTCTGCGGTGATCGAAGCACAAGAACAAAATACGGAGCTCTGGTTGCTACCCTCCAACTAACTAGCATCAATTTATCTTGATGGAATGCTCTTGGGGATCAAAGCACCCGACAATACACCTCGAAACTGTTTGGATGGGATTGGCGGCCGATTCGGGTACTCCAGTTTACAACGGTTGGGATAGTTCGCCGCGTGCATGCATGGTTCGTTACACGGTTCGGCGCGTCGCTTCCATGTATTCTTTGTACATCTTCCCAGCCAACCGATCTGAGAGGCCTTTAGGAATACAACCTAAGCAATATCGACCCCGCTAAGGCCTTATTTACTTCTCTACTAATTCTGTCAAAACCCGGATATTCGGTGTTCACCCAATTACCTACCACATTTTTTCAAATACTCTTTCATATAAACTAATAGAGGTAGAGTTTTTAATCTAGGCGGAAATAAGGGGATTTGTGAAGATGTTTGGGGATTATTCTGTCCAAACCCGGAGAAGTAAATGGCATACTCGGAATTTTTCGGGTTTCGGAATAATCCCTTCCAATCTCCTAAAATACATTAAAAATAAAAAAGACCTAAGGCCTCTTTCTTCCTCCCCGCCCGCTCCTCTTCCTCCCAGGATGGTACATCGGGCGCATGGGCTGGCTACATCACCATTTTCATGATTCAGAGCGATCGTTCACCCTCTCCCTCATTGAGTTGCCGCCATTGCTACTCCTTAGTTTTTACGTCACGAACATCTATGCCCCATGTTGTTAGAGTTTGTTATGTAATCCTAAACGTATTGGGTACGGTGTAGTACACCGCCACGTATACGACTCCTTGTACACCATGGCAAGGGCTATTCTTGCCTCCTATAAACATGAATCCCGAGCCTCCAACGAGGCATCGGTTCCGCTACGTTGCTCTGAAATGGTATCAGGGCCGAGGATGATTCGCCTACTAGTTCTTCTCCTGACGCGCGCCATCCCGAGGCAGATGTGCCTGCACGTCGCCCTGCGCGCCCCAAGATGCGGTCCCGCCCGTCTCCTGGGTCGGCGGTGTCTCCCGCCACATCTCCACGACAGGACGCTCCCTCGCCATCCCGCGCGCGCCACGTCACCAACAACACATTGAGCCCACACACGGAAGATTCCATGTCCGGCTCGACGGGATCCTCTGTGCCTGAGCAGGCTGCATCCGCTGAATCTTCTATGCCAGAGTTTGCTGCTGGTGGATCTGCTGCCCCGGCGCCCAAGCCCCGGATCTTCTGTGCCACCTTCTACTGCTGCGCCTCCTGCAGCTGGTGTGCCCATTCGTCTTCAAAAAGGTATTAAAAAGCCCAAAATTTATACCGATGGTACTATACGCTATGGTATGCATGTTTCCACAGATGAACCACGTTCTCTAGCTGAAGCTCTTGAGGATCCAAAATGGCGCAATGCAATGGAGGAACAACATGATGCTTTGCTCCAAAATAAAACATTAAAACATGGCACTTAGTTCCACCCGGCTCAAGCAAATATTTGATTGATTGCAAATGGGTATACCGTATAAAGAAGCATGCTGATGGTACAATTGATAGATACAAAGCTCACCTTGTTGCAAAAGGTTTTAAACAAAGGTATGGTATTGACTATGAAGATACCTTTAGTCTAGTAGTCAAAGCAGCTACTATCAGAATTGTTCTTCTTATCTCTGTCTCTAGAGGTTGAAAGTTGCGGCAGCTAGATATCAAGAACACGTTTCTTCATGGTGTTCTGGAAGAAGAGGTTTATATGAAACAACCACCAGGTCTTGAAAATCCCAATGCTCCTCATTATATTTGCAAGCTTGACAAGGCCATATATGGTTTGAAACAAGCTGCCCGAGCTTGGTACTCTCGCTTTAGTTCCAAGTTACATGATCTTGGTTTCACACCCTCTAAAGCAGATACATCTTTGTTTCTTATCACAAGTTAGATATCACTATGTTTGTTCTGATTTATGTTGATGACATCATTTTGACTAGCTCATCAGAACATGCTATTTCCAGTTTACTTCAAGATCTCAATGAACACTTTGCTATTAAGGATTTTGGTGGTCTTCACTTCTTCTTGGGTATTGAGGTGAAGAAAGTACAAGATAGCTTGCTTCTGACACAAGAAAAATATGCTTTAGAATTACTTGACAAAGTTGGTATGCAACAGTGCAAGTATGCGCCTACACCATTATCTTCTACGGATCATCTCTCCCTTGGTGCAGGGGATCCCCTTGGACCTGATGATAGTACAAGGTATCATAGTATTGTTGGTGGTCTACAGTATCTTACACTCACAAGGCCAGACTTGTCCTTCTCTGTTAACAAGGTTTGTCAGTATCTTCATGCGCCCACAACTGCTCATTGGACAGCTGTTAAAAGAATTCTGAGATATGTCAAGGACACAATTAAGCTTGGCATTACTTTTCAGCCTTCCACTTCTACTCTTTTGAGTGATTTTTCTGATGCAGACTGGGCTGGTTGTCTTGATGACAGACGCTCTACTGGAGGATTTGCAATATTTATAGGACCAAATTTGGTGTCTTGGAGTGCTCGAAAACAAGCTAAACAAGCTACAGTTTCTCGTTCGAGTACATAAGCTGAATACAAAGCCTTAGCTAATGCCACAGCTGAAATATATGGGTTGAAGCACTCCTTGCTGAACTTGGAGTTAGGTTACATGAGAAACCATGTTTATGGTGTGACAATTTGGGTGCAACATTTTTATCTGCAAATCCAGTTTTCCATGCACGTACTAAACATATTGAGATTGACTTCCATTTTGTTCGAGAGCGAGTGGCAACAAAAAGGTTAGATATCAAGCTCATTTCAAGCAAAGATCAGATTGCTGATGGTTTTACTAAGGCTCTTCCGGTCAAGAATCTTCATGAATTTAGGCGTAATCTAAATCTTCTTCCAAGTTTAGATTAAGGGAGGTTGTTAGAGTTTGTTATGTAATCCTAAACATATTGGGTACGGTGATACTGTGTAGTACACCGCTCCGTATACGACTCCTTGTTCGCCACGGCAAGGGCTATTCTTGCCTCCTATAAACATGAATCCCGAGCCTCCAACGAGGCATCGGTTCCGCTAAGTTGCTCTGAAACATGTGACTCCCAGCCAAGAAGCGCGCGTACACGCCGCCGGTGGATGACATCTGGCTGGCGTGTCTCCTTGCCAAGACGTGTGTCCACTTGCATCAAACTCTATCGGCGGATGCTGCTCCTCCTCCCTTTGTCCCGTCCAAGAAGAGAGGTCAGGCGCCTTCGTGCTAGGAGGACGACGCTGCTCCACTCTCCGTCCTGGCGAAGAAGCGCGTTCAGATGCCGTCGTGCCCGGTGGGCTCCTCCCTCCGTCCCGTCGAAGAAGCGCGGTCAGGCGATGTCTCACCCGGGGGCGTCACTGCTGGCCCAATTTTTTTTTAATAATACATTTTTAAATCATTTTAAGAAATAATACACGTTTTTAATCATTTTCAGAAATAATACGGCCTCGGTCTGGCCAAAACCGACAAGCCCTGCTCCGCGTAGCCTAAGCCGAGCATGTGGTAAGGCCGGGGCCCATCTACCGTCAGCACTGTCGGTTGCCTGCAATCGGCGTCGCCGAAACCGACCGCTGCATGCCTGCATGCGTGCTCGGCCCTCGCGCGTGAGGCCGCCGGCCCGTTGCTGAGGCCGAGGTGGACGAGGCGACGCGGACGGAGCTCGCGCCGCCGGCGAGCGGGAGCCGGATGAGCACCATCTCCAGCACATCGCCGGGAGCGCCCTCGAACGACAGCATGGAACGGACGCGGCCGAGGAGAGGCTATGGAGCGGCGAGGGACGAAGCTCAGAGGAGAAGGCGCTGGCGTATGGCGGCAGGGCGGCGTGGTGGTGGCGCCCGGGGCTGGGCCATACAAGCGGGCTGAGGCAGAAGACCAGCCCCGACGACATGCGGCGCGGTGGCGGCGTCCGGCGGCTGGGCGAAGACTGGGGCAACGGCGACGCGGTGTCCGCCTGTGCCTGCTGCTTCTTGCGGCGGCGCGGGATGATCCGAGCGAACCTCCACCGAAATCACCACCTCCGCTGCCGATTGATCAGAATACCTAACCATTTTGCCACTAGATCGATCATATAGCTAATCATCCGCGGACGGCGGACCGCGGTACTGTACGTACGGCAGCACCCTACGTCGTCACATGCAGGAACTTCTTCGCAGGCAGCTAGCTAGACGACGACCGACCACAGAATCAAAAAAATAAGTGGATTGTGTATGCGTGGCGTCGACGGTTAGTTGGGCAGTCGAGTTGCACGGACCGGGCGCTCGATCCCACAACCCCTCCAGTCGGCATGCCGAAATCACCACCTCCGCTCGGGGTTGTCCCCGACGAGTCAACGACGGCTATCGACCTATCGTCTCCCGTCGGCTTCGGCTATGCTGATTGCAGGCGACCGACAGCGCTGGCGGTAGATGGGCTCCGACCTTATACCTTCTCGGGAGTAATTAACATAAAACCATCATTTTTGTGGCTGAAATTTTCAAAATCCACCACTTTAGGTTTGTGGGACAGAAAACCACCACTATTCGAGTAGCTATTTGCAAATAACACTAAAAGCGAATTGACACCGAATTTGACAAGTGAGACATGTTCACCAAGGCTGAGGTGGCAGAATTATGCGTAGTTTGCTGAGGTGGAGCAGGACCCACCTGTCAGGCCAATAAAAATATAAAAAATCCCTTTATTGTCAAGATTCTCTCCCATCCTTCGTTGACTGTATGCTACCGCCGGCAAGCGATGCATCCAGGCCGCCTCCACCACCCACGGCGCGTGCCGAGGCCGGCACCACCTGTAGCCAACCACCGCCGGTCTGGCTTGTCTCCGAGCTCCATCCAGTACCGCACAGCCGAAGAAGGAGATGGAGGTCCAGGCTCAGGTCGCCACCCTCCCGTGGAAGGAGCTTGGCCGATGCGAGATGTAGGGGGAGTCTGGGGCGCGTTGACCGATGCGAACTCGCCGCACACCCCGGCCATGTCCCTGCTCATCGGAGCCATCCCCTACTCCCCCGCACCGCCGACAGAAGGTGTCGTCTCTCCCTCTCTCTCTATCTCTCTCACCACCACGCCATGACGAACTGCCCCCGGTGATGGAGGGATACTTTATAGGTAGGCCCATGGACCCGGAAAGTAGACCCGCCAAGATCAAGAAGGCCAAAGCCGGGTCGCACTTCAAGTTAGATGGGCTGGGCTGGAGACAAGCCGACCAAGGCCCATGAAAAAGGAAGGACTCGTCGAAGAGGAGTCCTAGTACAGCCCGGAGTTCTAATTTGGAAAGCCAAGATATAGAATAGGACTCCGTGACCAAGTATGACCCGGTGTAAATTTGTAAGTCCAGGGACCCGACCGCCTTTATAAGGGGGGCCCTGGACCTTAAGGGAGACAAGTCTTAGAACCCGCAACACCAGACCCCAAAGAGGTTGAAGTCGCCGGATATCGAGTTAACGAGATCAGGTTCTTGTAATCGAGATCAAGTCATATTAATAAAGCCGAAGCAGGAAGTAGGTCTTTACCTCCATCAAGAGGGGCCGAACCTGGGTAAATCCTTGTCCTTAGGCGAGATTAACAGCTCCTACGTATTTCGATCACCAATGGCCCCACAACTCATCTTCCCTGAGGAAGAACTTGCCGTGACAACCCCACGACAGTTGGGGCCCACCGTGGGGCTAAGTGCGCATGGATTCACAATTCGATGGGTCCAATCTTCATCAACAACGACGGCGAGTTCATCACCGCATCGGCCAAACAACTCAGACGCATAGTGTCTTCATCCACACGGCGGGCGCAGACCTCGACATCATCACTGCCCTCGCATGCGTTTGATTTAACCTACAAGATCAAGATCAATCAGCTATCGCGACGTCGTCATCAACAAAGCCGCGGAAGCTGCCTTCGTATCACCTTTGCACGCGGTCCGACACAGCAGAAGCTAGAGTTTCAAGAGGTTGCGGGTGGAGTCGACCAGATCGGATCCTCCTAGCAGCCCGCATATGGAAAGTTAAGACGACTCAATGCGTATACCAGCTCAAGACATCTGACAAACCGAGTGCTCCTGCTCCTCACCAAAAAAGTATTACTACTTTGACTTGCACACAGATCAAGGCAAGTCAATGAAAGAATTGAAAAGGAGGAAAAAGATCCAAACCGACTCCAACTAGCACTATATCTTTGACTCACGCATGGATCGAGGAGATTATCCAAGGATCAGAGAACGAAACAAAGAAAAAAAAGGGTGATCAGGTGGCTAGCTCGCCATGTCACGGAATATACGCTAAAGAAAAAAAGAAAAAGCAAGGCAAATCAGCAACCGAGTCAGGAGGACTCGGACGACCTTGCCTTCGACGAGTCGACCTCGATGGTTTGCCGGCTTTCTTCGTGTCATCGACTTCAAAAAATAAACAAGCTAAGTCATCTTTTTATTTACATTTTATACTTTATTTTTTCCAGTCAGTTAAATAAAGTTAACACCTTCAAGTTAATCTCGGATAATTCTTCTGAGTCGTAAGGTTGCCAAAGAGGACAAGCTGCCAGATGCGCGGTCCAAACATAGGTATCCTGGCTCAGGAGATGGACGTTCGTTTCTTTACTAAGTCAGTTGATAACCGCAATAGATCAAGTAGTGCGTATGAACAATGCCGGATCGAGTCTGAAGCACAGAGGCCTTTGTCGACAGAGCAAATCATATTTGCATGAAAAAAGTCACCGCGAAAGCCTACTTAGTCAAGTCGAACGATTAATCACTTGAACACAAATAAATTAAATCGTTGTAATATTTATTTAATTCTTTTTATATGTCTTGAACGGTATAATGCATACACAATTTTATTTCAGGTACCTCAAAAGGAGTCCCGAGTTGCCGCAGGCAAACAACCCGGCACTCGGGGGCTTGATGCCTACAAATATAGGGGATCGTTGAAGTCTTCGTTGCGAAGTATTACCCAAAATTTATCGTTCGACACGATGGGAACACAAGAATATTAATAAGACCTTAGCAATTGAGGTGTCACTCTCAACCACACCTGTATATCAATAACTTGCAGCAGTAGTAGTGATGGCAGTAAAGGTTTCAAGCGAGCAGAAATAAAACAACAATAGTAACAAGGATTTCCCAGTTTTCACCGGAAAAGTGAAAGTGTAACTTCAGAGATTTAAAACGTAGGCATGAGGTGACAGCGGGGCGTTGCATGAATGAGATTGATGATATAATAAAGTAAAGCTAGCAATGGGGCTTTTTCTCTAACTCCGATATATGTAGGTATGTGTTCCTTAAATAGTTGTGCATACTAACAAAGAGATTTTGCACAACATCTATTGCCCTACCTGCCCATTTCACCGCCAACTTGGAACTACAGGTAATTAACGTCTACCCTTTCGTGAAGACCGGGACAATGCATTAACACTCCATGAACACATAGGATCCTCAAAATAGAACATCTCCCCCTTGTTTTCCCTAAACGTCACTTTTAGGGTTCGCAGGTTATTCAACATAACAGCAGGTGATGCACTTTGCAGGTAAATACTAAACTCAATTATATGATAAAGAAAAAAGGTTCAGTACAGAAATCATGCCACTCGGGCCCTAGTAGCAAGCATTAAACATAGCAAGAGTGCACCAACACAATACAAAAGCATCGTCAAGATAAACCCTAAGATTATCGAACAACGGGTAGCATTACATGGTCAATCTCATCCAATCCCCATCCACCTCACATGCCTACAGCAAACTACTCACACATGGTGATGGTGAGGGAGCTCATGGTTGATGGAGATGAAGGCAGTGATGATGGCGGTGAAGACGGCCTTCGGATCCCTCCGCCGGAGGAGAAATCCTGGATCGATCTGTCCAAGAAATGAAGATCGTGGTGGTGGCGGCGGTGTGTTTCGCGAAAGCTCCTCCCCTCCTAGGGCAAGCATTTTTTCTCATATATGAAGGCATACGTCGAAGACCGGAGGCGAGACGGTGCCCGAGGCCCATTTTAGGGGGCCCATGTGGCTACAGTACCAGGCCGCGTGGGGCCACCCCTTTTGGCCCTCCGGCACCCCCTCATGTCCATCTTTTGCCCAAAGTGCTTCTTTTTCATAAAAAAATGACGTGGTATTTTTCGCCGATTTTATTTCCTGCAAAAATAGCCAGGGGAGAGACTTTGCTAAAAACAGCGTCAGAAACAGCAGTTTTATTCAAGTATGGAAGGATCCTGGAGCAAATTATGAGGCAAAGTGCTTGGAAAAGTGGATGCATTTTGGATGCATCAGCTCCCCCAAGCTTAGCTCGTTGTTTGTCCTCAAACAACTCAAACGTAGTGCAGAAGCGATAAAAGACTTTGACAAGAACTTTGCATTGCATATGTAACACTGTTTAATTGCAACAAGTATTCAACACATAATTCATACAACAGCTAGCAAAATGCTAGCAAAGGTATATCTCAGCAATGTTAAAGCATCTATACATGTTGCAAGAGAAATAACACATGGTGTTAATACTTGGATGGGTTTGCCTAACCGTAAAGATAAACAAAGGTTCTTGCATCGCTTTTGATTAAATCATGTATTGACTAGTGAACTCATTGTGCTTATAACTTTGCTCTTAAATTTATCAAAACATTTGATGTTCCCTATTATGAGTCACATGCTCGACAAACTTGTAGTTAAAAGCCTCATGCCCCGTGAATACGAGTACCTACACCATGTGTTACTCAACTCGTGTAGCTAGGCAAGCTCGAGTTTTTTTTCAGTCAGTGCGAGAATAAAATCATAATTAAGAGCGTCAACCGGGGTACCTCTTGTCCCAGGACATGGACAAGCCCATGTCCAAACAACAAGACAAACGGACAATGAACAATCTCAGCACTTCTTTTATTTACTAATGGTTTAGCTTTTTATTATAAAGTGCATCACTGAATGTTCATATGATATGCCGTAAATTTCCACCATGAATGATGCATGGCTTAAATTGGCGGCCCGGGCGTCTCTCTAGCCAATTATTCCCACTCCTCAAACTTGCTAAGTTTCCACATTTATTTCGACATGATAGGCATCCATAGAAAAAAGTACATGATATCAACTAATTTTCAATTTAAGTGCAATGTTAAAAGCTTTCCATGTGTCAGCACATTTAAGCTAGCTCCTAACCACTAAGCTTGTCAAGCATATGACTTCATTCTTAACATTTGAAAAATTCTTTTACTTTCTCCGTGGTTGGCAAGTTTAGTAAGCACAATGGGATGCATAGACCTTTGTTTAGAACTACAGTTGTTCAAACCAAATCCAAGTATTATCACTAAATAATATGTCACTTGCATCATCATACATACTAAAACATGGAGAAGATAAACAGTTGCTACCAGTTTTCTAGATGTTAAAGGAACTATGATGTGCACACTTGCTTTTAATGAAACGTCCTCATAAGCATGGCAAAGGTTTCATACCTTTCATCTAATTCATGCACATCAGCTCATAATTGTTGTTCTCCCCTCCAAACTTGAACTGCGCAATAAAACTCAAGTCTGCCAGAAAAATATCACTATACAGTACTGTCTTTACCCTATCTAAACACCTCAGAAAAATCTCATAATTTACAGGTGTGTAGGTTATGAAAAGTTGCAGTTGTGGTTAAAATTTCAGCTCAATTGGAGTTGCATAAAAAAGATGAAAAATAAAACAGTGAGAAGATTCAGAAACTCCTGCACCTCCATTTTTGCAACGGATTTAAGAAAACGAAAATCTTTTTGTTCTTTTTGGTTTTTAGAAGCATACAGAAAATGACCAGAAGTAAATAAGCAAGAAAAAAAATCTTTTTGTGTTTTTTGCAATTTGAAAGAAAGAAACCGAAACAAATTAAGAGTGATATAAAACAATGAAATGAGAGGAAGAGAAGTACTCCCCCAAGCTTGCAGTCAAGCTAATATCCTGGGTGGTAGCCATATCCACCACTTCCACCTCCAGGATAGTAACCATATGGGTAGCTTCCCATGCTTGGGTATTGTGACATCTCTTGAGGTTGGTACCCCTGCATTGCTGGAGCTTGTGCCTCCTCCTGCGGTGGCTCTTCCCTCACGATCCACTTTCCAGTGCTCCTGTCAAAGAGATCAGTACAAGGGAGCCTAATGGACACTTTCTGTCCATTAGTACTCAAATATGTGTAGAGATGAATCCCCCCATACGGAACACTCATTCCCATGTTGGACATCAAAGCAAAATCAAGTAATGTGGACTTCTCTACACGGGTTCCCATATTATCATCATATCCTCTTTCATATTTAATGTATTTATAGACCAAAGTAGCAATAGCACCAGCGTAAATAGGGGTTCCATCAGTGGCATTTCTACTCACAACATTATGCAATGATCTAGCAAGAATTACCCCCAAATTATACTCACATGACTTGTTCTCTTTTGCACATTTGAGCAGGCAGAAGTGTTGTCTCTTGCAAGAAAACCTCTTGCAAGGAACAACGGAAAGTACCTCAAGCTAGGGTGCTGTATGTGAGTAAATTTGCCCTTATTTAGTCTATCAAGGAAATTAACAGAAATAGAGCGCCAGAAATTAACAAGTTCAGGATTTGAATCAGCACCGGTTTCTTCCCAACTCCTCGTGTTTGCTATACCTATAGCATTGCAAAACTCATCTAGAGACATAATAAGACGCTCTACCTTCATACTAAACTTGCAAACAAAAGTGGAAGAATGTGCCCTACTTTTATTCTTGTGCTTGTAAGTCTCGGGCCCTTCGAATCTGAAGGTAGAGAGGAACTCTCTTGAGAGCTCCTCATATGTCTCCTGTGGGTTTTGAGCAAATGTCAGCAACCCGGTCGTTGTGGCGAAGGAGTTGAAATCCTCTTCCATTCTCAATTCTTGAAGAACATGGGGGTATTTCCATCTCGTCGTGTGAATCCTCAACTTCTCCCCCACAAATGATGCGGAGTCCTCCCAAAGGTGAGGGAGCTCATGGTTGATGGAGATGAAGGCGGTGATGATGGCGGTGAAGACGGCCTCCGGATCCCTCCGCCGGAGGAGAAATCCTGGATCGATCTGTCCCCAAAACGAAGATCGTGGTGGTGGTGGCGGTGTGTTTCGCGAAAGCTCCTCCCCCCCCCCCCTAGGGCAAGCGTTTTTTCTCATATATGAAGGCATACGTCGAAGACCGGAGGCGAGACGGTGCCCAAGGCCCATTTTATGGGGGGCCACGCGGCTACAGTACCAAGCCGCGTGTGGCCACCCCTTTTGGCCCTCCGGCACCCCCTCGTGTCCATCTTTTGCCCAAAGTGCTTCTTTTCTATAAAAAATGACGTGGTATTTTTCCCCGATTTTATTTCCTGCAAAAATTATGAGGCAAAGTGCTTGGAAAAGTGGATGCATTTTGGATGCATCAGGGCTACACCGTTCAAAGCTCAAGAAAATGAGTTATACACCAAGGAGTCCCGAGTCGTCGCAGGCAAATGACCCGACACTCGGGGGCTACATATATACCCGTGTAAACAAACTCGAGCAAAGTCACACAAGTCGGCAGGAGAAGACGGCATTAACAAGTCGGCAGGAGAAGCCGGCATTAACAAGTCGGCAGGCGAAGCCGGCATCGACGACTCGTCAACGTTTACGTCAATAATTCGGCAACATTTACATCTACAACCTGGCAAAGTCTACATCCACAACCCGGCAAAGTCTACATCGACAACTCGGCAAATGTTGAAGTCGGGTGCTGCTACATCATCGACATCTACAACTCGGCAAAGCGCTACATCTACAAGCCGGCAAAACAACCCGGCATAGACTCCGTGTCCCAAGAAGACAACGTCTTCAACAAATCAAGACCTTCCGCATGACTCTGCGAGTCACCCGAAAGCTCGGGGGCTACTGTCGTGGATATGGGACACGGATACCCGCAAGGAGGATTAACGTGGCCCATCAGGGGTGGCCCAGTAGGCCGAGTCCACAATCAGAGTAGGACAAGGACTCACTTACCGACTTGTAATAGATAGCTGTGTCCTAAAAGGACTCGACATGTAAGCCGGCCTCCTCCACCTTTATATGGAGGGGCAAGGCGCCCCTAGAGGGCAAGACCCAACACAATCAAGACAGACGGGACATAGCCCGATAGATCTAGACGCACGATACAAAACATAGAGGAGCCGCCTCATCGGCGACTTCCACCAAGAGCATAAGGAATACAACCTAGCCACAAACAGAACGTAGGGATATTACCGGATTATGTTTCCCGGGTCCCGAAGCTATATAAATCCTTTCTCCTGTGTCGTTCGTATACTAACCCACATCGATGATGCCCGCACGTACATAGTCCCGTATATTCACCGTTGATCTAATCCATCGACATTGGTGAGGTTACCTCAGTGAGCGCACGATGCGGCGGGTTCATTACTGGTGCTGCTGCTGGTGCTGGTCCACCGGCTCCTCCGGCTTCTGGGACTCTGGCCTCAGCAGCTCTTCTGTTCCTTGCTTCGTCAACTCGCCTTTGAGCTTCTGAAACAGTGGGTTGATGTGGTTGGTTCCTTGCCAGCTCGCGGCGCCTTGCGCTCGTCGACCCGGCCGGATGAGACTCATCATGTCGAGTCCTTGCTCTGGAGTTGTATGGAGATGAATGAAGCCGACTTGCATCTGGGAAATTAGGATAGAGGGCTTGTTGTGCCAATGCCGTTTTTAACATATCTATGGCGAGTCGTCCCTCTTGACCTGTTGGGTTTTCCATGAGTGGGATTCTGTCCAACACCATGGTTGCTGCATGTACGTTTTCAATTGGGTTTGAGTAATGTCCTGCGGGTGCATGGAATCTCTACGGTGGCGGACCCATACTGCCGACTCCTCCGCCAGGTGGTGGGGGTGGTGCATTGGCTCCAGCTCCTGCTCCGACTCCTCCGTTTCCTCCTGGTGGTGGTGGTGGTGGTGGCGGTGGTGCTCCTGCACCAGGTGCTGATCCTCCGGCTCCTACGCCTGGACCTGTTGGCGTCTGAAACAGGTTGGTTGGATTGATGTGGACTCCTTCATGGAGTCGGCTCCGAGTCCTCCAATGCTGGATTGAGGCGAGTTCCTGTTGGCGATTGCGCACTGATGCTGCTTCAGCTTGTACACGCTTGTGCTCCGTCTGTATGCGAGTTTGCTCGGCTTGTATACGTGCCTGCTCTGCTTGCACAAGGGCTTGATCTGCTGCTAACTTGCGATTTGCCTCTGCAACATCTGCCAATTGCTTCTCTATTGCCTGACGAGCCGTTAGCAACTCCTCAGCTCGAGCCGCCACGTTTTCTGCTGTGATCTCCCTTGTCAGCAGATTTGGATCGAATTGACTTCCACCCACGTTATCTCCACCGTTTCCAGGTCCAGACATGTACACTTCAACATGACGTGGACGTACTGGCAATTGCACACACTCTTCCTCTATTCCATACCCAAGTCGATCTTCAAGTAAGGGCAAAATTGACTCTGAATCTGTGTCGTAGTCTGGCTCCATATATGGCTCTGCCAGCGACTCCTTCTCATTGTTGATGATAAACTGTTTCTCTGATTCGGCTACTATGCCGACTTGTGATGTTCCAACGGACTCTTCTCCATCAGACTCCACCACGGCTGTTGCCTCTGAAACTGAATCCAACTGATTAGCATGGTTTCCTGTGGTGCTGACCATGCCGACGAACACATTGATCTGGCCGAAGACGAGTTGATAGCCCTCGTCGACTTCATCCATCTCCGAGCTCCATCCTAGGTCTCAGGAGTCACCTCTAGGCCGGGCGGCCTCTGAGCACCTAGCTTTCAAAAGAGGAGTCGCCTCTAGGCGATCCTCGGAGAAGAGAGGAAGACGGGGTTCATCCGCAGGAGAAGTATCCTTACAGTAAAAGAAAGTTTCATGCCAATCCTTGACTCGGTTAGGAAAGACAGGCTTGGGAAAGACGGAGTGAAAGCGACGCTGAAGAACAACAGCGCCACACTGAAGGAGAGGACCCCCAGTGGTTTCGGGCTGGGGTTGCAATAGAAAAGCTCAAGCCAGAGATCAAGGTCTGGCTTGATTTGGAGGTAATCCTCACAAAGAGTGACAAATTTTGAGAGGGTCAACACAGAGTTGGGAGCCAAGTCATGGATGCGCAACTTGTAGATATCGAGGACTTGGCGGAATAACAAGTTACCCCGGGGGAGTGAAACCGCGGAAAAAGGTGCTCGGAGAAGATCACGACCTCGTCCTTCGCCGGAGAGGGCACCGCCTCATTCCCTGGGGCACGGGCCTTGACATTGGAGGGGACGAGACCAGCAAACTGGTACCCCTTGATCTGCTCGGCCGTTATGGTAGATCCGCCCCAATCTGCGGAGATGGATCGCTTGGACGAGGAAGTCTTGGCGGCGGCGGCGGCTGCGGCGGCGATGTCGACTGTCCGACTGGATGTGGATGCCTTGGCCTTGGTAGCAGCAGTAGAGCGCTTGGGGGCCATGGCGTACATGCGGAACGAGCTGTGCGTGAGAAAGAGAATGAGCGGGAGGAAGAAGAAGACTGGCTGCGAGAGGGGAAGTGAGGGTTTTTGGACCCCACCCTTGACAATTTATAAGAGGTTAAACCCTAGAAAGTTACAGGGCAGCTCCACATTAACAGTGCGGAAAATGTGGAGACGTCCGTAGAAATTTTGTGGTCAAAGATACAGCTACCAAAGTCAAACAGAGTAAATCTGATAAAATGAAGACACAGTAATGAAAGAAAAGCCGGCTTGTCTCAGAAAGTCGAGTCCTGTGTCTGCAAGAAGTGGCAAGAGTCAGATTCCTCAGAGCTTGTTTATAAGAGCCACAACAAACTCGGCCAGCTGATGCAAAGGCAAGAGTGGTGAGCTTGAGCAAAGGGTGAGGAAGGACTCATTATGTATATGTGTTATGTTTTTTATGCAGGAATTCATCTTGGAGCTAGCAGCAGGCGACTTTCGAGTTTGTGACTCCAATCGGAGAAGTCGAGCCAAGGAGTCGAACCAAGGAGTCGGAGGAAGCCGCCAAGACTGCGCCCAAGATAAATTCGGGGGCTACTGATGGGGGGATACTTATAGGTAGGCCCATGGACCTGGAAAGTGTAGGCCCATGGACCCGGAAAGTAGACCCGCCAAGACCAAGAAGGCCAAAGCCGGGTCGCACTTCAAGTTAGATGGGCTGGGCTGGAGACAAGCCGACCAAGGCCCATGAAAAAGGAAGGACTCGTCGAAGAGGAGTCCTAGTACAACCCAGAGTTATAATTTGGAAAGCCATGATATAGAATAGGACTCTGTGACCAATTATGACCCGGTGTAAACTTGTAAGTCCAGGGACCCGACCGCCTTTATAAGGAGGGCCCTGGACCTTAAGGGAGACAAGTCTTAGAACCCACAACACCAGACCCCAGAGAGGTTGAAGTCGCCGGATCTCGAGTTAGCGAGATCAGGTTCTGTAATCGAGATCAAGTCATATCAATAAAGCCGAAGCAGGAAGTGGGTCTTTACCTCCATCAAGAGGGGCCGAACCTGGGTAAATCCTTGTCCTTAGGTGAGATTAATAGCTCCTATGTACTTCGATCACCAATGGCCCCACAACTCATCTTCCCTGAGGAAGAACTTGCCGTGACAACCCCACGACACCCGGGTCATCCCCGTCAGTACGTGCCTCCCCGAGCTTCTCCATCATGTCCTGGAGCATCACCTCGTCGTCCTATCCATCTGCGCCGAGCTGATCGAGCCGGGACGCTCAGGAACGAGCGCATCGTCTTCATCTTCTTCCTCTGGTCGACACCGCCCTGTCACAAAATTCGCCACCGCCGGCCGCCGTCGTTGTCCCCCCCACGCGTCGTCTGTACTCGCAGGACGGTATGCCCCTGCGCCTCGTCCGTGTTGCGCCCTTGCGCCTCGTCCGCGCCGCGCTCGCCGTCTGTGCCTGCCCGCCTGCTCGCCACGGCCCCCCGCTTGCTGCCCCTTGCTCGCCGCGTCGCAGCACCTCCTCCGTGCCCGGCGTCACCGCGCCGTGTTCGCTGCACTTGCGTGCTAGCCACGTTTGCTGCGCATGCTTGCTAGCTAGCTAGCTGCGATCGCTTTGCGTCGCGTGCGTTCAAGCTAGCCGCGTGTGCGTGCCACGCGTGCGTGCTAGCAAGCTCGCCACCGCCCAACAGTCGCGTCGCGTGCGTGCTAGAAAGCTAGCCGTGTTTGACCAGATTTCTTGGTTTTCCGGCCACCGGTCGTTGCGGCCGTCGGGGAGACCCTCCGAGAGCCATCTCTACATACAGTCATCGGGGGTGGGAGAGAGATCTTTAGGATAAAGCAAGCGAGCCGAGAAAAAGGCCTTGGAGGACCAGAAGAGCACCCTCAAGCTGTTTAACGACTTGGGGAGGACTGAGGAGGCGTGACGGCCTCGGGATCGTGAGGGGAAGCTGGGGCCGGAGAGGAAGGAGATGGCCTCGATTCGGTTGATCCACGCCTTCCTGACAAGTGTGGCTCGAGGAGGGTGCCTATCTCGGCGATGCGGAGCTCTTGGTCTGCTCGGAATGGCTCGGGGAGGACCGAGGAGGCGCGATGGCGGCGAGCTGTGGCGGAATGGGCGGCCGGAGTCGGAGGAGACGACCTCGATTCCGTCAATCCATGGCAGTGGAGAAGATGCAGAAGATTTTCGGTAGGTTAGAAGGAGCAAGAGCAGGCCGGCGGCAGGAGCTCCACCGGCCTGGAGGCTGGCCGGTGACAAGGTCTTCCCGCGCCTGAAGCCCACGTGTGTGTCCTTGTTGTGGGTTAGGTTTTCCAATTTAAAGATAGCTAAGGGGTTTTCTGTAAAATGTGCTGTACTTCAAAATTTTCAACCCCCAGGACATCATTTCCGGGACAGAGGGAGTAGTATTTTCTCGATCGTATTTGTAATCTGCTACTTCTGGTACCTTTTTTTTCGCATCAAGTTTTTTTTTCCAAATGTCTTTTTTTCGCATCAAGTTTTTTTTTCATTGGACCGCATGTGCTGGTTGGCTCAACATTCTATCCTTACGTCATCATGTGAACCCAACAAATTTTCTTGTGTAGAGTCATCAAACAGATGTTTCAATCAAGGAATTGTAGTAAAGTGTCGCAGTAGCTTGAAAAGGATCTATTGTTTTATTTCTCTCTTATGATTTTGTTTTGGATGTTTGGATACAATAATTCATACTAAATATCTGTTGTACCTCACGATTCTAACTGGCAAATAACTTTCTTCATAACACTCATGCTTTATGGGAGCATGTCTTCGAAAATAAATAACAGCTTCATGAAGTTTTTGCACGACAATCTACTTTATATATTAAATCTTAATTTTGTTAGTGTTGATGACATATAGGAGAGTGGTCCTCGCAATTGCGAGGGTGTCAACTTAATATTATATGATTTATTTGTCCAAAAAATGCAATGTGTAATTTAAGAGCACATAATTTTAAAAATTACCAAGAATTATAGTTCAAACTAAAACATGGATCACGTCGGTATAAAATACTATCGCTCTATACCCAGAGGCTAGAGAAATAGCAATCGCTCGATCGGGAGATATGTGGTGCGTACAAGTATGAAAAAGAAGTATGTTGGGTTGCGAGGAGAGCCTTTGTCGTATTGTGGTGAGTAATTTGATCAAATTCCTTATTGAAGAGAAACGTAAAAGACAATATGGCTACAAAGAAATGATAGACGGATTTGTATTTGTCCTGTGTGTGGTCATGAAGCAGAATCAAGTTACCACGCCACTGTTGCCTGTACAAAATCTAGAGCGCTCAGAAATGAGATGAGGAAAAAATGGGACATACCTGAAGAGGAATTATTCAGGTATACTGGTCCTGACTGGCTGCTTATCCTCCTTGCCAATATTAGCAGAGAGAGAAGGGGTCTTGTGCTGATGGTCTTGTGGAGAGCATGGCATATGAGGAATGATATCGTGCATGAGAAAGGAGATTGTACAATCGAACACTCTGTCAATTTCTTGGACAGGTATCTCCAGGAACTGAATGTAAATTGCAGAATTACGGAGAATGACAGGGGCAAAACACCTATACTGGAACCGGGGACTGCTGTGATCGATTGCCACCAGGTGTGTATGCCTCCTAAAGATAATAAGATTGTATGGAAGGCACCTGAGAAAGGCTGGATCAAAATTAACGTTGATGCCTCTTTCATCCAGGAGCGTGAGGAATGCTCCCTTGGGTGTGTGGCTAGAAATTCAGATGGGAAAGTTGTTTGGGCGAGCAACCGTTCAGACATCAGATGCAGAGATGTGTTCGAAGCTGAGTCCAGAGCTTGCCTCCTTGGCCTCCAATGTATTCACGATTCTAACGCCTCCTCGATCGTTTTAGAATCTGACAATGCAGGAGTGGTGGAAGCCATCTGTGCACAGAACCAAACCAAGTCTCGGTTATGGAGTCTCTTTGCAGAGATCAACAGGCTCAGATCTACTTGCAAGAAGTTCGTGATTCAGAAAATTGGAAGAGAGAGCAATATGGCGGCTCACTTATTGGCGGCGGCTGCGAGAAAACTTCATCAAAACCACTTCTGGTTGGGGTCTGTCCCACCAGCGATCGCTGAAGTCGTAGCCTCTGAAGATGTAATAGCTGTCCCGGCTGTTTAGTGGTAGTCTCTCTTCTACGCAAAAAAAAAAAAAATGATAGACGGATTTTAATTTAAGAAAACTCTGAAATGAATTATAGATGTCCTTATAGATGTACAACGCAAGTCTGCGGATGTTGCGTCATTGAGGACGGCGGCGTTGTGCAAGGCCATGTATGACATGATGGAGTCGAGTAAGGGATAGAAACAAAGGTGGGTGCCTACAAATCGGTCGGAGGTTAGATGGGAGATATGTTTTCTATGTAATGGAAAAGGCGGGTAATTTTTTGTTACTGAAATCTAGCGGCTAAAATTTTTAGATGTTAAAAAAACAAAAGGGGGTAGGAGCCCAGCCTCTGCATCAACTTGATGCATATAGATATAGTTGTCCAACGAAATGGTCGAATGTTTTGCCTTTTCTTTGGGATTTTTAAGCATATATCCCTATTATTTTCTCCATATATTGCTTTTAGTATAAATTAATAATATATTACCTTTGTTCAATACTCCGCCATATATGCCCTTTATCTTATCTTCGCCTCCTCCAAGATCGTGACAGTGAAAGGCAAGGCTTCCAACCCCACTACTGGGGACAAAACAAGTCTTCATAACAAGGTCAATTAATATGCAGAGGAGAACCCCATTAGTGTGTCTATCCTTCGCATATTGTCCATTTTGGCAATCCTTGTACATAGGTTGCAGCTTTCCTTTACTATTTTATTTCATTTCATGAAGAAAGCACTAGCTTTCTATAATGTGCGCATATTTTCGTTTGCCCAGTTGAAGTTCATTTTCTGTTTTGTTCTGCTGTGTACTTAATTTGAGCATTTGTTTTAATTTGCTTAGAAATTTTACTTTCTTATGTTCTTTTGCAAATGATAAATGGAAAACAATAGCTGATAGAAGGTAACAACGAGTTTCGTAATGTCTACAACAGTTATCTCCGCATTAGTTATCTTAATATTTTATTTACCCCAATCTTCATAGTTATGTCTGTCATTGTCAAGTTAAGAATGAAAATTAAAACTACCTCTTCTGTTTGTAGCTTGTATGTCTTAAATTATTCCTCCTAGGATGTACCCACATTATTTTTCAAACTTCATTCTGCTGCCTTATTAGTTATGAGATTAAATTAAAAATATATGCAGAAATGGGGTGAAGTACCTTGAACCAAGTACCGCTAGCAAGATGCCACATATTTTCCCTAGGTTACATTTTATATATTTGTGAGAATGCATTTTATTATACGCTGCTCTTGGTCTACATTGTGATGGTTGGTTAATGATATTACATAAATTTTATTTGACACAACCACACAAGTGTCTTCACTACATCTATCTCTCAGAATATGCTTAAAAGAAATAAACTGCGGAAAAATAGAGCCTCCTTTGGGTTTCTGAACCTTTCCAACTTTCTCTAATTTTTTAAAACTCTGAGGTGGGAGTGGAAAGCCACAACAATTACGGGATGATGAGTGCTGTCTCTCCAAAGTCTTGATTTAAGACTTGGGCGATCACGAAGGTGTCTGCGCAATGAGAAAAGAGGTGAAATCAAGGGGGTGGGTCCCATGAATTCCAGCCTTAAGAGTCACGATTTATACATTCTCAACCAAAAACCCATTGGCTCGGTTCACAGTTCAGTTACAATATCCGAAATATCATGTACTTGTTTTGACAATTGTATGCGAGGGAAGAAACTCGAGGGACCGTAGCAACACACGGGCATTCAACTAGTGTCAATTAATATGCAGAGGAAAACATGATGTACGGGACCCTAGGATGATGGACAATATATATACATGTCCATCACATGACACTTGCTAGGATCCCGAACTCTTCTCAGGGCTTCAAGTAGTTAGGCTGACCGCATTTGGTGGTTCTGAATTTTCTTTTATATAAACCGTATGACAA
>QRDG01000017.1:141981-350279 GCA_012064385.1 Puccinellia tenuiflora | reverse complement strand
ATTATAGAATTACAAAATCACCTTTTATAATTCATATCACTTGCATTTTACTATCTTTTCGCCGAACTAGTGCACCTATACAATTAGCCATTGTATTAGGTGTGTTGGGGACACAAGAGACTTCTTGTATCTTAATTGCAGGGTTGATTGAGAGGGATACATTCAACCTACGCCTCCCTGAGTTCGATAAACCTTGGGGTTACTCACTTAAGGAAATTTGCTACTATCCTACAAACCTCTGCGCTTGGAGGCCAATGATACGTGTCAAACGTATCTATAATTTTGAGTGATCCATGCTAGTTTTGTGATGTTGTCACATGTTTTTACTATCATATAACATCATTTTTATGTATTTTGTCGGACTAACCTATTGACAAGATGCCAAGTGCCAGTTCCCTATTTTTGTTGTTTTTGTATTCAGAAAAGTCACAACAGGAAATATCGTCGAATCGCCCTCAAAATTTACGGAGATTTTTTATGCGACGGAAGACACCCGTGGACCAAAGGGCGACCTGGGGGGGCCACCTAGGGACCAGGGGCGGGTAGCAACCGTAGCCCCACCTTGACCCACGGGTGGGGCCTTCCCCTGCCCTCTGGGCGCCGCCTCGGTCCCCTCCGACGCCTATGAAATCCCTTTTGACCTAAAACTGAGGGGCGGCGATTATTTTCCAGAAACTCGACCCCGACGCGCCGTCACCAAAAACCCTAGTTCGGGGGTCAGATTGATCCTGTTCCGGCACCCTGCCGGAGGGGGGATCGACCGCCGGAGCCATCTCCATCAACACCGCTGCTTCCCGCGATGAGGAGGGAGTAGTCCCTCACCGGGGCTGAGGCTTATACAAGTAGCTATGTGGTTATCTCTCTCTCCCATGATGTGATCTTCATTGTGATCATGAGCTTTGTTAGTATAGTTGAATACATGATGTTTCCCTATGTGTAATGGATATGATTTTGCTCAAGTGATGTTATTTAGTACAATTTCCGGAGTCACCGTTGTGATCATGGTACCTCGGTGACAGGATGGGTGCCGTGTGTGACTCTATGGATAATAGATTGGAAGGATCTTCATCATGAGTTTGTTCTTTATCTGTTGGATTGAATAGATCATGAAGGTTCTTGATGCTTGTGTTATTGAAGAAAGAGACTATTCAAGAAATAGGTTGTGGTGTTTGTTAGTACTATCTTTGGATGCGGATAGTGACAGCATGAAATGTCCATAGATGTGGAATACGAACTTTAAGGTGTGCTTTTCGTAGCCCTACGCAATTCTCATCCTATTTGATCCACAAAAGAATGATCTCCGAGTAACGTCTACCATGCATGTGTTTTTGTGGGAACTATCATGTGCTTAATTATGTTAATGATGTTGAGAGTAGTAACTAGTGAAAGTATGAAGCCTAGGCCTTGTTTCCAAGCATTGATACACCGTTTTTAGTCACTTTTGTCACGTGTTTTCTTGCTGCCATTTTTATTACAGAATTACAAAATCACATTTTACCATCCATATCACTTGCATTTTACCATCTCTTCGCCGAACTAGTGCACCTATACAACTGACAATTGTATTAGGTGTGTTGGGGACACAAGAGACTTCTTGTATCTTAATTGCAGGTTGCTTGAGAGGGATATCTTTGACCTCTACCTCCCGTGGATTCGATAAACCTTGGGTTACTTACTTAAGGAGAAATTTGCCGCTATCCTACAAACCTCTGCGCTTGGAGGCTCAACAAGTATACAAGAATAGAAGTGTGTAGTAGACATCAAGCTCTTTTCTGGTGCCGTTGCCGGGGAGGTGAGCGCTTGAAGTTATCTTCTTTAGATCTTGCAATTAAATCTTTTTGTTTCTTGTTTTTATTTCACTAGTTAGGCTTAATGGAAAACAACAAAAAAATGATAGAGCTTTATAAACTTTATCTTGAAATTGGTCATGATGCTTTTGAAGAGAAAATTTAAAAACCTATGGAACTTTATTTGCATAACAATCATGCTAGTAGCAATGTTATTAGTATGATTACTTTGAATGCCATTGTTTCTAATGCTATGGAAAATTGCAAGCTTGGGGATGCCGGTTTTGATGAATATGATATTTTTAGTCCCCCAAGCTGGAAGGAGGAAATTTGCTTTGATGATACTATGCCTCCTATATATGATGATTATAATGATGAATGTGATATTTTCATTCCACCTACTATTGAGGAAAAAGTTTATTATGATTATGATATTCCTCTTATTTATGATGATTACAATGATGATTATGATTGTGTTACTCCCACTAATACTAATGAGAAAGATTTTACTTATGTGGAGAGTAACAATAATACTTGTATGCATGTGAATCCTAAGAAAAATGCTTTATGTGATGGCTATGTTATTGAGTTTTCTTATGATTCTACTGAAAGTTATTATGAGAGAGGGAAGCGTGGTTATATAAATTTTCATCTTATGAAGTTTCCCCTCTTTATGTTGAAGGTTTTAATGTTGCACTTGATTTGCCTTCCTATGCTTAATGCTTTATGCTCCAATGATTTATTTTCTTACAAGATGCCTATGCATAGGAATAGAGTTAGACTTAAATGTGTTTGATATTTGCTTCATGATGCTCTCTTTTACATTCCAACTCTTATTCTTATGAGAGAATCATTAAAATTATCATGCCTAGCTAAAAGGCTTAAAAGAAAAGCGCTTGTTGGGAGGCAACCCATCTTTTACTTTCAGTTTGTTTTTGTTTTTCTTGAGTCATGGAGTTGTTGCCTCTGTATCAACTTCATTGTATCTTTTTCTTTTGGTTTTTTGTGCCAAGTTTAGCCTCTAATGCATTGAGAGTGCGAGGTGTTGTTTTGCTGTCCAGAAACAGATTTCTGTCCTTCACTGTTCGAAAATCTAGAACATCTCTGAATTTTATATTTTTCTGATAATTTTAGACAGAAAGCCTGATACTTTTATCTATCTTTCGTTAGTTTTGACTTTTCTGATTTGAGCTACAGAATTGCCTTGAACAATTCGATCTTTACAGACTGTTCAGTTTTTGACAGATTCTGCTTTTATTTTGTATTCGTCTCTTTACTATCGTCAAATGTGATACTCTTGAGGAGGAGTGGCACATTGAGGCTTAGTAAACAGTAGCTAATACCCAATAAAGTTGTTTGCAATTTGCCTTGAGTTGAATACATGTGTATTTTTAATTTATGAGCACTAACCGTCTAATCAGTTTATGAGAAGTTTTGTGTGAAGGGAGTTTTTAAGTTCCAAAGGAGAGGATAATGAAGAAATTGAAGATGGGTCAGAGCTCAAGCTTTCCCCTCTGAATATCAAGAACCATCAAGAGTCAAAGCTTGGGGATGCCCAAGGCATCCCCTCATCTTCATCGACTATCATAAGGTCGTCTTCGTTGAACTTCGTTTTTATCACTTTACATATTATGTGCTATGCTTGAAGCGTCTTTGTACTTTCAGTTTTGTTTTGTTTTGTTTGTTTGCTGGTCATATGCTTGTTGGATCCTTGCTTTGTTTGTGTGGGAGAGAGACACGCTCCGCTTTTTCATTTGAATACTCCTTTGCTTCGATCATATCTTGTTGAGTATTCTTAGCTAATGTTTGTTTGCTAGTAAGCTCTCGCTATTAGCTTTTATCTTGTTTAGAGCTGCTAGTAGTTGTTGTTAAACTCTCATGTTCTTCACTTATATTTGTTGGAGAGTTGTTATTTTAAATTGCTTGAATTGTCAAAGGGACAAAATGCTATTCATGGGATATTGGAATGAAATGAAGAGCCTGCATAGTATTGTAGATCATTGTGTGGATACTTGATACTTCTTATTTGTTTTGAGATATTAGGATGAATGCTTAAACTTGCTGGTTATTTGAGTGGAATTGATTAGTAAAGAAATACTGTTAAAAACTTGAAATTGTGTGGTGTTTCGTAGTTGTTAATTCATTAAGCCAATCTTTCCATCAAAAGAATTGTTTGGTCAACATTGGAGACGGTGTGGAGCTTTTATGGTTATGGTGGATAAATGTCTTATGCTACTCTATTACCAGTTAATTTTAGATGTTTGCTTCAAATACCTTCTTTGCTAAGTCCAAAAATTCGTACTGAGTGTATGGTTCACTCGTGCATCCAAATCCCGAAGCCAAAATATCTTGCTGGTTGAGTCCACCATATCTACCTATGCATGGTATTTCCTGTCATTCCAAGTAAATTTGTCATGTGCTATCTTTAAAAATTCAAAATACTCCTTTTTGTGCCTCTGTTTTTAAGCTCATGAGGGAGCAGTATAGAGCTAGATATAACTTGTGATGAGCAAGGTCATTTCCCCCCTTTTCACCCGGTGTCGATGGATTACATCTTCACTTGAATCAACTCGAGAGCAGCTTAAGCAAAATATAAATATAACTCACCATTCTCCTCCGCGCAATGCAAATCTGAGAAATCAGCTCAAACATTAGACAGTGGTGAAACCAAGGAGAAAGAAGAGCATACTCGCTCCTCTAAAAACCAACTGCTCTCACAAGTCTAAAAGCCTTGCTTGTTATGGGTGACTAGATAGCTTCTCTGTTGTGAAGTCGTTGACGAAAGCATGCATGTCTCAAAATTGTTTTACTTCTGTTTCATAAAAATAAAAATCTCTAGCACATGACTAATCCCTGCTTCCCTCTGCGAAGGGCCTTTCTTTTACTTTTAATGTTGAGTCAGTTTTCCTCTTCCTTCTATCTCCACCAAAGTAAACATCTAGCATTGACCCTGGGTATCATTGATCATATTCAATTGTCAGATTAAACATGAATCTTTATATTGACTTTAACGTTGTAAGTTGAAGCTTTTTGCTAAAACTTACATCTTGTTTGTTTTGATTCTCAAACACTTTTTTTCATGGAACTATTACCTTTGTGGATTAATCAAATATGTGGATCACATTGCTTTCATGTCTTTAACGTACTAATTATGAAAGGTTTTGCTTGAATGATTCAACTTGGTTATTCATTGCTTTCTTGCTATCAACTATACACAATTGTTTTGTATCACTTCATTCACATCCTATGCTTTACATTACTATCTTGATCACGATTGTGTTGGTTGCATGTCTCATCAAAAATTATTTTATTATCACTTACCTACTAGAGGACGAATAGGAGTTAAGCATGGGGATGCTGATACGTGTCAAACGTATCTATAATTTTTGAGTGATCCATGCTAGTTTTGTGATGTTGTCACATGTTTTTACTATCATATTACGTCATTTTTATGCATTTTGTCGGACTAACCTATTGACAAGATGCCAAGTGCCAGTTCCCAGTTTTTGCTGTTTTTGTATTTCATAAAAGTCACAACAGGAAATATCGTCGGATTGCCCTCAAAATTTACAGAGATTTTTTATGCGACGGAAGACACCCGTGGACCAAAGGGCGACCTGGGGGCCACCTAGGGGCCAGAGGCGGGTAGCAGCCGCGGCCCCACCTTGACCCGCAGGTGGGGCCCGCCCCTGCCCTCTGGGCACCGCCTCGGTCCCCTCCGACGCCTATAAAATCCCTTTTGACCTAAAACTGAGGGGCGGCGATTATTTTCCAGAAACTCGACCCCGACGCGCCGTCACCAAAAACCCTAGTTCGGGGGTCAGATTGATCCTGTTCCGGCACCCTGCCGGAGGGGGGATCGACCGCCGGAGCCATCTCCATCGACACCGCTGCTTCCCGCGATGAGGAGGGAGTAGTCCCTCCCCGGGGCTGAGGGTTATACAAGTAGCTATGTGGTTATCTCTCTCTCCCATGATGTGATCTTCGTTGTGATCATGAGCTTTGTTAGTATAGTTGAATACATGATGTTTCCCTATGTGTAATGGATATGATTTTGCTCAAGTGATGTTATTTAGTATAATTTCCGGAGTCACCGTTGTGATCATGGTACCTCGGTGACTGGATGGGTGCCGTGTGTGACTCTATGGATAATAGATTGGAAGGATCTTCATCATGAGTTTGTTCTTTATTTGTTGGATTGAATAGATCATGAGTTTTCTTGATGCTTGTGTTATTGAAGAAAGAGACTATTCAAGAAATAGGTTGTGGTGTTTGTTAGTACTATCTTTGGATGCGGATAGTGACAGCATGAAGTGTCCATAGATGTGGAATACGAACTTTAAGGTGTGCTTTTCGTAGCCCTACGTAATTCTCATCCTATTTGATCCGCAAAAGAATGATCTCCGAGTAACGTCTACCATGCATGTGTTTTTGTGGGAACTATCATGTGCTTAATTATGTTAATGATGTTGAGAGTAGTCACTAGTGAAAGTATGAAGCCTAGGCCTTGTTTCCAAGCATTGATACACGGTTTTAGTCACTTTTGTCACTTGTTTGCTTGCTGCCATTTTTATTACAGAATTACAAAATCATCTTTTACCATCCATATCACTTGCATTTTACCATCTCTTCGCCGAACTAGTGCATCTATTCAACTGACAATTGTATTAGGTGTGTTGGGGACACAAGAGACTTCTTGTATCTTAATTACAGGGTTGCTTGAGAGGGATATCTTTGACCTCTACCTCCCGTGGATTCGATAAACCTTGGGTTACTCACTTAAGGAAAATTTGCCGTTGTCCTATAAACCTCTGCGCTTGGAGGCCCAACAAGTCTACAAGAGTAGAAGTGTGTAGTAGACATCAGGCGACAAGTCTACAAGAATAGAAGCGTGTAGTAGACTGATTGCTACTGATGAAGAGTTGGGTGGTCCCCAAGCGAAGGCGGAGATGTAGCAAGCAGTAGTTTTCCCTCGATAACGAAACGAGGTTTATCGAACCAGTAGGACCTTGAAATCAACAACAAAGTGAATGTCGAAGATCTCTGGCACTTAATCTTCAACAGACGTGGACCTGCACACACTCAACCAAAATACTTTGCCCCCAACGGCGGAAAGGTTTTTAATCTTTCCGGTCTCGCAGAAAACAAAGTGGTTAATTGTATAGTGAAATAGATGAATTATGAAAATGGACCAGAGGAGTAATGATGGTGAAAAGTGATGAATAAAGGTTGCAATCAATGTAAAAATATGGACCGGGGGCCATGGGTTCACTAGTGGAGTCTCTCGAGTAAATAGAACATTCATATGATAGGTAAACAAATTACAGCTGGGCAATTGACAAGATTGTAACACAAAATTAATCTAGATATGACAAAGAGAACATGATAATATTTAAGTAGGCATCACGACAATGAACAAAGACCGTTGAGTCCAACTGCATCTTTGTCTAAAAAGTCCACCGTGGGATCGCTATCCAGCCTGTCACCCATCGGTATTAAGTTGCAAGCAACAGACATTTGCATTAAGTAAAGCGCATGAAGTAAGCAATATTAAATATCAAAATAGACTTTAACACCGCTGTTTTACCCTTAGTAGCAACAACACACCCTCGCCCTTAGACGTTTCTGTCACTCCTGCCCAGGAACAAAAGGGGGCATGAACCCACTATCTAGCATAAATACTCTCTCTTGGAGATACACACAATCACTTGGCCAAAGTAACTACGCACATTGGAGAGCATGCAAGAACATAAATCAACATATAAGAATCATGCATAATCTGATCATAACTTTATAATCCATCGGATCTCAGCAAACACATCACATAGTATTACAATAATCGATCTTGATCATGTTAGGCAGCTCACAAGATCATAAGACATGAAGCACAAGAGAGAGAGAGAGAGACTACCATCTAGCTACTGCCATGGACCCAAGGTCCATGGTGGGACTACTCACAAATAATCCCGAAGGAGGGCATGGTGATGAAGAGCCCTCCGGGATCGATCTCCCCTCCGGCAGAGTGCCGGGATCTGCTTCAAAATCACCCCCGAACTAGGGTTTGAGTTGACGGCGCCTCGGGATGACTTTTCTGGAAAATAATGGCCGCCCCATCATTTTTAGGGTTTTAGGGATTTTATAGGCGTCGGAGGGGGCCGAGGGGACCCACTGATACGTGTCAAACTTATCTATAATTTTTGATTGTTTCATGCCACTTTTATGCTTTTGACACTTGTTTTCATACTAAGTTTATGATTTAATTTGACTAACCTATTAATAGCTGCAAAAGTGCACAATGTTCTTTTTTTACACTTTGATGTGTAGGAATCACTTGGAAATTGGCAAAAACGCAAAAGGAGCCTTGTTGGAGGTGGACTCTGACTTTCCTGAAATCTCTCCTCCTCACAGATTTCATAGATTGACAGTTTGAGACCAGAAAACGACGTGAACTGAAAATCAATTTGCCCGCAACGTTGTTGGAAATTTCCATATCTTTCATTTAAGCCAAAGAACAGCCCAATCGGAGGTCCGTAGCTCCGGGAATCCCCATTTTACTGAAGGCCAAATATCTGATTACGGGATTCCGAAATTTGGTGACGTGATTGACTCCAACTCTTAGCAAACTTAGAGAATTCGACCAAGCCACGACTTTGAGACCTCATTAAGGATATGAGGGGTCCCTAGAAGGTTCTAGAGGTGCCCAAGAGCTATTGGATCAAGGGGCCATCCATCGGAGGGCCGGGAAACATTGTCTCCACCTATATAAAGAGAGGAAACCCTAGTTTTGGGGACAGCCACCAAAAGCCATGAATTTGCCTCCCCCTTGGCCCTCATCTATAACGGGGAGGGCTCCTCTACAGCACCAAGAAGTCATGTAGGAAGGGGGTTAGGGGCGGTGCTCCCCCTTGGGCGGCCGGCCGCCCCCACGTGGCGCCGCCGCCGCCGGCCGCCCGCGTCGCCTCCGCCTTGCCCTTTCCTCCATGGCCGCCGCCTTCACTGCCATCTCCATCGCCAATTCCTCCATAGCTACAGAGGTCCACTCTCTCACAAACCTCTGTAATCCCCTATGTAAACATGGTGTTTGATGCTACAAAATATTATCCTATGATCTATGTCATGTTTGTGTAGTTCCTTGTTATCTTATGGTGGAGTTATTGAATATATTTGGTTGATTCGAGTTGTATGTTGATATGGTACAGTCCTATGGTGCCCATTATATACTTATGCATTCATGGATAACATCATAGGGTTTGTAGTATGTGAAGGAGGCCGGGGGTAGGGCTGTCGGAGTGACAGAAACTTAAGCCTCATCCCGGTTTTTGACATTGTATGGGATAAAGAGGACCTTATGATCTTAATGCTATGGTTGGGTTTTTACCTTAATGAATGTTAGTAGTTGCGGATGCTTGCTAATGTTCCAATCATATAGTACATATAATCACAAGTAGTTGAGAACGTGTATGCTTTGCCTCTCTCACATAGAAAACTGCATCGAAGACGATGAACCGAATAACTTCACTAATTAATTATGAACAATTCCGCCACGCCTTCCACCACTTTTCCACACTCATGGTTCTGTTATTCATGGTCTTTTAGTATACTTTATTGCTGCAGCAACTAACTTTTATCTTCTTGTTCTTTATTATATTGCAAAACTATCCTTTCATACCCGTTTTATTCCTATAGTTTTATTTTCTAGATAGAGCAAACGTTTGGTGTGCGTAGAGTTGTGTAAATGGTTGATAGAACTTGAGAGAATATTAATCCTACCTTTAGCTCCTCGTTGGGTTCGACACTCTTATTTATCGAAAAGTCTATACACGATTCCCTACACTTGTGGGTTATCAAGACCTTTTCTAGCGCCGTTGCCAGGGAGCAATAGCATGGGGTGAATATTCTTGTGTGCACTTGTTTGCTTTATCTCTAAGTAATTTTTACTTTCAGTTATATGTTGTTTTCTATCTTAGTATGGATAGGGAGCACGAATTACCAAAAAAATAGTTGTATTTGTTATCTAAAACTTTTTCAAAAAGAGAAGTGATTGGAAAAAGGTGCAATGGTTAAGCGGGGGTCGACCTTGAACACTTGTGTTCATGCCTATGAAACCAAAGCAAAATTTTCCATGTAACATTCTCATATAAAAACATGTATATATTGTGTATATACCACTGTAATATAAAAATAAAATGTATATATGTCCTTTAGTTTATTTATGATGCAAGTTTATTATTTTGCTGTCCAGAAACAGATTCTGTGCACCTGTTGCACGACATTCCTAAAATCACCAGAATTTTATCTTTTTTCTGATAAAATTTGACAGAAAGGATTATACTTTTATCTAACTTTCATTAGTTTTGACTTTTCTGATTTGACCTACGTAGGTTCCTTTTAAAAATCGATCTTTCTTGACTGTTCAGTTTTGACAGATTTGTGTGTTTATTCAATATTGTACTTAGGGTTCAAAAGTTTCCTTAGTTTTTCGAGGGACAACGGAAATAATAAGAAACCTCGGTATTACAGTGTCTAATGTTCAATAAACATTGTGAAATTTGCCAATGCTATAACATGAGTGGATTTTATTTAACAAGTACTAACCCTACTAATGAGTTTTGTGAAGTTTTATGTGGATATAGTTTAAAAGATCCAATCAATATGGTGATATGAGACGAACGATAAGACACAAGAGCTCAAAGCCTGGGGATGCCCAGGAGCACCACAAGAACATATTCAAGAAGATACAACCATTTAAGCTTGGGGATTCCCGAGGCATCCCTCCTTATTCATCAACAAATATCAGGTTGTCTCGTTCATGATCTATATTACTCATATTGTCCTTATATAATAATTTTATGCATGTGGACTTTTGTAAGAATTTTTATTGTGACAACTATTATTATTAAACTTTACTTATGATGCTACTGAAATTATTATGAGAGAGGAAAAAATGGTTCTAAATATCTCATGGTATTTAATCTCCTCTCTTTATGTTGAAAGTTTTGAAGTTGCATTTGTTTTGCCCTCTTATGCTAGTCGCATTATGTTTCAATAATTTATTTTCTTACAAGATTCCTATGCATAGGAAGAGGGTTATATTTAAATGTGTTTGATATTTGCTCCTTGATGCTCTCCTTGTTGTTTCAACTCTTAATTTTATGAGAGCATCATTAAAATAAGCCTAGCTAAAAGGCATTAAAGAAAAGCGCTCATGGGAGGCAACCCATTTTATTTTTACTTTCTGTTTCTTTTTGTTTTTCTTTGTGTTTGGGTGTTTTTTCTATGTAGCAACTCTCTTGTATCCTTTTTGTTTCGGTTTTTGTGCCAAGAATAGCCTCTAATGAGAGGAAAGTTAAATTTTTGAGTTGCTGTCCAGAAACAGATTACTATCTGTCACCATACAAAATTCTAAAACATCACAGAACCTTATATGGGTCTGAAATTTTTTGACAGTAAGCATCAGGGTTTTTTCTAACTTTTATTAGTTTTAAGTTTTCTGATTTGAGGTGTCCCAGTATCCCGAAAAAAAAATCATCTTTACATTCTGCTCTGTTTTTGACAGATTCTATCTTCGTTCTTAAATTGCTTCTTTTATGGGCAAAGTGGAATTCTTTTGATCCCAGAGGATCACTTTGATCTTTGTGGCAGTAGCCAATGTTTAGGAACAAGTTAATTTAATTTGTTAAGTGAGAACTGAAGGTGGATTATTTTGTTTGAGAACTAACCCTCTAATGAAGTTTATTAGAAGTTGTGTGTGAAGGTAGTTTTCAAGTATTCAAGAGCGAGGTGATGAAGGAAGATCAAGAAGAGATAAAATCTCAATATTGGGGAGGTTCCCATGGACCTCCTCTGAAATATACAAGAAGTCACAAGCGTCTAAGCTTCGGGATGACCAAGGCATCCCCTTCTTCATCGACAATCATCAGTTTTTACCCATGGTACTATATTTTTATTGCTTTACATATTATGTGCTATTCTTGGAGCGTCGGTTTGTTTTTACTTTCCGTTTGTTTTTGTTTTGCCCTCTGGTCTTTTGATTTTCCAAAAATAAAGTACCAAGTCTTACCCATTTGGTTTTAGTTAATGCATAATTAAAAAGTGGTTTTTCTGTTTTTTCAGTATTTGCTGTTCACTGCCCAATTTTTCATGTTTTACTGGAAGCTCTAAATATCACAATTTTTTACAGAGAAAGTATCAACTAATCCTACACACTCTCAAAAATTGGAAAAAATTCCAGAGACATTTAAGTTTACTTAAAAATTATGTTTTCCAGCTACTGTTTTTCTGGACAAATTCTGACTTTTGTTGCAAAAGTGGCCTCTTTGCGTTTTAATTTGATTATTTTTGGATATCATCCATTATTTTAAAGTTGGTCACTTAAGCAACCTCCCTGTAACTTGAAAACAAAATTTGTTTTAGTTTAATGGCAGCACTTTGGAAATGTTATCTTTAGTATACTAATGTCTAACCGTAGAAAAAGAATGGGAGAGTTTTTGTGTTGAAGTTTTTTCACAGGGAATGAAGGAACATCAAATTGAGAAATATCTAAGATTGGTCATAACCATAAGCTTGGGGATGCCTTTGCATCCCTCTACATCAACAACCTCTCGGTTTGCAAACCTTCAAACTTTGTTTATTGAGCAACATAGAAACTTGCATAAACTTGGAGCGTTTGTATCTTAATTTATTATCTATTATATCTTTGTGTTAGCATCATGCACCATCACAATAATGAGCTGATTGTTATACCTTTTATTTATACCCTTTTGGAGAGTTGATTGGAGTTTTATTTGGTTGGTTAGTTATTTATTTAAACATAAAAATGTTGTGTGTATAATGTTGCTTCGTATTTCATGTTTTCTTATGGTTAGTATCAACTAGCTAAGTGGGTATAATATGTTATTTTGATGTTAACATGCGTTATTTTGTTCATAATGTGGTATGGTGAAGTGGGATCCTCCTCCAAAAGATTTATTCGGATTGACTTGGCACATGTTCACACATGTTGAAAGACTAAAAATACAGTCTGTTATGCCTTGACGGTTTATTGTGCTTTAGAATTGAAGAACCTCTCTTATGTTTTATTCATTAAGTATTTTGTCGCAAAGCATGATTATGACAGTAATGCTCAAATTTGGTGCTTTCCCGTGTAATGGTCCATCCGTGCATCCATATTCCTTAAGCCAAAGTATTCCATTTGAGTCCACTTTATCTTCCTATATATGGTATTTCACCGTCATTCTAAGTAAATTTATCATGTGCTACCTTTAAAACAAATACTTCTTTTTGTGACACTGTTACTAGCTCACGAGGAAGTGGTAAGGGCTTTAGTACACCCTGTATCAAGCAAGTGTTTCTGTTCTCATTTAAAATTACAAGAGAGCTGGTGCTAAATAGCATAAGCTTAAATATAAAATATAAAGATACTCCTCCATGACCAGTGGAAAGTTGGCAGGCACCCGTGCCATGGTTTGTGAAAGACAAGGAGGGGAGGAGTGTTAGCTCAAGGAAACTGCTCTCAAAGTTTATATCTTGCTTGATATGGGTTATGCTAAGTTTATTACTACCATTCGTTGACAAAGACATTCACTACTCAAAAGCTCTAGCACATGATTAATCCCTGCTTCCCTCTGCGAAGGGTCTTTCTTTTATATTTATGTTGAGTCATCACCCTTCTTTGAGCACCATCTTATAGAGTATTGCTGTCATTCTGAGTATAATGTGCTTTGTCCCAAAGTCTTAATGAGTGGAGCATGTTTGAGATTCTATATCATTTCTGAAAAACTTTACTCCTAGTCTCTGTTTAATATCTCAAGAGGTGCCCGACATTTATGTTTTGCTCTACTAAAGGGGCAAGCGAGATACCACTATACCATGCTTTATTATGATCATTACAATCTTGTTAATGTTTATAATTTCATATTATTAACTCCTAGTTCGTTGTTATCTTTTCATTAGCTAACATAATTGCTTAAGTTTCATTATCTATATAGCATTTGTCATGCATTTGTTGAAGAAGACATAATACTAGCATTAAACATCAAAAATTATTTTTATATCATTTACCTACTCGAGGACGAGTAGGAATTAAGCTTGGGGATGTTGATACATGTCAAACGTATCTATAATTTTTTATTGTTTCATGCCACTTTTATGCTTTTGACACTTGTTTTCATACTAAGTTTATGATTTAATTTGACTAACCTATTAATAATTGCAAAAGTACACGATGTTCTTGTTTTACACTTTGATGTGTAGGAATCACTTGGAAATTGGCAAAAACGCAAAAGGAGCCTTGTTGGAGGTGGACTCTGACTTTCCTGAAATTTGTCCTCCTCATACATTTCAGAGATTGACAGTTTGAGACCAGAAAACGATGTGAACTGAAAATCAATTTTCCTGCAATGTTGTTGGCAATTTCCATATCTTTCATTTAAGCCCAATAACAGCCCAATCGGAGGTCCGTAGCTCCGGGAATCCCCATTTTACTGAAGGCCAAATATCTGATTACGGGATTCCGAAAGTTGGTGACGTGATTGACTCCAACTCTTACCAAACTTGGAGGATTCGACCAAGCCACGACTTTGGGACCTCATTAAGGATATGAGGGGTCCCTAGAAAGGTTCTAGAGGTGCCCAAGAGCCATTGGATCAAGGGGCCATCCATCGGAGGGCCGGGAAACATTGTCTCCACCTATATAAAGAGAGGAAACCCTAGTTTTGGGGGCAGCCACCAAAAGCCACGAATTTGCCTCCCCCTTGGCCCTCATCTATAAGGGGGAGGGCTCCTCTACAGCACCAATAAGTCATGTAGGAAGGGGTTAGGGGCGGCGCTCCCCCTTGGCCGGCCGGCCGCCGCCACGCGCCGCCGCCGGCCGGCCGCTGCCACGCGCCGCCGCCGGCCGCCCGCGCCGCCTCCGCCTTGCCCTTTCCTCCATGGCCGCCGCCTTCACCGCCATCTCCATCGCCAATTCCTCCATAGCTACAGCGGTCCACTCTCTCACAAACCTCTGTAATCCCCTATGTAAACATGGTGTTTGATGCTACAAAATATTATCCTATGATCTATGTCATGTTTGTGTAGTTCCTTGTTGTCTTATGGTTGAGTTATTGAATATATTTGGTTGATTCGAGTTGTATGTTAATATGGTACAGTCGTATGGTGCCCATTATATACTTATGCGCGCATGGATAACATCATAGGGTTTATAGTATGTGAAGGAGGCCGGGGGGTAGGGCTGCAGGAGTGACAGAAACCTAAGCCTCATCCCGGTTTTTGACATTGTATGGGATAAAGAGGACCTTATGATCTTAATGCTATGGTTGGGTTTTTACCATAATGAATGTTATTAGTTGCGAATGCTTGCTAATGTTCCAATCATATAGTACATGTAATCACAAGTAGTTGAGAACGTGTATGCGTTGCCTCTCTCACATAGAAAACTGCATCGAAGACGATGAACCGAATAACTTCACTAATTAATTATGAACAATTCCGCCACGCCTTCCACCACTTTTCCACACTCATGGTTCTGTTATTTATGTTCTTTTAGTATACTTTATTTCTGCAGCAACTAACTTTTATCTTTTTTTTTTGAAAAAAAACGTTTATCTTCTTGTTCTTTATTATATTGCAAAACTATCCTTTCATACCCGTTTTATTCCTATAGTTTTATTTTCTAGATAGAGCAAACGTTTGGTGTGCGTAGAGTTGTGTCAATGGTTGATAGATCTTGAGAGAATATTAATCCTACCTTTAGCTCCTCGTTGGGTTCGATACTCTTATTTATCGAAAAGTCTATACACGATCCCCTACACTTGTGGGTTATCACCCACCAGGAGCAGGGGCGGGTCCCACCCGCGGGCCAAGGCCGGGGAGCCACGGTAGGAGGTCGTCCCTGCCCTGTGGGTGGCTCCCAGGGCTGCCCTTTGGTATTTTGGTGTCTTCCATCGCATAAAAAATCTCCATAAATTTTGAGCTCAATCCGACGATATTTCCTGTGGTGGATTTTCTGAAATACAAAAACAGCAAAAACAGGAAACTGACACTGGGCATCTTGTCAATAGGTTAGTCCGACAAAATGCATAAAAATGATTAATATGATAATAAAAACATGTGACAACATCACAAAACTAGCATGGATTAATAAAAAATTATAGATACGTTTGACACTTATCAGAATCCCCAAGCTTAACTCCTACTCGTCCTCGAGTAGGTAAGTGATAACAAAATATTTTTTTATGAGACATGCAACCAACACAATCATGATCAAAATAGTAATGCAAAGACTAGGATGTGAATGAAGTGATACCAAACAATTGTCTATAGTTGATAGCAAGAAAGCAATGAATAACCAAGTTGAATCATTCAAGCAAAACCTTTCATAAATAGTACGTTAAAGACATGAAAGCAATGTGATCCACATATTTTATTAATTCACATAGGTAACAATGCAATTCCATGACTAAAGTGTTTGAGAATCAAAACAAAGAAGATGTAAGTTTTAGCAAAAAGCCTCAACTTCCAATGGTAAAGTCAATGTAAAGATTCATGTTTAATCTGACAATGCAATATGATCAATGATACCCAGGGTCAATGCTAGATATTTGCTTTGGTGGAGATAGAAGGAAGAGGAAAACTGACTCAACATTAAAAGTAAAAGAAAGGCCCTTCGCAGAGGGAAGCAGGAATTAGTCATGTGCTAGAGCTTTTTATTTTTATGAAACAGAAGTAAAACAATTTTGAGACATGCATGCTTTCGTCAATGACTTCACAACAGGGAAGCTATCTAGTCCCCCATAACAAGAAAGGCTTTTAGACTTGTGAGAGCAGCTGGTTTTTAGAGAAGCGAGTACGCTCCTCTTTCTCCTTGGTTTCACCACTGTCCAATGTTTAGAGCTGATTTCTCAGATTTTCATTGCGCGGAGGAGAATGGTGAGTTATATTTATATTTTTGCTTAAGCTACTCTCGGGTTGATTCAAGTGAAGACGTAATCCATCGACACCGGGTGAAAGGGGGGAATGACCTTGCTCGTCACGAGTTATATCTAGCTCTCTACTGCTCCCTCATGAGCTTAAAAAAAGAGACACAAAATGAATATTTTGAATTTTTAAAGATAGCACATGACAAATGTACTTGGAATAGCAAGAAATACCATGCGTAGGTAGATATGGTGGACTCAGCTAGCAAGATAGTTTGGCTTTGGGATTTGGATGCACGAGTGAACCATACACTCAGTATGAATTTTTAGGCTTAGCAAAGAAGGTATTTGAAGCAAACATCTAGTATTAACCGGTAACAGAGTACCATAAGACATTAATCAATCATAACCATAAAAGCTCCACACTGTCTCCCTTATTGACCAAACAATTCTTTTGATGGAAAGATTAGCTTAATAAATTAACAACTACGAAACACCACACAGTTTCAAGCTTTTAACAGTATTTCTTGACTAATCAATTCTACTAAAATAACCAGCAAGTTTAAGCATTCATCTTAATATCTCAAAACAAATGAGAAGTATCAAGTATCCACACAATGATCTACAATACTATGCAGGCTTTCGTTTCATTCTGTCGGCACAGTGGAAACCAGGGTACCACGGGCCGGCCTGCCAGGGCCCACAAGTTTTCTTTGGATGATTTTCGCTAAGGACCAGGCTCTCCAAGCCTGGCGAGCTTCGCGAGGATTTTCCCCTCGCGAAGGGTTTTTTCTCCTCGCCAAGGATTCTCTCCCTTGGCGAGGGATCGCTCCTCGACAAGGCGTCTCCGACGCCGCCCGCAATTCTGCTAAGGACCAAGCTGAAGGGCTCGGCGAGGCTTTTCGCCTCGCGAAGCGCCTTCCTTGTGAAGCCATCTCTGCCCCCGTGGCAGAGCGCACATGGGCTCTGCGCCATGTGCAGAGTGACGCGCGTGCCTACGCGCGATGACGACGACGCCGCAGTTGCCGTTTCTATGTATAAAGCAGTCAACAAAGCGGAGCCAAGCAAAGCGGACAACGAGTATTGCCTCTTTGGTGACAAGGGAACAGTCTGCAGCTACGCTCCAAGGACGACGTCACCGTGGGTCACCTCCCACCTCGGCAAGCGCCAGCCCACTGTCCAGCTGGTCGGTGCCCCTTTTCAGCTTTGGTGACGCCGTTCCCCTGCCGTGGACCGCGTCCACGAGCTTTACCTTTATGGTGGACCGGTGCACCGCGCCTCCTCCTTCGTCGCCATGTGGTAACCCTTCCCGCCCAAATGTTTGGGCAGAAGAGGTCCAGGACGCCTATAAAAGGAGGAGGAGCACGCCCAAGCAAGGGGTTCGACTCTTCACTAGGTTCGGTCCAAGAATCCTGAGCCCAAACCCTAGATCTGAAGAATATCTAGTAGCCATAGTCAGACACCTCGAGCTCGACAAGCTCTCCTTGTACTGTGAACTCTCCAAGCAGTGCAATACACCAGAGCAGGACGTAGGGGTCTTTCCTCCACAAGAGGGCCCTGAACCTGGGTAAGACCGAGCGTTTTCCATCTCTGCAGTGCTATCCCGTAGCGAGACCGACGAGCACCGTCGCCGGAGCACGTTGAGGGTTGTTTGATTCCGTGTTCAGCCCCTTACTCGATCCTTCTCGAGACACCCCCAGTTCCTGGGACAGTTCTCCGACATTTGGCGCGCCAGGTAGGGGACTGAGGCGCGTCTTCATCCTCGACACAGCCATGGCCGGTTCTCGTGCCGAACGTCTCCCTCGCCGGACGGCTAGCGCCGCCACCGCTCCCGCAGGCCGCCCGCGCGGCCGCCCGCGTGGGAGCTCTGCTCCGGAGTGCCGCGTCGACCCCGAGCCCCGCGTCGAGCACCCGGACGACGACGATGTCGACCACGCTGAGGATGACCTCGGCGAAGAGGAGGCCTCCTCCCTGCACCCGTCGCGGGACCGTGCTGCCTCCTCGCTGGGCCGCCCTGCGCCCAGCCCGGCGACTGCGCTCCTCATGGCGCAGAAGCTGCTGCAGTACCGCCCCACGCCGGCGGCTCAGGAGGCCTGGCTCAACCGCGTTGCCGAGCTCATCGGCGCCGCTCGCGCCGCGGCACCCGCGCCGTCTCGTTCCTTGGTTCCTTCTGCACTCGTGGGGGACGTGGCGCACGGCGCACCTCCCGCGCCTCCTCGTCAGCCCGCGCCCGCTCCAGCTCCACCGGTTCCACCGCAACCTGCTCTAGCGGGGACTCCTCCTCACGACGGCCGCGCTGCATCGCACGCGTCGTCGCCGCATGACTGCCAAATCGTGCAGCGAGCCCCTGAGGACGCACGCGTGAGCATCGAGCGCGGGCAGGAACGCCGCAACCGCGCCGTCCAGGACGTCGCCACCGCCGGGCGCCACCTCCGCGCCACCCTCGCCAACGGCACGGTCACCTACGGCACGATGGCCGCGTTCACTCGCAGCCTCCATCGCGTCGTCTGGCCGGTCAAGTTCAGGCCGGACCTCCCTCCGCGCTACGACGGCAAGAACAACCCCCTGGAGTTCCTGCAGCTCTACTCTCTGGCCATCCAGGCCGCCGGGGGCGACGACAAGGTCATGGCGAACTGGTTCCCCATGGCCCTCAAGGACTCCGCGTCCTCATGGCTCACCAACCTCCCCGCCGAGTCCATCAACACTTGGGAGGAGCTCTGCCGGTGCTTCGTCGCCAACTTCAAGGGCACGTACGAGCGCGGCCTCACCTACAACGACCTCCGCGCCGTGCGTCAGAAGCCCGGCGAGACCCTCCGCAAGTACATCCAGCGCTTCAGCCAAGTGCGCAACAAGATCCCCAACGCCACCGACGCACAAGTCATTTCGGCCTTCCAGGCTGGGGTCACAGACGTGCGGATGCTCGAGAAGCTTGGCATCCACAACAACATCACCACTGTCGTCAAGCTTTTCGACTTGGCGGACAAGTGCGCCAAGGCTGAAGAGGGCCGTTTGTTCGTCAAGAACGAGCCAGGGGACCCCACCGAGGGGTCCAAGAAGAAGAAATCCTCCGAGAAGCGCAAGACTACTGCGGTCCTCGCGGCAGAGCCCGACGCCAAGCAGCCTCGCCAAGCTGCCACTCCAGCCGCAGGACCTGAGAAGAAGGATGATCGTCCCTTCTGCATCTACCACAACAGGCATTCTCATGCCACCGAGGACTGCTTCGACATCAAGAGGCTTCGCGAGGCTCGCGAGGCAAACGGAGGCCGCGGAGGCCGCGGCGGAGGCCGCGGCGGCCGCGGGGGGCGACGCTGGAACAACAACTACAACGACAACTACCAGCAGAACCCCCAGGCCAACGCCGCCCAGCCCGCGAACGACAACCTGCCTGCCGAGGCTGACGAGGGCTACCAGGTGCCTCGTGGGGCCGCTTGCATCCTTGGTGGGGCTCAGGCCCCTCGCTCCACCCGCCACTTCAAGCAACTCGCTCGCGAGGTCGCAGCAGCCCTCCCTGGAGTCGAGGCCTCCAGGCCCCTCAAGTGGTCCCAGTGCCCCATTACATTCGACTCCGGCGACCACCCCAAGTCCACTTCAACCGTCGGCACCATCCCGCTGGTCTGCACCCCCACCATCAACAACATCGCCGTCTCTAAGACGCTCATTGATGGGGGTGCTGGCCTCAACGTCATCTCCGTCGAGACATTCGAGAAGCTGCAGGTGCCCTACAAGCGGCTCATGCCTACCAGGCCCTTCTCGGGAGTGACAGAGGGTCTTACCACCCCTTTGGGGCAGGTGAGGCTCGCCGTCACTTTCGGCACCCAGGCCAACTACCGCACCGAGCTGATCGACTTCGACGTCGCGCACATCGGCCTACCCTACAATGCCATACTCGGCTACCCCGCCCTCGCCAAATTCATGGCGGTGACCCACCACGCCTACAACCTCGTCAAGCTCCCTGGTTCGGGTGGCACTATTGCCATCCGCGGCGTGGTCTCGGACGCCCTGTACGCTGCGCAAGCGGCCTACAAGGCTGCCGCGGTGGCGTCACCCGCTGACGAGGACGAGGAACCCCTCCCGAGGCCCCCCGCGAAAAAGAAGCAGTTGTTCTCCCAGGAGAAGGCCGCGACAAAGCAAGTGTCTCTGGAGGCAAGCGGCTCGGGGGCTTGCGTTACCATAGGCGCCAACCTGCCTCCCAAATAGGAAAGCGCGCTCGTCGCCTTCCTCAGGGCAAACTCTGACATGTTCGCCTGGACACCGTCAGATGTGTCCAGAGAAGCAAGACTTCATCATCAAAGGGGAAAACCTCTGGCCACGCCAGTGTAACGAACCTCTATTTCAGGTCATTCTGAACCTTTGCGCATCGCGCCAGCATATTTTGTTACCTCGGCAAGCTCTACCGTTGTTTGTTTTCCTTTCTCGCTCGTATGATCCCTCCTGTGTATCTCACGAGCGGGGGCTAGCAGGGTGCCATGCCACGGGAGCATCCCGGCAGCACCTAAAACCCAAGGGATCCGAGCTCTGAACTTGCGGGTCAACTCTCATGCATGTCAACTCCCAAGGAGCTCTGAACTCATGGGTCAGCTCCCGCGCACGTCAACTCACCAAGGATCACCAAAACATTGGTGCTTGTTCTCCTCGTGAGACACACATGAAGGAACCTACGAGCACAAGTTATCTAGCTTGTGGGTATGCCTATCTCTCCAAATGCAGGAAAACAGGCTCTACAAGCCTCAGGCAACGTCAAGGCAAAAACATCTCGCCAGAGAACCAACACCCTCTCCAAGGCAGAATGCCTCGCTAAGCTAAGTACAAACACTTGGTCGAGTTTTCCTCTCGCTGGTTTTTGCCCCTCGAGTCTCTTTTCTCTCTCCTACGCCTCATGGGCTGCTTGCACGTCAAAGGGGGGCCCCAAGCATCGCGCTTCGAGGAGCTCTTACTTCTCGAGGCCTCACACACCCCCCGGCCTTGTGGAGCCATGACTCTCACATACCGAAGCGGCGGTGGTGTAGCGCTAAGAGAGGGTCCTAAGACGTAGAGCGAAAAAGACATGAGGAGGAAAGACAAAGGCTTCCCGAGGGACATTCACAAGCACACTCCAATATAACTTGACAAGTTTCTTACAAAGTTTACAATCAAAATGGCTAAGATAAATGTGCCCTCTGCACGTCCAGCTACAGGCAAGGAGCTCAAGCCGTTGCGCCTCCTGAGGTGCCTGCCTGGTCCACGGCGGTTTCCGCCTCTTCCAGGGCATCCTCGTCGTCGCCTTCGATCACCACTTGGTCAAATTTCTTGGCGAACGCGATGGCGGCCTGCGTGGCGGTATCCCGCGCCTTGTCGCTGATGGCGCGCGGCGGCGCCATTACGTCCTCAAGATCAAGTGAGGGTTGGAGCCTCACGAGGTTGCTGAAGATGTTGGTGACGGCGACGACAAGGAGGTCGCGACTCTCCTCCACGACACGCTTGTCAAAGCTCTTCGCGACCCCTTCAAGCTTTCCGAGGAACTGCTCAAAGAAGTGCGAGTACGAGGTTTCGTCGTCGGTCGCCGCGGAGAAGGAGGGGACGTCGATCCTCAGATCTCTCCCGACCGCGCGCACGCGGCTCACCAAGCTCTGGAGAATGCTTTGGCGCTGGCGCGTCATGAACCGGTCAACCTGGCGCTGGTCCCGTGCTTGCTCCGCCCGAGCCGCGGCCGGCCCCACCTGCTGCCGGAGCTCATCCAGGTCCCTCTCCAAGGCGAAGGCGTTTCCCTCGGCGCGAGCCTGGGCCTCCCGAGAGACCTCGAGGCAAGAGGTCAACCGCTTCTCCTCCTGCTCGTGCTCCTTGATGCACTTCTCGAGCTCCTTGCGCTTGGTCTTGAGGCGGCCCTCATGCTTCGCGACCTTCTCGTCGTACTCTTTGGCGAGGCCCTCGCGGACGAGCTTGACCTTGAGGTCAGTGTAGCGCCCCGACCCCGGAATTATACAGAGAGGCTATGTAAGCAACACAACCATCAATGTATAAAACAAAGATCGAGACTTGTGGAACAGAACTGGCACAAAGCATGACTCTACGACACAAAACATTTATATAGCAACTCATATAACGAGAGGAATACAAATATTACAAATAAAAGGATCACAGATCCAACAATTCAACAAGCGGAAGCGGGTAGTGTTGTCTAACAACAAGAAGCAAATATATGGCCTAACAGGCCTACAATAAACATCACCCAAGCCAGCTTGTTCCACGGTCCCAAGCTGCCACCTGGGAACCCCAGACTAGTAGTCGACGTCAACGAAAAAACCACCTAGTTGCTCGGTGTCGTCCTCCTCTGAAATACAAATACATAGAGGCAGCAAAGAGAGACTGAGTACGATGTACTCGCAAGTTTAGTAGGGCGATATAGGCCCAATGACTGACGGAGGCTCTAAAGCTTTATATGTAGTTCTTTTGCATAAAGCTAACTTTCATAAACCGAAACATAAAGACACTTGGCATTCGTCTACTCAGAGTATTTTTATAAAGGGGATAAGAGAGTAACATTTGTCATCATAGGTTCTCATCGAACCCTTTTGTCACCAACCACACTCATCTCCACCAAGGCACCCCCTCGAATCACCCTCGAGGAAGTGAACCTTTATCACACGTTGATTATGCAACCTTTAGCTGCCATATCAATTAGGTTAAGATTCTCTATGGTCTTATCGTCTATTCCCAAGTCGTCCTTAACCGTGGACACGGCTTTTCGAAAAGATTAACCCTGCAGGGGTGTACTAATTTACCCATCGGTACCGTCCGGCTCACCTAGTTGGCCCTCTTCCGGGGAAGGCCGGCGAGCGGGCGCGGTTAGACCTTTACAATGCATGAGGCTTACTCAAGGACCATCAGTGGCGGAAGGACAGGTTCAGCGCTCCCAGCGCCCTGCCCCACCGTCACGTCCTAAACACCATCATCGTCGTTCCTTTTCCACTCACACCACACACGCGCAAATGGAAATAGCAAACTAGAGGATCCTTGACAAGCCCCGCACAAATTATTCGGTCAGCGAGGCGCCCATACACCCACCAATGGCAGCACGCTAGTCTTGGTTCAAGAGGTAAAGAACTCGCACCTAGGGGCTAGAGTGAGGCAAAACACCATCCCCGATGGCAACTCACCCAAGCCATCTTAGCATTTTAATTTAGCATCACATTTATCCACCAAGTCCGCATCATTCCATCTCCAACAACAATTATGGAAATAAACAACGGACACAACTAGTATTGCAACTAAGCATGTCTAAGCATGGATAAGCATATAACCGACAATTATAATTCGTATCCGGCCAACACATCAACACTAGGGTTCATAGGTAGGGATACATGTGATTGGCTCGGGAAGAGACATGCATTCATAGGATTCTATATATTTACCAAAAGAGACATTTGAACCGCATGCAATATTATGGTGGATAAAATAATTTGATCAAATCATAGGATGCTAGATGCCAAGAAGGTTAGGTTATCTCTTGCCTTGCTGCCCTGGCGCGGAGTACTGCTCGTCGGGGTAGTTATCGGTAACCTCGACTCCGGAATCTATCGATACCCCAAAGAAAATACAAAGCACACATAAATCACACGAACTCAAGATGCAATGCTCAATCACATGATGACATGTCAAGTTGATGCAAAGATATCATTATATAAATTAATAGCAAATTTAAATGAGGAGCCAAATAATTAGTGCAATTATTTGGAACCAACCCCATATTTATCTTAGTGGCCACATTCTTTATAAAATATTAAAGTATTAGAGAGGTGGCTCAAATATGCATGAACATGACAAGAATGGATAGGATTCGTCATTCCGATCATTTCGGTAATTTATTTGTAATTTTCGGAGTACCGATGAATAAATAGCAAAATAAAGAAATAAATGAATTTAATTCATTTAACCAAATTATGAATAACATCAAATAAAAGTTTGTGATCATGATGTGATAAGTGCATGGGTTGATAGCATCTGACATGTTGATCACTTTGATACTTAAATCATAATTTTTGGACAAAATTTCACTAAGTTATGAATTTCCAAATTTGGGTATTAAATAACCCATTTTAGAAATTCTTAAATAACCGAAAGAAATTAATCCCCAAAGGAAGATTACAATGATTCCAAACAGTAGAGTTTGTTTTACTGAACATCTGGAAATTTGATTCGTCTAATTTGAAGCATTTTCAATTAACTAGCAATTATTAAACATTGCCTTATTTTCTAAAAGGGAAAAACACTCCCAGGCAGGCCGGCCAGGCCGGGTGCAGGCCGGCCATTATGACCGGGCCCCAGCCCGAGAGGCCCCGGCCACTGGGCCGGCCAATATGGCCGGGCCACGGCCCGAGAAGCCCCGGCCACGGAGCCGGCCAGACCGGGGGGGGCAGGCCGGGCGCCAGGCCGGTGCTAGCACGCACGCCCGCGTGTGTCAACGGCGAGGCGCGGTGGCCGGCGACGATCGACGCCGGGAGAGGGGGAGGGGGCGCGGGAAGAGGCCGGAAAGGAGGAGGAGCTCACCACGATCACGTTGCCGTGGTCGGAGACGGCGGGGGAGGGACGACGGCGGCGCGATGGTGATCGACGCGCGGCGGCCGGCGTCGAGCACGCGAGCTCGATTCGCGCGATTTGGAGGCCTCCCAGCACAGCTCGGTCGACTAGGAGGGAGAGGAGGAAGAAGCGTTCCTGTTGGCGGCGTCCATGTGCTCCGCGGTGGCCTCGGTCGCCGGCAATTGAAGGGGACGGCGGCGGGGTTGCGGGCAGCGGCCAGGCGCGGGGAAGCCGAGGACGCAGACGTCGGTCCCGGGCCTCTCGATCCGATTCCCTGGACGGGGAGCAAGAAGAGGTAGTGGCGGAGCTGACGGTGCTCGTCGATCCGCGCGAGGTGACTCCAGCCGGCGGCGACAGGCGGAGGCGAGCGGCGGAAACAGGGAGCTCGGGGAGGAGAAAAAGGAGTCGCCCGATCCGGAGTTTGCGGTGGAGAAGGAAATGGTACCGGTGGGGAGAGCAGGTGGGCGACATGGTCCACTCCTAGACGCTCACAGGCCACGGCGGCAAGGGCAGCTCGGCCGGCAGGGAGGCATGGCGCCAGTGCCCTGGCCAGCATCAGTGAGGGAGGGGGAAAAGAAATTGCGACTAGGTCCCTGGGATTTTTGAATTGCTTGCAAACAGGTCCAGCAGCAGGGTTTATCTATTTAAAAAGGGCACCAGGACAATTTCTAAAATCCCAGAAAAATTCATATGAGCTTGAATTAACATCTAGAACCATCACAAAAATTGGTGAGGTTAAATAAATTAGTTTGTTCAACTTTTGTTCATAACTTTTAGTTAGGGTAATTTGGAGCAATTTCCAAAATGCAATTAATTGGGGCATTTTACCAAATCCAAAAATCATGAGAATTTTCATGGAGACTCTCACAACCATAAGGAGACTCCCCATGATTTTAGTTGGAATTTTTGGAAGTTCTAAATTGGTTCCAAAATTAGAAATTGAATTCAGCCAATTTTAATCTCTCAGGACAAATCTTATTTAGCAATAAAGGAAAGGCGAGGAAATGTTATAAACTGCAAAGTTGGAACTTCCTCATCAATTTGGAAATTCAGTTAGATGGTTTCCAAGAATGGCATTGCATTTGCTTGGAGGATTTGGGGAAGGTTGGCTCCCCATTGCATTTGGTTGCTAAATGTAAGTTTGGTAGGCCCAAATGCATATGGATGCTATGATGCAAACAAAGAAACAAAAGTGGAAAAATTCTTAGTATTTTTCATAACCAAGTTAGGGCTGTTACAATTCTACCCCCCTTACAGGAATCTCGTCCCGAGATTCTAGGCTGGAGTGAAGAAGGCGGGGTATTCTTGACGAAGACTAGTTTCTCGCTCCCAGGTGGCTTCTTCCTCGGAATGGTTAGACCATTGGACCTTGAGAAACTTGATGGACTTGTTGCGGGTTTTCCTCTCCGCCTCATCCAAGATGCGTATAGGATGCTCGCGATAGGTCAAATCCTCCTGGATGTCCAATGCCTCATGATCAACCCCACGGATGGGATCCTTGAAGCACCGGCGGAGTTGGGAAACATGGAACACATCATGGACATCCGGGAAATTGGAGGGTAGCTCAAGTTGATAAGAAAGATCTCCTCGCTTGGCTAGGATGGTGAAAGGACCAACATAGCGAGGTGCCAATTTGCCCTTGATTCCGAAACAACGAACGCCTCGGAGAGGAGAAACTCGAAGATAGGCCTTGTCACCGATTTCATAGTGGACCTCTTGATGGTGCTTGTCATAATAGCTTTTCTGACGAGATTGAGCGGCTTTGAGATTTTCTCGAATGACACGGACTTTCTCTTCGGCTTCATTGATCACATCAGGACCGAAGAGGGACCTCTCCCCGGTTTCAGACCAATTGAGAGGAGTCCGGCATTTTCTCCCATAAAGGACTTCAAAGGGAGCCATTTGCAAACTGGATTGATAGCTGTTGTTGTAGGAGAACTCGGCGAGAGGGAGGTACTTTTCCCAACTCTTGCCGAAAGAGATGACACAAGCCCGAAGCATATCCTCCAGAACTTGATTCACCCTTTCAGTTTGACCATCGGTTTGAGGGTGATAGGCGGTGCTGAAATTGAGACGGGTTCCAAGAGCCGTTTGGAAACTTTGCCAAAACTTGGACACAAATAAGCTTCCACGGTCAGAGATGATCCTTAAGGGAACCCCGTGCAAAGAAACAATCCGGGCCATATACAAGTCGGCAAGTTGGCTTGCTCGAATATCATCACGGACCGGAAGGAAATGGGCTACCTTTGACAATCGGTCGATGATGACCCAAATAGCATTGTTGCCCTTTTGTGATCTCGGGAAGCCGGTGATGAAATCCATACCAACTTCATCCCACTTCCACTTAGGAATAGCTATGGGGCGAAGGGTACTAGCTGGCCTTTGATGTTCAGCCTTCACTCGGCGACAGACGTCGCATTCCGCAACATACTCGGCGATCTCGCGCTTCATGCAAGACCACCAGAATTGAGGGCGAAGATCTTGGTACATTTTTGTGCTACCCGGGTGGATAGATATGGGTGACTCATGAGCTTCAGAGAGGATCAACTCCCTCATATCTCCACTCTTGGGCACCACTAAGCGGTCACCAAAATAGACCACACCGTGGTCATCAACCAAGAAACAATTGGCCTTTCCATTAGCGATCTTCTCTTTGATCTCAAGGATTTCAGGATCATTTTGTTGGGCGGCCTTGATATCATCCTCGAGAGTGGATTTGATCTCAAGGTTAGCTAGAAAACCAGAAGGAACAATTTCCAGATTCAATTTAGCAAATTCCTCGTGGAGAGCCGGTTGCGCCTTTTCAACCATCACGGTATTGCAATAGGCTTTGCGGCTCAGAGCGTCCGCCACGACATTTGCCTTGCCGGGCTGATAGTTGAGGGTCACATCATAGTCCTTTATCAATTCCAGCCATCTCCTCTGCCTCAGGTTCAGATCCGGCTGGGTGAATAGATACTTCAGACTTTGATGGTCGGAGTAGATCTCGCAACGGTTGCCCAAGAGGTAGGGCCTCCATTGCTTCAGGGCATGTACCACGGCGGCAAGCTCTAGATCATTGGTTGGATAGTTTTGCTCGTGTGGCTTGAGTTGACGGGAAGCATAGGCGACCACATGGCCCTCTTGCATCAAGACACATCCCAAGCCTTGGAGAGATGCATCGCAATAGACGACAAAGTCCTTGGCGGTATCGGGAAGGACCAGCACCGGAGTGGTAGTGAGCTTGACCTTGAGGGTTTGGAAACTCTCTTCGGCCTTGTCTGACCACACAAATTGTTTTCCCTTCTTGAGTAGCTCAGTCAGCGCTTTGGCTATTTTAGAAAAGCCCTCGATAAATCGGCGGTAATAACCCGCCAATCCAAGGAAGCTTCGGATATCTTTGACGGATTTGGGAGTTGGCCAATCCAGGATGGCCTGAATCTTGTCTGGTATCACCGCTACTCCGGCAGCTGACACCACATGTCCGAGAAAGATGAGCTCCTTCAGCCAAAACTCACATTTAGAGAACTTGGCATATAGGCGGTGATCACGGAGCTTGGTCAAAACGAGTCGAAGATGCTCAGCATGTTCGTCTTCGGTCTTGGAGTACACAAGGATGTCATCGATGTAGATGATGATGAACTTGTCGAGGTACTCGTGGAAGATGGAGTTCATTAGCCTCATGAATGTAGCCGGAGCATTAGTGAGGCCGAAGGACATGACGGTATACTCATATAACCCATAGCGGGTAGTGAAAGCCGTCTTCGGAATATCCTCCTTTCGGATTTTTATTTGATGGTAACCTGACCTCAAATCCATCTTGGAGAACACCGTGGCTCCAGCCAGTTGATCGAACAAGTCTATTATTCGAGGAATTGGATACTTGTTCTTGATGGTCACCGCATTAAGAGGGCGGTAGTCAACGACCAGTCGAGGAACATTGGTATCCCTCTTCTTGACAAAGATGACCGGGCAGCCCCAAGGTGAGCTACTCGGCCGGATGAATTCTTTTTCCAGCAGCTCATCAAGCTGCTTCTTCAATTCAGCTAGCTCTTCCGTTGGCATACGGTAGGGCGTCTTGGAAACTGGGGCGGTTCCCGGAACCAACTCAATCACAAACTCCACGCTGCGATCGGGTGGCATGCCGGGCAATTCCTCCGGAAAGACATCGGGGAAATTACACACCACAGCGACTTCAGATATATCAGGCGGGGTGATTCCTTCCAAGAAATAAAGACTGATCTCCGGCGAGAGAGGAGTAGTCGCGGAAGGAGTTGCAGATGTTGGGGACCAGTAACGCACTTCCCCATATCTTGGGTGGAACACTGTGACAGTCTTGGCAGCACAATCCAGGTTGGCCTGATATTTCACTAGCCAATCCATGCCCAGAATAACATCGATACCCTCTGACCTCAGGGCTATCAATGAGAACGGAAAAGGGACTGACCCTACGGCTATTTGAACATCGGGAGATATCCAATTGGTACGCCAACTAGAGCCGGGTGTCTTGACCACTAACGGAGGATCCATCATCACAAAAGGTATTTGATGGTTGTGTGCGTATGATATGGATATGAATGAATGCGAAGCTCCAGAATCAAATAACACTGAAGCTGGATAAGTATTGATTTGAAGCGTACCCATGAGAACTCCGGGGTCCTCCTCAACGCCTTCAGCCGAGACGTGGTTCAGGCGGCCACGGCTGACGGTGGTAGCCTTGGCGGCTGGGGTAGATGGTGCTGGTGCAGGTGCTGAGGGAGCCGGTGCCTTCTGGGGACACTCTCTGGAGTAGTGCCCCGGCTGGCCACAAGCGAAGCACGTGACCCCCGGTGGGGCAGGCAGCCGAGGGCGAAAACCGCCTCCAGCCGCACCCAAGGTCGAAGTAGCTGGGCGAGGCGGAGGTGGCAGGTACCCGGTGGGCTTCGGCGCGAAGGGCGCCTTTGGCACGGCGCTGAAAGGCACGAAGACCTTGCGCTTCTTTCCCTCCGAGGAGGAGCTCTGGTGGTCGGTGGAAACTGGCCTCTTAGAAGCCTCTAGCTCCTTCCTACCTTGCTCCATGGTGAGAGCCTGGTTGTAGAGCTCTTGGTAGGAGGTGAACTTGAAGGGCAGGAGCTCGTATCGGAGACGAGGTGCGAGCCCCTTGCGGAAGAGGTATTGCTTGTCCTCATCATTCGTCACGTCCCGAGGGGCGTAACGGGAGAGGTGGTTGAACTCCCGTCCATAGGACTGGACGTCCATGCGTCCCTGGGTTAGATCCAGGAACTCCCGCCTCTTGAGCTCGAGGATGGGCTTGGGGATGTATGCCGCACGAAAGGCGGTGCGGAACTCCTCCCAAGGGACAACATGGCCCGCGGCGACCATGGCCACGTGGCTCTCCCACCAGGAGCCGGCGGCTCCTTCCAGTAGGTAGGTGGCGAAGTTGACATGCTCCGCTGCCGGGACGTGAAGAGCGGCAAACTTGCGCTCGATCGCCCGAAGCCAATCGTCCGCATCAAGCGGCTCCTTAGCTTCGGAGAATGTAGGAGGTTGGGACCGCAGGAACTGGTTAAGAGTGGTGCAGTCCGTGTTCCTCCTGGCCCCTTGCTGGACCAGCTGCTCGAGCAACCGCTCATTGCGCAGACGGTTTTGCTCGATAGCCATCATCACCTCCGCCATTGTGGGTGGCGGCGGTGGATCAGGGCTGCTATGTTCCCCGCGACGGGTAGGAGCCATTCTGAAGAATTAGAACAACGACAAGTTAGTAACCAATTCTGACAGTTAAGATAGATCATTGGTTGCTCCCAGATATAGATATTCAAGAGACAATAAACACCAAAGACAGATTTTAGACAACCACGGTGACATCACGTCATCGTGGCGATAGCAAACGGATATAACGGTCTCGAGGCATAACTGGACGGTAAGAACCCCAACCCCGAGAACCTAAACATCGACACCAAGCACAAAACAAATAGAGGTAAGAATCAGAGTAGAGCGAGTTGGATGAGAAGCAAAAAGAATCCTAAGAAGGTTTTCACAACTCATTTTTAGGTTGAAAATAATTTTCACTAGACTCGACATCGACCAAAAGAAAGGGTTTCCTACAGGCAGTCCTGCTCTGATACCAACTTGTAGCGCCCCGACCCCGGAATTATACAGAGAGGCTATGTAAGCAACACAACCATCAATGTATAAAACAAAGATCGAGACTTGTGGAACAGAACTGGCACAAAGCATGACTCTACGACACAAAACATTTATATAGCAACTCATATAACGAGGAGAATACAAATATTACAAACAAAAGGATCACAGATCCAACAATTCAACAAGCGGAAGCGGGTAGTGTTGTCTAACAACAAGAAGCAAATATATGGCCTAAGAGGCCTACAATAAACATCACCCAAGCCAGCTTGTTCCACGGTCCCAAGCTGCCACCTGGGAACCCCAGACTAGTAGTCGACGTCAACGAAAAAACCACCTAGTTGCTCGGTGTCGTCCTCCTCTGAAATACAAATACATAGAGGCAGCAAAGAGAGACTGAGTACGATGTACTCGCAAGTTTAGTAGGGCGATATAGGCCCAATGACTGACGGAGGCTCTAAAGCTTTATATGTAGTTCTTTTGCATAAAGCTAACTTTCATAAACCGAAACATAAAGACACTGGCATTCGTCTACTCAGAGTATTTTATAAAGGGGATAAGAGAGTAACATTTGTCATCATAGGTTCTCATCGAACCCTTTTGTCACCAACCACACTCATCTCCACCAAGGCACCCCCTCGAATCACCCTCGAGGAAGTGAACCTTTATCACACGTTGATTATGCAACCTTTAGCTGCCATATCAATTAGGTTAAGATTCTCTATGGTCTTATCGTCTATTCCCAAGTCGTCCATAACCGTGGACACGGCTTTTCGAAAAGATTAACCCTGCAGGGGTGTACTAATTTACCCATTGGTACCGTCCGGCTCACCTAGTTGGCCCTCTTCCGGGGAAGGCCGGCGAGCGGGCGCGGTTAGACCTTTACAATGCATGAGGCTTACTCAAGGACCATCAGTGGCGGAAGGACAGGTTCAGCGCTCCCAGCGCCCTGCCCCACCGTCACGTCCTAAACACCATCATCGTCGTTCCTTTTCCACTCACACCACACACGCGCAAATGGAAATAGCAAACTAGAGGATCCTTGACAAGCCCCGCACAAATTATTCGGTCAGCGAGGCGCCCATACACCCACCAATGGCAGCACGCTAGTCTTGGTTCAAGAGGTAAAGAACTCGCACCTAGGGGCTAGAGTGAGGCAAAACACCATCCCCGATGGCAACTCACCCAAGCCATCTTAGCATTTTAATTTAGCATCACATTTATCCACCAAGTCCGCATCATTCCATCTCCAACAACACTTATGGAAATAAACAACGGACACAACTAGTATTGCAACTAAGCATGTCTAAGCATGGATAAGCATATAACCGACAATTATAATTCGTATCCGGCCAACACATCAACACTAGGGTTCATAGGTAGGGATACATGTGATTGGCTCGGGAAGAGACATGCATTCATAGGATTCTATATATTTACCAAAAGAGACATTTGAACCGCATGCAATATTATGGTGGATAAAATAATTTGATAAAATCATAGGATGCTAGATGCCAAGAAGGTTAGGTTATCTCTTGCCTTGCTGCCCTGGCGCGGAGTACTGCTCGTCGGGGTAGTTATCGGTAACCTCGACTCCGGAATCTATCGATACCCCAAAGAAAATACAAAGCACACATAAATCACACGAACTCAAGATGCAATGCTCAATCACATGATGACATGTCAAGTTGATGCAAAGATATCATTATATAAATTAATAGCAAATTTAAATGAGGAGCCAAATAATTAGTGCAATTATTTGGAACCAACCCCATATTTATCTTAGTGGCCACATTCTTTATAAAATATTAAAGTATTAGAGAGGTGGCTCAAATATGCATGAACATGACAAGAATGGATAGGATTCGTCATTCCGATCATTTCGGTAATTTATTTGTAATTTTCGGAGTACCGATGAATAAATAGCAAAATAAAGAAATAAATGAATTTAATTCATTTAACCAAATTATGAATAACATCAAATAAAAGTTTGTGATCATGATGTGATAAGTGCATGGGTTGATAGCATCTGACATGTTGATCACTTTGATACTTAAATCATAATTTTTGGACAAAATTTCACTAAGTTATGAATTTCCAAATTTGGGTATTAAATAACCCATTTTAGGAATTCTTAAATAACCAAAAGAAATTAACCCCAAAGGAAGATTACAATGATTCCAAACAGTAGAGTTTGTTTTACTGAACATCTGGAAATTTGATTCATCTAATTTGAAGCATTTTTCAATTAACTAGCAATTATTAAACATTGCCTTATTTTCTAAAAAGGGAAAAACACTCCCAGGCAGGCCGGCCAGGCCGGGTGCAGGCCGGCCATTTTGGCCGGGCCACAGCCCGAGAGGCCCCGGCCACTGGGCCGGCCAATATGGCCGGGCCACGGCCCGAGAAGCCCCGGCCACGGAGCCGGCCAGACCGGGGGGGGGGGGCAGGCCGGGCGCCAGGCCGGTGCTAGCACGCACGCCCGCGTGTGTCAACGGCGAGGCGCGGTGGCCGGCGACGATCGACGCCGGGAGAGGGGGAGGGGGCGCGGGAAGAGGCCGGAAAGGAGGAGGAGCTCACCACGATCACGTTGCCGTGGTCGGAGACGGCGGGGGAGGGACGACGGCGGCGCGATGGTGATCGACGCGCGGCGGCCGGCGTCGAGCACGCGAGCTCGATTCGCGCGATTTGGAGGCCTCCCAGCACAGCTCGGTCGACTAGGAGGGAGAGGAGGAAGAAGCGTTCCTGTTGGCGGCGTCCATGTGCTCCGCGGTGGCCTCGGTCGCCGGCAATTGAAGGGGACGGCGGCGGGGTTGCGGGCAGCGGCCAGGCGCGGGGAAGCCGAGGACGCAGACGTCGGTCCCGGGCCTCTCGATCCGATTCCCTGGACGGGGAGCAAGAAGAGGTAGTGGCGGAGCTGACGGTGCTCGTCGATCCGCGCGAGGTGACTCCAGCCGGCGGCGACAGGCGGAGGCGAGCGGCGGAAACAGGGAGCTCGGGGAGGAGAAAAAGGAGTCGCCCGATCCGGAGTTTGCGGTGGAGAAGGAAATGGTACCGGTGGGGAGAGCAGGTGGGCGACATGGTCCACTCCTAGACGCTCACAGGCCACGGCGGCAAGGGCAGCTCGGCCGGCAGGGAGGCATGGCGCCAGTGCCCTGGCCAGCATCAGTGAGGGAGGGGGAAAAGAAATTGCGACTAGGTCCCTGGGATTTTGAATTGCTTGCAAACAGGTCCAGCAGCAGGGTTTATCTATTTAAAAAGGGCACCAGGACAATTTCTAAAATCCCAGAAAAATTCATAAGAGCTTGAAATAACATCTAGAACCATCACAAAAATTGGTGAGGTTAAATAAATTAGTTTGTTCAACTTTTTGTTCATAACTTTTAGTTAGGGTAATTTGGAGCAATTTCCAAAATGCATTTAATTGGGGCATTTTACCAAATCCAAAAATCATGAGAATTTTCATGGAGACTCTCACAACCATAAGGAGACTCCCCATGATTTTAGTTGGAATTTTTGGAAGTTCTAAATTGGTTCCAAAATTAGAAATTGAATTCAGCCAATTTTAATCTCTCAGGACAAATCTTATTTAGCAATAAAGGAAAGGCGAGGAAATGTTATAAACTGCAAAGTTGGAACTTCCTCATCAATTTGGAAATTCAGTTAGATGGTTTCCAAGAATGGCATTGCATTTGCTTGGAGGATTTGGGGAAGGTTGGCTCCCCATTGCATTTGGTTGCTAAATGTAAGTTTGGTAGGCCCAAATGCATATGGATGCTATGATGCAAACAAAGAAACAAAAGTGGAAAAATTCTTAGTATTTTTCATAACCAAGTTAGGGCTGTTACAGTCAGCATCTTCTTGGAGCCTCTTCCGCTCCGCCGTGAGGTTGGCCTCGTCGGTGGCCACCCGACCCTCACGCTCCTCCAGCTGCCCCTCGCGGGTGGCTTGGTCCTTCTCGAGCAGCTGGACCTGCTCCTCGCGCCTGAGCAGCTCTTTTTCTCGGAGGGAGAGCTCCTCCTCACGCCGCACCAGCTCCGCCTCGCGGGGCGCCAGCTGTCCCTCGCGAGCATCTAGCAGCTCGCGGAGCTCCTTCAGGCTGGCCCGGGTGATCTCAGAGTCGGCAGCAAACTTCTGCTCCGCAGCTGCCAGCTCCTGGTGCTTGGTGGTGGTCTCCTCCTCGAGTGCCTCCCTGGCGGGGTCGAGCTCGTCCATCACCTCCTGCGCCTCCCACTTGACGCTGTCGCGGGTCTCTTTGGCGAACTGGATCGCTTCCTCGCGTGCCGCCTTTGCCGCCGCGTCCTGCCGGCGGCACATCTCCACCCTCTCGTGGAGAAGAGTCCAGGCTTCGCCGAGCCTTGCCCTCTCCTCCGCCAAGGCGTCTTCTTCCTTGGCGAGCTGCTCCTCCAGCCCGTCGAGCGCCCGCCGTGCTCGGTTGAGGATGATCCGGCGATGGGCTGCTTGACGCTGCGGCGCTTGCAGCGCCAAGGAGACTCCCGCGCTGCTGCTGGGTGCAGAGTCCTCGATCCTCGTCGAGGCGCCCGGGTCCTGCCTCGGACCCACGACCGCCTCTGGTGCGATCCGGGGGCTTGTGGGGGCGCCTTCTTCGGCGCTCGCTTCGGTTGCCCTCTGGGGGCTGGGCGCCCTCTCGCGCTCAGCTTCAGCGCCAGTGGGGTCCGACGGCACCACCGCCTCCTGCTCCTCAGGGGCGCCTCCGGGCCCCTCTGCAATGACCGCGTCTGCCGCAGCCTCGGGCGCGTCAGCCCTTCTCGAGGAGGCCTCCTCCTCTGGAGGCGGCTCCACGACAATGTCTTCGTCCACCCTCTCCTCCTCCGTCTCCTGCTGGACGGGAGGGGTTGCCGCCCTGGTTGGCGACGGCGGCGTTGCCTCCGCCCTCGCCTCCCCTGCGCGATGCTCCATCGCTGGAGGAGACGCCGCCCTGGTTGGCGACGGCGCCGCCTCTACGGTCTCCTCCTCCACGCGGTGCTCCGCCACGGGAGAAGTCGCCGCCCGAATTGGTGACAGCATGGCCTCCTCGGCCACCACCGCCTCCGCGCGGTGCTCGACCACGGGAGGAACAACTGCCTGCTGCGGCTCGCCAGCCGCAGGCGTCTCCGCGACGACGCTGGTGGTCTCTCCAGCCTGGCCGAGCCGCCGCCTCTTTGGCTCCGCAGGCTGCCTGAAAGGAAGCCAAGTTGGAGATCCATCAAGGAGGTTTTCTCAGACAAAATGTCGAGGGAAAAAGAAAGATCAAAGACTTACTCGCCGGCCATCACCCACACCCTCTTCTTCGCCTTGGGTGGCTGGGTGTGGCTTGCTCCGGCCTCCTCCCGGGCCGCTCCTGTCTCCGCGCGAGGGATGTCTCTCGCGGCTGCGGCCCTCCTGTCATGGACGGCCTTGGAGCGGGGTTCGCAGCGCCCTCTTCCGCCGCCGCTCGTCTCCTCCTCCTCTTCGGCGCGCTGGGAGCGGACGACACGGAAGGCGTCCTCCTCGTCGCCGGAGGAGAGCACCTGGAGATCCACCTCGGCGTGGGCGCTCCTGGAGGAGCCGATGCCCTCACCAACGGGGTCAGTGCCCTCGAAGCCTCGTCCTTGCCAAGGGGGTCCTCGCTTCTCAAGGCCTCCTCCTCGGCAGACTCCTCGGCATCCTCAGCCTCCGGAGGCTCATCCATGTACTCCGGCTCCGCCGCCCACGGGTTAGGGCGAGGCCCGCGGTGCCCCGCGGGCACAATTCCCCACTCGTCGAATGTGGGCATGTGCGCGCACTGCTCCTCGATGCTTTCCTCGGCGAAGCAGATGAGCGGCTTGGCCGCCTCCTTCTTGGCAGGCGGGATCTCCGACGTCGTGAAGAGAACGCCCATGATCTGGCGTAGCACCTCAGGCGCGAAGCCGTCCCTGCTTAGCCGCATCGCGTCCCTCTTGCCATCGTATCGCCACACCGGCTCGGCGTGCTGTTGGAGGGGAGCGATGCGGCGCCTGGTGAAGTCCTTTGCCACCATCTGGCCGGTGACCCCTGCCTCGCGGATGCGCCGGATATACTCGTACACCGCGTCAAGCCTCGAGCCCCTGAAGTCCGCGCTCGCCCAGCGCGCCCACTTCCTCGGGGGCCCCTCAGGCACCTCCAGGAGGGGGTGAGCGGCCTTGGCGTCGACGAAGAGCCACTTCTCGCGGAACTTGTCCACCTTCTTCGTCACCTTGGTGATGGCGTCCTCACCGCACCAGGCGATGGGGATGTAGTTCTCGCTCCTGGCGTCGGCGATGCGGAAGGAGACGCACCCAAGCCGCTCGCCCTTGGCGGAGTTCCGAAGAGAGTAGAAGCTGCGGAAGAGCGCCACCGAGGGGCGGATGCCGAGGTAGGCCTCACAGAAGTGGCCGAAGATGGCGAGGACGAGGATGGAATTGGGATGAAGATGGAGCAGTTGAATCTGGTACACCTCCAAGATCGCCAGGAGGAAGTCGGAGAATGGTGGCACCAGGCCGGCGTAGAGAGTATGGAGGAAGATGGGGTAGAACGTCTCGGTGAGCCTGCTACCGGCCGGCCTCATTTCGGTGGCGCCGTGCTCGTTGGTTCGCGCCGCCGCCAGGTGGCGCACCGTCGCTATCGTTGCCGCGGTGACTCGCGTCCGCGGCAGTGCTCCCTCGAGAGCAGCGGCGCGCGCCATCGCCGCGGACGTACCCGCTTGCACCGTGGCCTTGCCCTTCGGGTCGGTGGCTGCTTTCTTGGGCGCCATCGGTCGCCGGAGAAGAAGAAGAGTACTCTGGAGTTGGAGCACTCTAGAAAGATTGGAGGCGTGGGGAGAAGTGTGCGGAGGAGTTATGGGAAAAGTAACGGGCGCTGCCTGCGCGCCCAGGCTTTATTGACCGGCTCCCGAGTCGTGGCGGGCCCCGCCACGTCGCCCGTTGGAGCCGAGGAGGTCGTGGCCGCGGGCGCAACCGCTGCGTGCCATGTGTCGCGGCCCTGTCAGGCATCTTTGGCCCCTCGACGCTTCGCCTTCGTCATGGGCCTCGGCGTGCCCGTCGCGGGCCCGGGGGCTACTGTCGGCACAGTGGAAACTAGGGTACCACGGGCCGGCCTGCCAGGGCCCACAAGTTTTCTTTGGATGATTTTCGCTAAGGACCAGGCTCTCCAAGCCTGGCGAGCTTCGCGGGGATTTTCCCCTCGCGAAGGGTTTTTTCTCCTCGCCAAGGCCTCTCTCCCTTGGCGAGGGATCGCTCCTCGACAAGGCATCTCCGACGCCGCCCGCAATTCTGCTAAGGACCAAGCTGAAGGGCTCGGCGAGGCTTTTCGCCTCGCGAAGCGCCTTACTCGTGAAGCCATCTCTGCCCCCGCTGGCAGAGCGCACATGGGCTCTGCGCCATGTGCAGAGTGACGCGCGTGCCTACGCGCGATGACGATGACGCCGCAGTTGCCGTTTCTATGTATAAAGCAGTCAACAAAGCGGAGCCAAGCAAAGCGGACAACGAGTATTGCCTCTTTGGTGACAAGGGAACAGTCTGCAGCTACGCTCCAAGGACGATGTCACCGTGGGTCACCTCCCACCTCGGCAAGCGCCAGCCCACTGTCCAGCTGGTCGGTGCCCCTTTTCAGCTTTGGTGACGCCGTTCCCCTGCCGTGGACCGCGTCCACGAGCTTTACCTTTATGGTGGACTTCACCTTTACGGTGCACCGCGCCTCCTCCTTCGTCGCCATGTGGTAACCCTTCCCGCCCAAATGTTTGGGCAGAAGAGGTCCAGGACGCCTATAAAAGGAGGAGGAGCACGCCCAAGCAAGGGGTTCGACTCTTCACTAGGTTCGGTCCAAGAATCCTGAGCCCAAACCCTAGATCTGAAGAATAGCTAGTAGCCATAGTCAGACACCTCGAGCTCGACAAGCTCTCCTTGTACTGTGAACTCTCCAAGCAGTGCAATACACCAGAGCAGGACGTAGGGGTTTTACCTCCACAAGAGGGCCCTGAACCTGGGTAAGACCGAGCGTTTTCCATCTCTGCAGTGCTATCCCGCAGCGAGACCGACGAGCACTGTCGCCGGAGCACGTTGAGGGTTTTTTGATTCCGTGTTCAGCCCCTTACTCGATCCTTCTCGAGACACCCCCAGTTCCTGGGACAGTTCTTCGACACATTCCACTATCACATGAACAGCATTTTGTCACTTTGACAATTCAAGCAACTTATCAATAACAACTCTCCAACAAATATAAGTGAAGAAAAAGAGAGTTTAACAACAACTACTAGCAGCTCTAAATAAGATAAAAGCTAAAAGCGAGAACTTACTAGCAAACAAACAGTAGCTAAGAATACTCAACAAAATATAAGTGAAGCACAGGAATATTCAAACGAAATAGCGGAGCGTGTCTCTCTCCCATATAAACAAAGCAAGGATCCAACAAGCATATGACAAGCAAACAAACAAACAAAACTGAAAGTAAAAAGATGCTCCAAGTATAGCACATAATATGTAAAGTGATAAAATCTTAGTTCAACGAAGACGACCTCATGATAGTCGATGAAGAAGAGGGGATGCCCTGCCTTGGGCATCCCCAAGCTTTGACGCTTGATAGTTCTTGATATTCAGAGGGGGTGCCATGGGGGCATCCCCAAGCTTGAGCTCTGATCCATCTTCAATTTCTTCATTATCCTCACCTTTGGAACTTAAAAACTCACTTCACACAAAACTTCTTATAAACTAATTAGAGGGTTAGTGCTCATAAATTAAAATGCACATGTGTTCAACTCAAGACAAATTGCAAAACAGCTTTATTAGGCATTAGCTACTGTTTACTAAGCCTCAATGTGGCACTCCACCTCTAGAGTATCACATTTGACGATAGTAAAGAGACGAATACAAAATAAAAGCAGAATCTGTCAAAATCTGAACAGTCTGTAAAGATCGAATTTTTCGAGGCACTTCTGTAGCTCAAATCAGAAAACTCAAAACTAATGAACTAAAGATAAAAGTATCAGGCTTGCTGTCTAAAAATTTCAGAAAAATAAAAAATTTAGAGATTGTTTTGATTTTCGAACAGTGAAGGACAGAAATCTGTTTCTGGACAACAAAACAACACCTCGCACTTTCAATGCATTAGAGGCTAAACTTGGCACAAAAAACCAAAATAAAAAGATACAATGAGGTTGCTACAGAGGCAACAACTTCAAGACTCAATAAAAGTAAAAAGCAAACTGAAATTAAAAGATGGGTTGCCTCCCAACAAGCGCTTTTCTTTAACGCCTTTTAGCTAGGCGCAATGCCAAATATCAAGTTTTTTCGGAGGCCTTTGCAACATCAAGAGCATAGCTTGACCTTATGATTGATTCAAAAGGAAGCTTTTTTCTCTTTCTAGGGAAGTGTTCCATCCCTCTTCTAAGGGGGGACTGAAATCTTATATTTCCCTCTTTCATATCAATAATAGCACCAACGGTTCTAAAAAACGGTCTCCCCAAAATAATGGGACAAGAAGCATTACACTCAATCTCCATAACAATAAAATCAACGGGAATATAGTTATAATTAACAACAATAAGGACATCATCAACTCTACCTAAAGGTTTCTTTTTAGAAGAATCAGCAAGATGAACATTTAAATAGCACTCTTCCAAAGGATTTAAATTGAGCATATCATAGAAACTTTTAGGCATAACAGAAACACTAGCACCAAGATCACACAAAGCATTACAATCAAAGTCATTTATTTTCATCTTAATAGTGGGTTCCCATCCATCTTCTAATTTTCTAGGAATAGAAGTTTCTAGCTTAAGCTTTTCTTCCCTAGCCTTGATAAGAGCATCGGTAATATGTTTGGTGAAGGCAATATTTAATTTACTAGCATCCGGTGACTTAGCAAGTTTTTGTAGGAACTTTATGACTTCAATAAGATTGCAATTATCAAAATCAATTTCATCATCTTTAAATAGGCTAGGAGGTTCCTCATTAGTAGTTTGGATAGTATAAAGTTTTACAGTTTTCCTATTCATTTCAGCAATTCTAGCTTCTTCTTTCTCTCTAGCCCACCTATCTTTCAAGCGAGCCATCATCCTTTCATTCTCATTAATTTGAATAGAAATAGCATTTAACGATTCAGTAGGCTTGTCTTGAAGAGGAGTGGTTCTAATTTTTAAAATTTCAACATCATGAGCAAGATCTTCCACTTTAGAGACAAGTCTATCCAGTTTTTCAAGTTTCTCTTCGACAATTTTGTTGAAAGCTTTTTACAAAGTGATAAATTCTTTTAAAACATTTTCAAGATCAGAGGACACATTCTTATTAGGATTATAAGAATTACTATAGGAATTGCCATAAGAGTTGCCATTATTGGGAGGATAAGGCTTATAGTTGTTACTACCAAAATTATTTCGACAAGCATTATTGTTGAAGTTACTTCTATTAAGAAAATTAACATCAACTTGATCCTTTTCTTGGGAAATTAATGAAGCAAGTGGGACATTATTAGGATAAATATGGGACTGATTGGTAGCAAGCATAGACATAATCATATCAACCTTATCACTCAAAGAGGAAATTTCCTCGACAGAATTTACCTTCTTACCACTTGGAGCTCTTTCGGTATGCCATTGTGAATAATTTGTCATCATCTCATCCAAGAGCTTAGTTGCTGCACCTAATGTTGTGGACATGAAGTTGCCTCCCACGGCCGAGTCCAAGAGGTTCCTTGAAGAAAAATTCAAACCTGCATAAAAAGTTTGGATAACCATCCACATAGTTAATCCATGCGTGAGACAATTTTTAACCATAAATTTCATTCTCTCCCAAGCTTGAGCAACATGTTCATTATCAAATTGTCTAAATTTCATAATGTTACTCCTTAATTGTATGATTTTAGCAGGTGGATAATATTTTCCAATAAAAGCATCTTTGCATTAAATCCAAGAATCAATGCTATTTCTAGGCAAAGACAATAACCATTCTTTTGCTCTCTCTCTCTCTCAAAGAGAAAGGGAAAAGATTCAGTTTTATGATGTCACTTTCTACCTCTTTATACTTTTGCATATCACATAACTCAACAAAATCATTTAAATGAGAGGCGGCATCATCAGTACTAGCACCAGAAAATTGCTCTTTCGTAACAAGATTTAACAAGGCAGGCTTAATTTCATAAGATTCCGCTTTAGTAGCGGGTGGAGCAATTGGAGAGCATATGAAATCATTGTTATTTGTGCTAGTAAAGTCACACAACTGTGTGTTTTCAGTGGAAGACATAATGATAAAATAAAATAACAAGACTGGAATAAAGATTACACTAATTTTTTGGGGGGTTTTAAAATTTGCAACAGGAAAAATAAGCTAACGAGAAATAAAACAAGCAAGACAAAAACAGAGTAAAGTGATTGAGAGTGTGAGACTCCCCTTGCTGTAGCTCCAAGATCCCCGGCAACAGCGCCAGAAAAGAGCTTGATTGCAACTGATGAAGAGTTGGGTGGTGCCCCAAGCGAAGGCGGAGATGTAGCAAGCAGCAGTTTTCCCTCGATAACGAACCGAGGTTTATCGAACCAGTAGGACCTTGAAATCAACAACAAAGTGAATGTTGAAGATCTCTGGCGCTTAATCTTCAACAGACATGGACCTGCACACACTCAACCAAAATACTTTGCCCCCAACGGCGGAAAGGTTGTCAATCTTTCCGGTCTCGCAGAAAACAAAGCGGTTAATTGTATAGTGAAATAGATGAATTATGAAAATGGACCAGAGGAGTAATGATGGTGAAAAGTGATGAATAAAGGTTGCAATCAATGTAAAAAGATGGACCGGGGGCCATGGGTTCACTAGTGGAGTCTCTCGAGTAAATAGAACATTCATATGATGGGTAAACAAATTACAGCTGGGCAATTGACAAGATTATAACACAAACTTAATCTAGCTATGACAAAGAGAACATGATAATATTTAAGTAGGCATCACGACAATGAACAAAGACCATTGATTCCAACTGCATCTTTGTCTAAAAAGTCCACCGTGGGATCGCTATCCAGCCTGTCACCCATCGGTATTAAGTTGCAAGCAACAGACATTTGCATTAAGTAAAGCGCATGAAGTAAGCAATAATAAATATCAAAATAGACTTTAAACACCGCTGTTTTACCCTTAGTAGCAACAGCACACCCTCGCCCTTAGATGTTTCTGTCACTCGTGCCCAGGAACAAAAGGGGGCATGAACCCACTATCTAGCATAAATACTCTCTCTTGGAGATACACACAATCACTTGGCCAAAGTAACTACGCACATTGGAGAGAATGCAAGAACATAAATCAACATATAAGAATCATGCACAATCTGATCATAACTTTATAATCCATCGGATCCCAGCAAACACATCACATAGCATTACAATAATCGATCTTGATCATGTTAGGCAGCTCACAAGATCATAAGACATGAAGCACAAAAGAGAGAGACTACCATCTAGCTACTGCCATGGACCCAAGGTCCAAGGTGGGACTACTCACAAATCATCCCGGAGGAAGGCATGGCGATGAAGAGCCCTCCGGGATCGATCTCCCCTCCGACAGAGTGTCGGGATCTACTTCAGAATCACCCCCGAACTAGGGTTTGAGTTGACGGCGCCTCGGGATGACTTTTCTAGAAAATAATGGCCGCCCCATCATTTTTAGGGTTTTAAGCCTGTGTAACCAAGACAATACACCTCAACGTCATCTTATCGAACACATAAAGGGGCCTCTTTCACTAAGACAACAATTATGGCGAAGCAATTAGTAAGCAGGCTTTCTACTCCACCATGCAATTTGTCTGGAGCCTAGCGAACCCTTAGCCCCAGTGTTACATTTTGTTATTTACTAAAATATGCTAAGTGGTAACATGATGTATAGAGTCTGACACCTGCCCGGTGCTGGAAGGTCGGAAGGAGAAGTGTGATAAGCTTTGAATGGAAGCCCCGGTAAACGGCAGCAGTAACTCTAACTGTCCTAAGGTAGCGAAATTCCTTGTCGCATAAGTAGCGACCTACACGAATGGTGTAACGACTGCCCCGTTGTCTCCGACATGGACCCGGTGAATTGAATTGCCTTTTCTTCATGAAAGATGGATAAACAAGATTCATTCCATCGTAAGACAAAACAAAATACTACTAGCCAAAGCCTACTTCGGCACATGAAGGAAGTGAGCAACAGCCCTTGGGCATGAGGCGGGTAAGATATGCCTAATCTATTGGGCCGATAAATACTTCTTTCCCATGGGTACGATATTTGAAATCTTTGTTGCGAACAGAAAAGAGAGAGACAGAATAGAATAGATTTGGTAGGCGGAATGGAAGGGCCAGGCTCACATCTTATGAACGGAGGAAGCGAAATGCTGCAGTCAAGCGAAATCCTTAACACTTACCTACCCGAGTCGGCAACTTCCTTTGATGAGTCACATCCCTCCTTTTTGGCCTATCGAGTTCCGCTAACACCTCTTTGACTTATTATGCCTTAACCTACCTGGTACTAGGACTCATTGTGGAAATCCCATAGGCCTATCCTCCTTGGGCTTATCCCCTAACTACTTCCACGGAGCCATATTCAAGGTGGTTGACCTACTTCCTCGGGTTGGAATCCTCCGTTTTGGAATACTTTACCTCATCCGTCCTGTGACCTATCCTTAGCCTCAGTCGTAGCGAAAAAACTCGTAGGTAGTAGTAATTTAAAGCCTTGGGACTGCAACCGTATCCGCCGAAAGGTACCTGGCCACTAGGGAGTCATCAAAGTCTGAGTCCATACACTTGCTAGCTAATACTGGATCGTCAAAGATATGATTCTATTTCATAATACCTTCTGTCTCTCTCCTAAGGGATCCAATCAGAAGGAATTCTCTCACTTCGCTCATGATAGTCGGTCGAGTTCCCTTTTCCTTGAAACTAAGCAAAAGAAAAAGAGATCTAAGAGACAGACCCGAATAAAGAAAAACTTTGATACAAGAAGAATCGGCACAAGAAAAAATGCTTTTTTCTTGTGCCGAATAGAGGATTGATTAAGCGAACAACGAAACTTTACAACAGCTTTTTCGTACACGTTCACTTGCATCACATACACAAGTGCTCTCTGAACCGTGCAATAAGGTCAGGATGAGACTCATTATATGAACTTTTAAATAAACCTGGTAGCTTAGTTGGTTCCACCTGCGATATTTAGAATCAATCCATGTTAGGTCAACATCGAGACCTCAAGGTTGAGCATTTTCTTTTTTCATTTATTTTATATTTTTTAAGGCATTATGAGGAATTTCTTCGAGCAGTAGCGGCAGCGGGGCGGGAAAGTTGGTTATTCAATTGATCCTATGATGTTGGCCCTTCTGCATCATCCAGCAAGGCTCGGAAGTCGGATCCTGACCTAACCCGAAGCCTGAAGGTCCAACGACCCACACAAAATGGCTGATAGGGATTTTATAGGCGTCGGAGGGGGCCGAGGGGACCCACCAGGAGCAGGGGCGGGTCCCACCCGCGGGCCAAGGGGGGCCGCGGCAGGAGGATGTCCCTGCCCTGTGGGTGGCCCCCAGGGCTGCCCTTTGGTCTTCTGGTGTCTTCCGTCGCATAAAAATCTCCGTAAATTTTGCGCTCAATCCGACGATATTTCCTGTGGTGGATTGTCTGAAATACAAAAACAGGAAACTGGCACTGGGCATCTTTTCAATAGGTTAGTCCGACAAAATGCATAAAAATGATTAATATGATAATAAAAACATGTGACAACATCACAAAACTCGCATGGATCAATCAAAAATTATAGATACGTTTGACACGCATCATAGACATCAAGCTCTTTTTTGGCACCGTTGCCGGGGAGGAAAGGTAAGCGGCACTCACTCTCCCGTCAACGAAGCTCTTTTCTGGCACCGTAGCCGGGTAGGTGAGTGCTTGAAGGTATCTCCTTTAGATTTTGCAATTAAATCTTTTGGTTTCTTGTTTTTTATTTTACTAGTTTGGCCTATGGAAAGTTGTCTTGTTAATTTGATGTTTGAGAGTGACCTCTCCACCACTACCGTGATGGATAAGGTTATTCCACCTATTGAATGTATTCCTTTCGAAATACCGATGGGAATAATTGATCGTGTTATGAGTAATCGCTATGCCGGAGATGGAGCTGTCCATCCTAGTTATCATCTGCTTTATATTAAGGAATTATGTGAGTTGTTTGAGATTGCAGGTGTTTCAAGAGAGGTAATCATGAGGAAATTATTTTCCTTATCACTTAAGGAGAAAGCATTGGAGTGGTATAGGCTACTACACAATTCTCACTTGTTGGATTGGAAGGAGCTTATGTCTCTCTTTTACTCTAAATTTTATCCTCTTCATGAAATTCATCAAGATAGAAATTATATCTATAATTTTTGGCCACATGACGGAGAGAGCATTGCTCAAGCTTGGGGGAGATTGAAATCATTATTGCTTAAATGCCCTAACCATGAGCTCTCCAAGGATATTATTGTTAATAATTTTTATGCAAGGTTATCTCGTCATGACAAGGAAATGCTTGATGCTTATTCTATGGGTTCTTTACAACTAAGATGGTTGATGATAAATGGGATCTTATTGAAAGGATTCAACACAACATTGAATATTGGGAGATCAACAAAGGTAAAGATTCAGGTATAAATTATGAGTACGATTGCATTAAGTCCTTTGTTGAAACTGGTAGTGTCGGCACAGTGGAAACCAGGGTACCACGGGCCGGCCTGCCAGGGCCCACAAGATTCTTTGGATGATTTTCGCTAAGGACCAGGCTCTCCAAGCCTGGCGTGCTTCGCGAGGATTTCCCTCCTCGCGAAGGGTTCTTCTCCTCGCCAAGGGTTCTTTCCCTCGGCGAGGGATCGCTCCTCGACAAGGCGTCTCCGACGCCGCCCGCAATTCTGCTAAGGACCAAGCTGAAGGGCTTGGCGAGGCTTTTCACCTCGACGAGCGTTTTCCTCGTGAAGCCATTTCTGCCCCCGCGGCAGGGCGCACATGGACTCTGCGCCATGCGCAGAGTGACGCGCGTGCCTACGCGCGATGACGACGACGCCGCAGTTGCCGTTTCCATGTATAAAGCAGTCAACAAAGCGGAGCCAAGCAAAGCGGACAACGAGTATTGCCTCTTTGGTGACAAGGGAACAGTCTGCAGCTACGCTCCAAGGACGACGTCACCATGGGCCACCTCCCACCTCGGCAAGCGCCAGCCCGCCGTCCAGCTGGTCGGTGCCCCTTTTCAGCTTTGGTGACGCCGTTCCCCTGCCGTGGACCGCGTCCACGATCTTTACCTTTATGGTAGACCTCACCTTTACGGTGCACCGCGCCTCCTCCTTCGTCGCCATGTGGTAGCCCTTCCCGCCCAAATGTTTGGGCAGAAGAGGCCCAGGACGCCTATAAAAGGAGGAGGAGCACACCTGTGCAAGGGGTTCCAAGATCCCAGAATCCAAAACCCTAGATCTGGAGATCAGCAAGTAGCCATTGTAGCCACCCCGAGCTCGACAAGCTCTCCTTGTACTGTAAACTCTTCAAGCAGTGCAATACACCATAGCAGGACGTAGGGGTTTTACCTCCACAAGAGGGCCCTGAACCTGGGTAACACCTTGTGTCAATCTCTGCAGTGTCGTCCGCAGCGAGCCTGACGAGCACCGTCGCCGGAGCACGTTGTGGACTGTTTGACTCCGTGTTCAGCCCCTTACACGATACCTTGGAGACACCCCTAGTTCCTGGGAACAATCTCCGACATTTGGCGCGCCAGGTAGGGGGCTGAGGCGCGTCTTCATCCTCGACACAGCCATGGCCGGTTCTCGTGCCGAACGTCTCGCTCGCCGGACGGCTAGCGCCGCCACCGCTCCCGCAGGCCGCCCGCGTGGCCGCCCGCGTGGGGGCTCTGCTCCGGAGCGCCGCGTCGACCCCGAGCCCCGCGTCGAGCACCCTGACGACGACGACATCGACCACGCTGAGGACGACCTCGGCGAAGAGGAGGCCTCCTCCCTGCCCCCGTCGCGGGACCGTGCTGCTTCCTCGCTGGGCCGCCCTGCGCCCAGCCCGGCGACTGCGCTCCTCATGGCGCAGGAGCTGCTGCAGTATCGCCCCACGCCGGCGGCTCAGGAGGCCTGGCTCAACCGCGTTGCCGAGCTCATCGGTGCCGCTCGCGCCGCGGCACCTGCGCCGTCTCGCTCCCTGGTTCCTTCTGCGCTCGTGGGGGACGTGGCGCACGGCGCACCTCCCGCGCCTCCTCTCCAGCCCACACCCGCTCCGGCTCCGCCGGTTGCACCGCAACCTGCTCCAGCGGGGGCTCCTCCTCGCGACGGCCGCGCTGCATCGCACGCGTCGTCGCCGCATGACTGCCAGATCGTGCAGCGAGCCCCTGAGGACGCTCGCGTGAGCATCGAGCGCGGGCAAGAACGCCGCAACCGCGCCGTCCAGGACATCGCCACCGCCGGGCGCCACCTCCGCGCCACTCTTGCCAACGGCACGGTCACCTACGGCACGACGGCCGCGTTCACTCGCAGCCTTCGTCGCGTCGTTTGGCCGGTCAAGTTCAGGCCGGACCTCCCTCCGCGCTACGACGGCAAGAACAACCCCCTGGAGTTCCTGCAGCTCTACTCTTTGGCCATCCAGGCCGCCGGGGGCGACGACAAGGTCATGGCGAATTGGTTCCCTATGGCCCTCAAGGACTCTGCGTCCTCATGGCTCACCAACCTCCCCGCCGAGTCCATCAACTCTTGGGAGGAGCTTTGCCGGTGCTTCGTCGCCAACTTCAAGGGCACGTACGAGCGCGGCCTCACCTAGAACGACCTCCGCGCCGTGCGTCAGAAGCCCGGCGAGACCCTCCGCAAGTACATCCAGCGCTTCAGCCAAGTGCGCAACAAGATCCCCAACGCCACCGACGCACAGGTCATTTCGGCCTTCCAGGCTGGGGTCACAGACGTGCGGATGCTCGAGAAGCTCGGCATCCACGACAACATCACCACTGTCGTCAAGCTTTTCGACTTGGCGGACAAGTGCGCCAAGGCTGAAGAGGGCCGCTTGTTCGTCAAGAACGAGCCAGGGGACCCCGCCGAGGGGTCCAAAAAGAAGAAACCCTCTGAGAAGCGCAAGACTACTGCGGTCCTCGCGGCAGAGCCTGACGCCAAGCAGTCTCGCCAAGCCGCTACTCCAGCCGCAGGACCTGAGAAGAAGGATGACCATCCCTTTTGCATCTACCACAACAGGCACTCTCACGCCACCGAGGACTGCTTCGACATCAAGAGGCTTCGCGAGGCTCGCGAGGCTCGCGAGGCAAACGGAGGCCGCAGCGGCCGCGGGGGGCGACGCTAGAACAACAACTACAACGACAACTACCAGCAGAACCCCCAGGCCAACGCTGCCCAGCCCGCAAACGACAACCTGCCTGCCGAGGCTGACGAAGGCTACCAGGTGCCTCGCGGGGCAGCCTGTATCCTTGGCGGGGCTCAGGCCCCTCGCTCCAACCGCCACTTCAAGCAACTTGCTCGCGAGGTCGCGGCAGCCCTCCCTGGAGTCGAGGCCTCCAGGCCCCTCAAGTGGTCCCAGTGCCCCATTACTTTCGACTCCGGCGATCACCCCAAGTCCACGTCACCGCTGGCACCATCCCGTTGGTCTGCACCCCCACCATCAACAACATCGCCGTCTCTAAGACGCTCATTGATGGGGGTGCTGGCCTCAACGTCATCTCCGTCGAGACATTCGAGAAGCTTCAGGTGCCCTACGAGCGGCTCATGCCTACCAGGCCCTTCTCGGGAGTGACAGAGGGTCTCACCACCCCTTTGGGGCAGGTGAGGCTCGCCGTCACTTTCGGCACCCAGGCCAACTACCGCACCGAGCTGATCGACTTCGACGTCGCGCACATCGGCCTACCCTACAACGCCATACTCGGCTACCCCGCCCTCGCCAAGTTCATGGCGGTGACCCACCACGCCTACAACCTCGTCAAGCTCCCTGGCTCGGGTGGCACCATTGTCATCCGCGGCGTGGTCTCGGACGCCTTGTACGCTGCGCAAGTGGCCTACAAGGCTGCCGCGGTGGCGTCACCCGCTGACGAGGACGAGGAACCCCTCCCGAGGCCCCCCGCGAAGAAGAAGCAGCTGTTCTCCCAGGAGAAGGCTGCGACAAAACAAGTGTCTCTGGAGGCGAGCGGCTCGGGGGCTTGTGTCACCATCGGCGCCAACCTGCCTCCTAAGTAAGGGGAGCGCGCTCCCGGAGGAGCGACACTTCATCATCAAAGAAGAAAAACTCCTGGCCACGCCAGTGTAATGAACACCTATTCCAGGTCATTCTGAACCTTTGCGCATCGCGCCAGCATGCTTTGCGAACTTCGGCAAAGCTGTTATTATTGTTTATTCCTGCTCGTATGATCCCTCCTGTGTATCTCATGAGCGGGGGCTAGCAGGGTGCCATGCCACGGGAGCATCCCGGCAGCGCCTAAAACCCAAGGGATCCGAGCTCTGAACTTGCGGGTCAGCCCTCATGGATGTCAACTCCCAAGGAGCTCTGAACTCATGGGTCAGCTCCCGCGCACGTCAACTCACCAAGGATCACCAAAACCTTGGTGCCTGTTTCTCCTCGCGAGACACACATGAAGGAACCTACGAGCACCATAAAATTCTTTAGCTATCTATTGCTTATGGATACGCCTATTTCTCCAAGTGCAGGAAAATAGGCTCTCCAAGCCGCAGGCAACAACAAAGCGAAAACGCCTCGCCAGGGAACCAACCCCCTTTTCCAAGGCAAAAACACCTCGGCAAGCTAAGTCTAAACACTTGTTCAGATCTCTTCCCGCTAGTTTTCGCCCCTCGAGTCTCTTTTCTCTCTCCTATGCCTCATGGGCTGCTTGCACGTCAAAGGGGGGCCCCAAGCATCGCGCTTCGAGGAGCTCTTACTTCTCAAGGCCTCACGCACCCCCCGGACTTGTGGAGCACTGACTCGCACATACCGAAGCGGCGGTGGTGTAGCGCTAAGGGAGGGTCCTAAAACGTAGAGCGAAAAAGACATGAAGGGGAAAGACAAAAGCCTCCCGAGGGACGTCCACAAGCATACTCCAATAACTTAACAAGTTTTTACAAAGTTCACAATCAAAATGACTAAGATAAATTTGCCCTCGGCACGTCCAGCAACAGGCAAGGAGCTCAGGCCGTCGCGCCTCCTGAGGTGCCTGCGCGATCCACGGTGGTTTCCGCCTCTTCCAGGGCTTCCTCGTCGTCGCCTTCGTCTTCATCGACCAAGGCTTGGTCGAATTTCTTGGCGTACGCGATGGCGGCCTGCTTGGCGGTCTCCCGCGCCTTGTCGCTGATGGCACATGGTGGCGCCATCACGTCCTCAAGGTCAAGTGGGGGCTGGAGCCTCACGAGGTTGCTGAAGATGTTGGTGACGCCAACGACAAGGAGGTCGCGACTCTCCTCCATGACACGCTTGTCGAAGCTCTTCGCGACCCCTTCAAGTTTTCCAAGGAATTGCTCGAAGAAGAGCGAGTACGAGGTCTCGTCGTCGGTCGCTGCGGAGAAGGAGGGGACGTCGATCCTCAGATCTCTCCCGACGGCGCGCACGCGGCTTACCAAGCTCTGGAGAATGCTTTGACGCTGGCGCGTCATGAACCGGTCAACTTGGCGCTGGTCTCGTGCCTGCTCCACCAGGGCCGTGACCGGCCCCACCTGCTGCCGGAGCTCGTCCAGGTCCCTCTCCAGGGCAATGGCGTTCCCCTCAGCGCGCGTCTGGGCCTCCCGAGAGACCTCGAGGCAAGAGGTCAACCGCTTCTCCTCCTGCTCAAGCTCCTTGATGCGCTTCTCGAGCTCCTGGCGCTTGGTCTTGAGGCGGTCCTCGTGCTTCGCGACCTTCTCGTCATACTCCTTGGAGAGGTTCTTGCGGACGAGTTTGACCTTGAGGTCAGCCTCTTCTTGGAGCCTCTTGTGCTCCGCCGCAAGGTTGGCGACGTCGGTGGCCACCCGACCTTCACGCTCCTCCAGCTGCCCCTCGCGGGTGGCCTGGTCCTTCGCCAGCAGCTGGACCTGCTCCTCGCGCCGCTGCAGCTCCTTCTCCTGGAGGGCAAGCTCTTCCTGGCGCTGTTTCAGCTCGGCCTCACGAGGCGCCAGCTGTGCCTCGCGGGCGTCCAGCCCCTCGCGGAGCTCGTTCAGGCTAGCTTTGGCGGCCTCGGTGTCGGCGGCGAGTTTTTGCTTCGCGGCCGCCAGCTCGTCGTGCTTGGAGGTGGTTTCCGCCTCGAGCGCTTCCCTGGCGGCGTCAAGCTCCTCCATCACCTCCTGCGCCTCCCGCTTGACGCTGTCGCGGGTCTCCTTGGCGAAGCGGAGGGCCTCTTGGCGTTCCGCCTGGGCCGCCGCGTCCCACCGGCGGCACACCTCCACCCTCTCGAAGAGAAGGGCCCAGGCTTCGCTGAGCCTCGCCTTTTCCTTCGCCAAGGCGTCTTCTTCCCTGGCGAGCTGCTCCTCCAGCCCGTCGAGCGCTCGTCGCGCCCGGTTGAGGACGATCCGGCGATGCGCTGCCTGGCGATGCGGCGCCTGCAGCGCCAAGGAGATTCCCACGCTGCTGTGGGGCGCAGAGGCCTCGACGCTTGTCGAGGCGCCTAAGGCATCCTGCCCCAAACTTGTGGCGGCCCCCGCCGCGGCGTGGGGGCTCGTGGGGGCGTCTCCCTCGCCGCCCGCGTCGGGAGCCCTCAGGGGGCTGGGCATCTCCTCGCGCCCGGCCCCGTCGCTTGGGGGCTCCAGAGGCGTCTCTGCCTCCTGCTCCACAGGGGCACCTCCGGCCCCCTCTGCAGCGGCCGCGCCCGCCGCGGCCTCGGGCGCGTCAGCCCTTCTCGAGGCCCCCTCCTCTGGAGGCGGCTCCGCGACGATGTCCTTGTCCATGGGTTCCTCCTCCGCCTCCTGCTGGACCGGAGGAGTCGCCGCCCTGGTTGGCGACGTCGCCGCCTCTGCGGTCTCCTCCTCCACGTGGTGCTCCGCCGCTGGAGGGGTCGCCGCCCGAATCGGCGACGCCGCGCTCTCTTCGGCCATCACCGTCTCCGCGCGGTGCTCGACCGCGGGAGAGGCAACTGCCTGCTGCGGCTCGCCGGCTGCAGGCGTCTCCATGGCGACGCTGGTGGTCTCTCCAACCTCGCCGAGCCGCCGCTTCTTTGGCTCCGCGGGCTGCCTGAAGAGAAGACAAGTCGAAAATCCTTCAAAGGGGGGAATTCTCAAAGTGAAATCTTGAAGAAGAAAGAGAAATCGAGGGCTTACTCGCCGGCCATCACCCACACCCTCTTCTTTGCCTTGGGAGGCTGGATGAGGCTTGCTCCGGCCTCCTCCCGGGCCGCGCCTGTCTCCGCGCGAGGGATGCCTCCCGCAGTTGAGGCCCTCCTGTCGTGGACAGCCTTGGAGCGGGGCTCGCAACGCCCTTTTCCGCCGCCGCTCGTCTCCTCCTCCTCATCGGTGCGCTGGGAGCGGACGATGCGGAAGGCGTCCTCCTCGTCGCCGGAGGATAGCACCTGGAGGTCCACTTCGGCGTGGGCGCTCCTCGAGGATCCGCGCCCTCGCCGACGGGGTCATCGCCCCTTGAAGCCTCGTCTTCGCCAAGGGGGTCCTCGCTTCTCGAGGCCTCCTCCTCGGCGGACTCGGCCTCCTCAGCCTCGGGGCCTCGTCCACGTAACCTCTGGCTCCGCCGCCCACGGTTAGGGCAGGCCCGCTGTGCCCCCCGCAGCACGAGTCCCCACTCGTCGAATGTGGGCAGATTGCGAGCGGGCTCCGCGAATGCTCTCATCGGCGGCGAAGACGATGAGCTGCTTGGGCCCGCTCTTATTCTTGGCGGGACGAGGATCTTCGGCGATGTGAAGAGGACGTTCATGAGCTGGCGGAGCACAAACTTTCCAAGACCGGAAAGTTGGAAGCACATTTTGAAAGATAGCCGCATTTCTTTGTTTCCAGATGTGCCAGCACGCAATGATGACCACTTCGGCGAAAAACGGTTGTCGGAAACGTGATCTTGCGTTCTTAAAAACCTCCTCAAAACTGCCACCGTCCTCCCACTGAATTTGGAGATAATTCCACACTCTCATACTGAAAGAACAATGAAAGAACAGATGCATCCAATCCTCCGTTTCATGGTTAGGACACATGACACAATGCAGCTCTTCCGTGACATTCCAATGTCTCCTACGCAGCATATCTCGGGTATTCAATCTGTCACTGACAAGCAGCCAAGCAAATACCTTAATGCGAAGCATCACCTTACTTTCCCATATCCATGAATATACTTTGCTCGCATGCTGATCCTTGAAACAATGATGGTAGTACCTGCTAGAGGAATAAATTCCATCCTTCCAGATAGTCTTCCATTCATCACTTGTCGATGTGTTAACATTAACTTGTTCCAAAAGCACTGCAAGGCCTGAAATTCCCTCGAAAGCTTGGACTGAGAGCGGCAGGGCAAACAACTGAGCCATATCCACAAAGAGAGCACTTCCTTTACCGAAATTTCAGGATTCAAGCAAGGAAAAATCTAGGGAATTGCTGATGAAGAGCCCTCCCATACCAACAATCAGACCAAAATCGAACCGTGTCACCTGATCCAACTTGTACAATGCAGAAACCAAGATAGATGGGTGCCAACTTGATCACATCCCGCCACCAAAAAGAGCCACAGGGCGGCAGCGCTCTGGGGTACCCCCTCCGGATAGTGTCCTCCAAACTAGTTTAACCCAGGGAACATCTTCCTTGTTGAACATCAGGCTCGAAGCCGTCCCTGCTTAGCCGCATGGCGTCGTCTTTGCCGTCGTATCGCCACACCGGCTCGGCGTGCTGTTGAAGGGGAGCGATGCGGCTCCTGGTGAAGTCCTTCGCCACCATTGGCCGTGACCCCTGCGTCGCGGATGTGACGGAAGTACACGTACACCACGTCAAGCTTCGAGCCCCTGAAGTCCGCGCTCGACCAGCGCGCCCATTTCCTCGGCGGCGCCTCGGGCACCTCCAGGAGAGGGTTGGTGGTCTTGGCGTCGACGAAGAGCCACTTCTCGCGGAACTTGTCGACCTTTTTCGTCACCTTGGTGACGGCGACCTCGCCAAGCCAGGCGATGGGGATGTAGTTGTCGCTCCGGGCGTCGACGATGCGAAAAGAGACGCATCCGAGCCGCTCGCCCTTGGTGGAGTTCCGAAGGGAATAGAAACTGCGGAAGAGCGCCACCGAGGGGCGGATGCCGACGTAGGCCTCGCAGAAGTGGGCGAAGATGGCAAGGATGAGGATGGAGTTGGGATGAAGGTGAAGGAGTTGGATCTGGTACGTCTCCAAGATCGCCAGGAGGAAATCAGAGAATGGTGGTACCAGGCCGGCGTAGAGAGTATGAATGAAGATGGGGTAGAAGGTGTCGGTGAGCCTGCTACCAGCCGGCCTCAGTTCGGTGGCGCCATGCTCGTTGGTCTTCGCCGCCGCCAGGTGGCGCACCGTCGCTATCGTGGCAGCGGTGACACGCGTCTTCGGCAGTGCTCCCTCGAGAGCAGCAGCACGCGCCATCGCCGCGGACGTGCCCGCCCGCACTGTCGCCGCCGACGAGCTCGCCTGCATGGTGGCCTTGCCCTTAGTCGGTGGCTGCTTTCTTGGGCGCCATGGTCGCCGGAGAAGAAGAAGAGTACTCTGGAGGTTGGAGTTCTCCGGAGAGTTGGAGGCGTGGGGGGAAGTGTGCGGAGGAGTTACGGGAGAAGTAATGGGCGCCGCCTGCGCGCCCCAGGCTTTATTGACCAGCACTCGAGTCGTGGCGGGCCCCACCACGTCGCCCGTTGGAGCCGAGGAGGCCGCGGCCGCGGCGCAACCGCTGCGTGACACGTGTCGCGGCCCTGTCAGGCATCTTTGGCCCCTCGACGCTTCGCCTTCGTCATGGGCCTCGGCGTGCCCATCGCGGGCCCGGGGGCTACTGTCGGCACAGTGGAAACCAGGGTACCACGGGCCGGCCTGCCAGGGCCCACAAGATTCCTCAGGTGATTTTCACTAAGGACCAGGCTCTCCAAGCCTGGCGAGCTTCGTGGGGATTTCTCTCCTCGCGAAGGGTTCTTCTCTTCGCCAAGGGTTCCTTCCCTTGGCGAGGGATCGCTCTTCGACAAGGCGTCTTCGACGCCGCCCGCAATTCTGCTAAGGACCAAGCTGAAGGGCTTGGCGAGGCCTTTCACCTCGACAAGCGCTTTCCTCGTGAAGCCATCTCTGCCCCCGCGGCAGAGCGCACATGGACTCTGCGCCCTGCGCAGAGTGACGCGCGTGCCTACGCGCGATGACGACGACGCCGCAGTTGCCGTTTCCATGTATAAAGCAGTCAACAAAGCGGAGCCAAGCAAAGCGGACAACGAGTATTGCCCCTTTGGTGACAAGGGAACCGTCTGCAGCTACGCTCCAAGTACGACGTCACCATGGGCCACCTCCCACCGCGGCAAGCGCCAGCCCGCTGTCCAGCTGGTCGGCGCCCCTTTTCAGCTTTGGTGACGCCGTTCCCCTGCTGTGGACCGCGTCCACGATCTTCACCTTTACGGTAGACCTCACCTTTACGGTGCACCGCGCTTCCTCCTTCGTCGCCATATGGTAGCCCTTCCCGCCCAAATGTTTGGGCAGAAGAGGCCCAGAACGTCTATAAAGGAGGAGGAGCACACCCAAGTAAGGGGTTCGGTTTTTGGAGTCTAGGAGCCTGCTCAAGAACCCTAGATCTAAAGATCAGCAAGTAGCCATTGTAGCCACCTCGAGCTCGACAAGCTCTCCTTGTACTGTAAACTCTTCAAGCAGTGCAATACACCATAGCAGGACGTAGGGGTTTTACCTTCACAGGAGGGCCCTGAACCTGGGTAATCCCTCGTGTCAATCTCTGCAGTGTCGTCCCCAGCGAGCCTGACGAGCACCGTCGCCGGAGCACGTTGTGGACTGTTTGACTCCGTGTTCAGCCCCTTACACGATACCTTGGAGACACCCCTAGTTCCTGGGGACAATCTCCGACAAATTGTGAGTTATATTTATATTTTTGCTTAAGCTGCTCTCGGGTTGATTCAAGTGAAGACGTAATTCATCAACACCGGGTGAAAAGGGGGGAAATGACCTAGGGTGGGCCCGCGGCAGGGCTCGCCTCCGTGCGCCCTTTTGGCTCCATGGCTTATTTCCCATAATATTTATCTCCGAATGTTTATGGAATTTATTGAGCTTCCAAAGTCAGGTGTCTTGACAGGTACTTTTCCAGCTGATTCCAGGCTCCGGTGGATGCATCTCCAATAATTGCCAAACATGCAAAATGAGATAAAATAACATAAGTATTGCATCATAATATGAAATATATTAATGAATAAAGATGAATTATGATGTAAAATAGTGATGCAAAATGGACGTAACAGGGTTCACTAGTGGAGTCTCTCAAGTAAATAAAACACTCATATGATGGGTAAACAAATTACAGCTAGGCAATTGACAAGTTTATAACACAAACTTAATCTAGCTATGACATAGACAACATGATAATATTTATGTAGGCATCACGACAATGAACAAAGACCGTTGAGTCCAACTGCATCTTTGTCTAGAAAGTCCACCGTGGGATCGCTATCCAGCCTGTCACCCAATGGTATTAAGTTGCAAGCAACAGACATTTGCATTAAGTAAAGCGCATGAAGTAAGCAATACTAATATAAAAAGAGACATTAACACCGCTGTTTTACCTTAGTAGCAACAGCACACCCTCGCCCTTAAACGTTTCTGTCACTCGTGCCCAGGAACAAAAGGGGGGCATGAACTCACTATCTAGCATAAATACTTCCTCTTGGAGATACACATAATCACTTGGCCAAATTAACTACGCACATCGGAGAGCATGGAAGAACATAAATCAACATATAAGAATCATGCACAATCTGATCATAACTTGATAATCCATCAGATCCCAACAAACACATCACATAGCATTACAATAATCGATCTTGATCATGTTAGGCAGCTCACAAGATCATAATACATGAAGCACAAGGGAGAGAGACTACCATCTAGCTACTACCATGGACCCGTAGTCTAAGGTGGGACTACTCACAAATCCTCCCGGAAGAAGGCACAGTGATGAAGATCCCTCCGGGATCGATCTCCTCCGGCAGGGTGCCGGGGCCAACTTCAGAATCACCCCCGAACAAGGGTTTATGGTGGCGGCGCCTCGGGGTGACTTCTCTATAAAATAATGGCCGCCCCGATGTTTTTGGGATTAATCTGATTTTATAGGCGTCGGAGGGGGCTGAGGGGACCCACCAGGAGCAGGGGCGGGTCCCACCCGCCGCCCTAGGGCAGGCCGCGACTGGGGGTCGTCCCTGCCCTGTGGGTGGCCCCCAGGGCTACCCTCTGGACTGAAACTCCGTCTTGGCGAATAAAAAATCCTCGTAAATTTTCAGCGCATTCCAAGAATATTTCCTGTGGTAAGTTTCAGAAACGAAAAGATAGCAAAAACAGGAAACTGGACTAGGCATCTTGTCAATAGGTTATTCTGACAAAATGCATAAAAATGATGTAATAAGATAGTAGAAACATGTGACAACATCACAAAACTTTCATGGATAATCAAAAATTATAGATATGTTTGACACGTATCAGCATCCCCAAGCTTAACTCCTACTCGTCCTCGAGTAGGTAAGTGATAACAAAATAATTTTTTATGAGACATGCAACCAACACAATCTTGATCAAGATAGTAATGTAAAGCATAGGACATAAATAAAGTGATACAAAACAATTGTCTATAGTTGATAGCAAGAGAGCAATGAATAACCAAGTTGAATCATTAAAGCAAAACCTTTCATAAATAGTACGTTAAAGACATGGAAGCAATGTGACCCACATATTTGACTAATTCTCAAAGGTAATGGTTCCACGACAAAAGTGTTTGAGAATCAACACAAAGGAAGATGAAAGTATTAGCAAAAAGCTTCAACTTCTAACGGCTTATCTTATAAATAAAGTCAATATAAAGATTCATGTTTAATCTGACGATGCAATATGATCAATGATACCCACGGTCAATGTTGTATGTTTGCTTGGTGGAGACATAAGGAAAAGGAAAACTGACTCAACATTTAAAAGTAAACGAAAGGCCCTTCGTAGAGGGAAGCAGGGATTAGTCATGTGCTAGAGCTTTTTTATTTAAAAAACAGAGATAAAAGCAATTTTGAGAGATGCATAATTCCGTCAACGATTCCATAGCTCAGAAGCCCATTAGTCCCCTATGTCAAGCAAGGTCTTTAGAGTTGTGAGAGCGGCTGGTTTTAGAGGAACGAGTACATTCCTCTTTCTCCGTTGTTTCACCACTAACCAATGTTTGAGCTGATTTCTCAGATTTTCATTGTGCGGAGGAAAATGGTGAGTTATATATATTTTGCTTCATCCGCTCTCGGGTTGATTCAAGTGAGGACGTAAACCATCAACACCGGGTGAAATAGAGGGGACAAAATAAAAATAAAAGAAAAACCTTTCTCGACATAAGCTATAACGAACCCCCTCCTTACTTCCTCATGAGCTTGAAAACAGAGGCACCAAAACGAGAATATTTTGAAGGTTTTAAAGGTAGCACATGACAAATTTACTTGGAATGGCAGGAAATACCATGCATATGTAGATATGGTGGACTCAGCTGGCAAGATAGTTTGGCTTTGGGATTTGGATGCACGAGTGGACATCACACTCAATACAGAGTTTTTTGGCTTAGCAAAAATGGTATTTGAAGCAAACATCCAACATTAACCGGTAACAGAGTAACATAAGACATCAGTCAATCATAACCATAAACACTCCACACTGTCTCCCTTATTGACCAAACAGTTCTTTTGATGGAAAGATTAGCTTTATGAATTAACAACTACGAAACACCACACAGTTTCAAGCTTTTAACTGTATTTCTTTACTAATAAATTTCCACTAAAATAACCAGCAAGTTTAAGCATTCATCTTAATATCTGAAAATAATTGAGAAGCATCAAGTATCCACACAATGATCTACAAGACTATGCAGGCTTTCATTTCATTCCAATATCACATGGATAGCATTTTGCCACTTTGACAATTCAAGCAATTTATCAACAACAACTCTCCAACAAGTATAAGTGAAGAACAAGAGAGTTTAACATCAACAACTAGCAGCTCTAAACAAGATAAAAGCTAAAAGCGAGAGCTTACTAGCAAACAAACAGTAGCTAAGAATACTCAACAAGATATAAGCAGAGCAAAGGAGTATTCAAATGAAAAGGCGGAGTGATGTCTACTACACGCTTCTATTCTTCTAGACTTGTTGGGCCACCAAGCGCAGAGGTTTGTAGGATAGCGGCAAATTTCCCTTAAGTGAGTAACCCAAGGTTTATCGAATCCACGGGAGGTAGAGGTCAAAGATATCCCTCTCAAGCAACCCTACAATTAAGATACAAGAAGTCTCTTGTGTCCCCAACACACCTAATACAATTGTCAGTTTTATAGGTGCACTAGTTCGGCGAAGAGATGGTAAAATGCAAGTGATATGGATGATAAAAAGTGATTTTGTAATTCTGTTATAAAAATGGCAGCAAGCAAACAAGTGACAAAAGTGACTAAAAACGGTGTATCAATGCTTGGAAACAAGGCCTAGGCTTCATACTTTCACTATTGACTACTCTCAACATCATTAACATAATCAAACACATGATAGTTCCCACAAAAATACATGCGTGATAGACGTTACTCGGAGATCATTCCTTCGTGGATCAAATAGGATGAGAATTGCGTAGGGCTACGAAAAGCACACCTTAAAGTTCGTATTCCACATCTATGGACACTTCATGCTGTCACTATCCGCATCCAAAGATAGTACTAACAAACACCACAACATATTTTTTGAATAGTCTCTTTCTTCAATAACACAAGCATCAAGAAACCTCATGATCTATTCAATCCAACACTAATAAAAAACAAACTCATGATGAAGATCCTTCCAATCTATTATCCATAGAGTCACACACGGCACCCACACTGTCACCGATATACCGTGATCACAACAGTGACTCCGGAAATTGTACTAAATAACATCACTTGAGCAAAATCATATCCATTACACATAGGGAAACATCATGTATTCAACTATACTAACAAAGCTCATGATCACAACGAAGATCACATCATGGGAGAGAGAGATAACCACATAGCTACTTGTATAAGCCTCAGCCCCGATGAGGGACTACTCCCTCCTCATCGCGGGAAGCAGCGGTGTCGATGGAGATGGCTCCGGCGGTCGATCCCCGTCCTGGCAGGGTGCCGGAACAGGACCTTCTGAACCCCCGAAACTTGTCGGCGATGGCGGCGGAGCTCTGTTGCGTATTTGGGAAAATCCTTCGGGGGTTAGGGTTTTTGCGTCGGATGTGATTTTATAGGCGTCGGAGGCAGCCGAGGGGTGCCCCACAGGGCAGGGGCGGGTCCCACCCACGGGTGGGCCCTAGGCCGCGGCAGGGGGCCGCCCTGGCCTGTGTGGGTCCCCTGGAGTCGCCCTTCTGGCTCCCTTCAATAAAAAAATCTCTGTAAATTTTCGTCCAATTCCGAGAATATTTCCAGAAGTAACTTTCTGCGACAAAAACAACACAAAAACAGGGAACTGGCACTGGGCATCTTGTCAATAGGTTAGTCCGATAAAATGCATAAAAATGATATAATTGATAGTAAAAACATGTGACAATATCAAAAAACTAGCATGGATCACTCAAAAATTATAGATACCTTCGAGACGTATCACGGAGCGTGCCTCTCTCCCACACAAATAAAGCTAGAATCCAACAAGGATATGACCAGCAAACAAACAAAACAAAACTGAAAGCAAAAAGATGCTCCAAGCATAGCACATAATATGTAAAGTGATAAAAACGTAGTTCAACGAAGACGACCTTATGATAGTCGATGAAGAGGAGGGGATGCCTTGGGCATCCCCAAGCTTAGACGCTTGATGGTTCTTGATATTTAGAGGGGGTGCCATGGGGGCATCCCCAAGCTTGAGCTCTGATCCATCTTCAATTTCTTCATTATCCTCTCCGTTGGAACTTAAAAACTCCCTTCACACAAAACTTCTCATAAACTGATTAGAGGGTTAGTGCTCATAAATTAAAATGCACATGTGTTCAACTCAAGACAAATTGCAAACAACTTTATTGGGCATTAGCTACTATTTACTAAGCCTCAATATGACACTCCACCTCTAGAGTATCAAATTTGACGATAGTAAAAGAGACGAATACAAAATAAAAGCAGAATCTATCAAAACCTGAACAGTCTGTAAAGATCAATTTTTCAAGGCACTTCTGTAGCTCCAATCAGAAAACTCAAAACTAACGAAAGATAGATAAAAGTATCAGGCTTGCTGTCTAAAAATATCAGAAAAAGATAAAATTCAGGGATTGTTTGAGATTTTCTGCAACAGGCGCATAAAATCTGTTTCTGGACAGCAAAACAATACCTCACACTTTCAATGCATTAGAGGCTAAACTTAGCACAAAAAACCAAAACAAAAAGATACAATGAAGTTGCTACAGAGGCAACAACTCCATGACTCAAGAAAAGCGAAACAAACTAAAAGTAAAAGATAGGTTGTCTCCCAACAAGCGCTTTTCTTTAACGCCTTTTAGATAGGCGCAATGCCAAATATCAAGTCTTTTCAAAATCCATTTCAACTTTTCCTTCAATAAGCACTTCTTTCTCTTTGAGGGGAAAGGAAAACCTGCCCTTAATGGGAAAATGAAAGCGTATGCAGCCCTTTTTAACATCAATAAAAGCTCCCACGGAACGAAGGATAGATCTTCCAAGAACAATATTAGCTTGAGCTTTTGACTCCAAAACCAAGAAATCAACCAAAGTAGTCTTATTTTTAAAAGTGACAAGGACTTCATTAACTCTTTTATAAATTTTTGAAGAGCTACCATCAGAATGAGAGTGACAAAGAGGATAATCAAATAAGTCTACAAAATTCATAGTATCAAAAACCATTCTAAGCATAGTTGACATCATAGAACCAATATCGCAATAAGCAAGGAACCTTCTATCATTTATTTCAATAGGAATATAAGGTTCCCAATCTCCATCTATTTCAAGAATTTAATAATTTTTAGAGCTCTTCTCTATTCCATTTAAATTTAGATCACACAAAATATTTTTTATTTTATCCAATCTATCAAGTATTCCATCAGTTTTCTCAACCATGGGAAAAAACACCAAACCATTTATAATTCTAAGAGATTCCAAATCATCAATTTCAAGAAAGTATCCTCCAGTAATGACGTCCAAAGCATGCTTACATGCATCAGATAGTCCATAGTAAAAGCATCTCAGTAAAACACACATAGCAAGCATGGGTTGGATCTTTTGATGTAATTCTTAAATTCTATCCCAAGCATTTTTTAAACTTTCTCCACCCTTTTGTTTGAAGGTGAAGAACTCAGCAAGAGAGGCATATCAAGAGTGGTAAAGCTAGACATAACGACAAAGCAAAATAACAAGACAGAAATAAAGGCTACACTAGTTTTTTTGGGTTTTAAAATTTTGCAACAAGAAAAATAAACTAAACGAGAAATAAAGCAAGCAAGACAAAAACAAAGTAAAATGATTGAGAGTATGAGACTCCCCTTGCTGTAGCTCCAAAGTCCCCAGCAACGGCGCCAGAAAACTGCTTGATGATCGGTGATGGTAGCGTTGGGTTGTGCCCCAAGCGAATGCGTGGATGTAGTAAGTAGTAGTTTTCCCTCGTTAACGAACCGAGGTTTATCGAACCAGTAGGACTTTGAAATCAACAACAAAGTAAATGTTGAAGATCTCTGGCGCTTAATCTTCAACAGACATGGACCTGCACACACTCAACCAATTACTTTGCCCCCAACGGCGGAAAGGTTGTCAATCTTTCCGGTCTCGCAGAAAACAAAGCGGTTAATTGTATAGTGAAATAGATGAAAATATGAAAGTGGACCAGAGGAGTAATGATGATGAAAATTGATGAATAAAGGTTGCAATCAATGTAAAAAGATGGACCGGGGGCCATGGGTTCACTAGTGGAGTCTCTCAAGTAAATAAAACACTTATATGATGGGTAAACAAATTACAACTAGGCAATTGACAAGATTATAACACAAACTTAATCTAGCTATGACATAGAGAACATGATAATATTTATGTAGGCATCACGACAATGAACAAAGACCGTTGAGTCCAACTGCATCTTTGTCTAAAAAGTCCACCGTGGGATCGCTATCCAGCCTGTCACCCAACGGTATTAAGTTGCAAGCAAAAGAAATTTGCATTAAGTAAAGCACATGAAGTAAGCAATACTAATATCAAAAAAGACATTAACACTGCTGTTTTAACCTTAGTAGCAACATCACACCCTCGCCCTTAGACGTTTCTGTCACTCGTGCCCAGGAACAAAAAGGGGCATGAACCCACTATCTAGCATAAATACTTCCTCTTGGAGATACACACAATCACTTGGCCAAAGTAACTACGCACATCGGAGATCATGCAAGAACATAAATCAACATATAAGATTCATGCACAATCTGATCATAACTTGTAATCCATCAGATCCCAGCAAACACATCACATAGCATTACAATAATCGATCTTGATCATGTTAGGCAGCTCACAAGATCATAATACATGAAGCACAAGGGAGAGAGACTACCATATAGCTACTGCCATGGACCCGTAGTCCAAGGTAGGACTAATCACAAATCATCCCGGAGGAAGGCATGGCGAGGAAGAGCCCTCCGGGATCGATCTCCCCTCCGGCAGGGTGCCAAGATCAGCTTCAGAATCACCCCCGAACTAGGGTTTATGGTGGCGGCGCCTCGGGGTGACTACTCTGGAAAATAATGGCCGCCCTGATGTTTTTGGGATTAATCTGATTTTATATGCGTCGGAGGGGGGCGCCCTAGGGCAGGCCGCGGGTGGGGGTCATCCCTGCCCAGTGGGTGGCCCCCAGGGCTGCCCTCTGGACTGAAACTCCGTCTTGGCGAATAAAAAATCCTCATAAATTTTCAGCGCATTCCGAGAATATTTCCTGTGGTAAGTTTCTGAAACGAAAAGACAGCAAAAACATGAAACTGGCACTAGGCATATTGTCAATAGGTTAGTCCGACAAAATGCATAAAGATGATGTAATAAGATAGTAGAAACATGTGACAACATCACAAAACTAGCATGGATCAATCAAAAATTATAGATACGTTTGACATGTATCAAGGACTGATTGGTAGCAAGCATAGACATAATCATATCAACCTTCTCACTCAAAGAGGAAATTTCCTCGACATAATTTACCTTCATACTAGTTGGAGCTCTTTCGGTATGCCATTGTGAATAATTTGTCATCATCTCATCCAAGAGTTTAGTTGCTGCACCTAATGTGATGGACATAAAGGTGCCTCCTGCGGCCGAGTCCAAGAAGTTTCTTGAAGAAAAATTCAAACCTGCATAAAAAGTTTGGATAACCATCCACATAGTTAATCCATGCGTGGGACAATTTTTAACCATAAATTTCATTCTTTCCCAAGCTTGAGCAACATGTTCATTATCAAATTATCTAAAGTTCATAATGTTATTCCTCAATTGTATGATTTTAGCAGGTGGATAATATTTTCCAATAAAAGCATCTTTGCATTTAGTCCAAGATCAATGCTATTCCTAGGCAAAGACAATAACCTTTCTTTTGCTCTCCCTCTCAAAGAGAAAGGGAAAAGCTTCAGTTTTATGATGTCATGTTCTTCGTATTTATATTTTTGCATATCACATAACTCAACAAAGTTATTTAAATGAGAGGCGGCATCATCAGTATTAGCACTAGAAAATTGCTCTTTCATAACAAGATTTAGCAAAGCAGGTTTAATTTCATAAGATTCCGCTTTGGAAGCGGGTGGAGCAATTGGAGAGCATATGAAATCATTGTTATTAGTGCTAGTAAAGTCACACAACTTGGTGTTGTCAGTGGAAGACATAATGATAAGATAAAATAACAAGACAGGAATAAAGACTACACAAATTTAATTGGATTTTAAAATTTTGAAACAAGAAAATAAACTAAACGATAAATAAAACAAGCAAGACAAAAGCAAAGTAAAATGATTGAGAGTATGAGACTCCCCTTGCTATAGCTCCAAAGTCCCCGGCAACGGCGCCAGAAAACTTGCTTGATTGCGTATAATGATAGCGTTGGGTAGTGCCCCAAGCGAAGGCGTGGATGTAGTAAGTAGCAGTTTTCCCTCGTTAATGAACCGAGGTTTATCGAACCAGTAGGAGTTTGAAATCAACAACAAGGTGAACCTTGACGATCTCTGGCGCTTAACCGTCAACGAACGTGGACCTGCACACACTCAAACAATTACTTCGCCCCCAACGGCGGAAAGGTTGTCAATCTTTCCGGTCTGCTGAAAACAAAGCGGTTAAATGTATAGTGTAGTGGATGAAATTATGGAAACGGACCAGTGGAGTAATGATGATAAAAAAAGTAAATGAGGTTGTAAACAATGTAAAAAGATGGACCAGGGGCCATGGGTTCACTAGTGGAGTCACTCAAGTAAATAAAACACTCATATGATGGGTAAACAAATTACAGCTAGGCAATTGACAAGATTATGACACAAACTTAATCTAGCTATGACAAAGAGTACATGGTAATATTTATGTAGGCATCATGACAAGGAACAAAGACCATTGATTCCAACTGCATCTTTGTCTAAAAAGTCCACCGTGGGATCGCTATCCAACCTGTCATCCATCGGTATTAAGTTGCAAGCAATAGACAATTGCATTAGTAAAGTGGATGAAGTAGGCAATATTAAACATCAAATAGATTTTAACACCGTTGTTTTACCCTTAGTAGCAACAGCACACCCTCACCCTTAGACGTTTCTGTCACTCGTGCCCAGGAACAAAAGGGGGCATGAACCCACTATCTAGCATAAATACTCCCTCTTGGAGACACACATAATCACTTGGCCAAAGTAACTACACATATCGGAGAGCATGCAAGAACATAAATGAACATATAAGAATCATGCACAATCTGATTATAACTTCATAATCCATCATATCCTAGCAAACACATCACATAGCATTACAATAGTCGATCTTGATCATGTTAGGCAGCTCACAAGATCATAAGACATGAAGCACAAGGGTGAGATACTACCATCTAGCTACTGCCATGGACCGATGGTGCAAGGTGGAACTACTCACAAATCATCCCGGAGGAAGGCATGGCGATGAAGAGCCCTCCGGGATCGATCTCCCCTCCGGCAGGGTGCCGGGATCAGCTTCAGAATCACCCCAGAATTAGGGTTTATGGTGGCGGCGGCACGGGGTGACTTCTCTGGAAAATAATGGCAGCCTCGACGATTTTAGGGTTAATGTGATTTTGTAGGCGTCGGAGGGTGCCGAGGGGAGCCACCACGGGCTGGGGCGGGTGCCCTCCTGGCCGCGGCAGCGGGCCGCCCCTGGCATGTGGGGCTCCCCCGAGGCTGCCCTCTGGACTCCGTCTTCGTCTTGGCGTAAAAATAATTCCCGTAAATTTTCGTCCAGTTCTGAGAATATTTCGAGAAGTAGATTTTCTGAAATACAAAAACAGCAAAAACAGGAAACTGGCATTGGTCATCTTGTCAATAGGTTAGTCCGACAAAATGCATAAAAATGATGTAATATGATATTAAATACATGTGACAACATCACAAAACTAGCATTGAACAATCAAAAATTATAGATACGTTTGACACGTATCACTCCCCTCCTCCCACACGCTCCTCTTCTCTTCGTCACTGAACGAAGCCAGCGGGAGGATCCCATGCAGCCGACGTGGCGGTGGCGGGGCGGTGTTTTTTCATCATTGTTTGGCGGATTGCATGTCCTCCGGCATGTCGACCCTCTGCCTTGGGGGTTTCTTTATGGTGTCGCTGATCAATTTAAGTATCACCGCCATGATGGAGGTCGGGTTTGAGAACTGAGTGCTAGCTCAATGGCTGGAGTACAAGGTGCTGAACCCGCGCACCCGCGTTCAAGTTAATTCGCAGAGAGGTATCAGCCTATCTAACAACAGACAGCTAAAGGAGGGACTTTTCCACCTTTAGTCAACATTTAATGGAGGTTGGGCTCAGCCTTGGTGCGTGCGGTGGTGTCCCTTGTTGGTGTGCTCGTCATTGCCGGGTCTTCCTCTTCTCGTGGCAGCTGGTGGTGGGATCCTAGAGTCAACGACCATAAGATCCTCTATGTCACTCCACACCGTGCATCACGTAGCGTCAGCTCACGGCGGGGGTGTGATGCACGTTGGGACGGGCTTCAACGTCAACATCACGTGATGGGTCGGATATCACGTGAGGGTGGTGTGTTTTATTTTAGTTCATGTTGTCAAAACCACCACCAATAATTTTTTTGTAAAGATAATAATAAAATCTATAAAGAGATGATCAATGACATTTAAAAAATAAAAATATCAAAGTTGCATCAAAATAAACGGGAAAAACATAAATAACTATTGGATCGAAGTATGATCACTTTTACTTGTTGCATACATGTTTTTATTGTGGATTAGATAGCATTAGGCAAGTGTCATATTTAGTGTTAGATTTATTTTTGCTCCTAAATTAAGAATAGGAAATGATTTGTGTTGTGGCATTGTTGCATTTTCTTAATACTCAACTTCCCCCCTTTGCTAACCTTTTATTTACTAGGCGTGATATATTGCTTGTGCATCCAAATCACTCGAGCCAAGTTGTTTTTCTTTATATATCTGCCGTACGTACCTATCATGTGGTATTTCACCGCTACTCCAAGTAAATTTCATGTGCAATCTCTAAAACTTTCAAAAAAAATTGTGTATGCTCACACCTCATGGAGAAGTAAGTTGTGGGGTGAACCACGAACTTGAAAGACACAACCACCCTTTTGGATAGAAATAAAAGTGGAAAAAGATGAGGGGGAAACCCCTCCTATGTAGATCATGGTTGGTAAAAAATAAAGAGAATGTTATAGTAGGAGAAAATCAGATTTGTTTATGTTTGCAACTTTATTTCACAATGCACTACATGATTTCTTATTATCATTCATTCATGAGAAATATGTTACTCATTACTGAATGATATGATTGCTTGCTGCTCTTTATTTAGTAATGAAACATTATGAATTGAGTAGTCGTATCATATGAAACTTTGTATCTACAATAATAAACTCTAAAGCCCATAAATTTATCATATTTATGCTTGAGGGCGAGCATAGATTAAATTTGGGGATGCTAATACGTGGGAAATGCATCTATGAACTTCGTACTTTATTATGTTAACATCCAACATATTTGCAACATATTATTAGTTTATACCACAATTTTTAATGATTTACGAGATTTCCCATGAAATGGCATTGTTTTGTTATTCAACTCTAGAAAGTGGGAAACCTGTTTTTAATTTTTTGGTTTTCACAAACCTTCCAGACGCCAAATGGATATAGCATTTTTCTATGTCAATAATATGAAAGGAAAAAAGATTAGGTGATCAAGAAGATCCTGAGATGATGCCTGAGGCATCTAGAAGGCCCCTCTACGTGACACTTGTATGAAGCCTCGGTCGATGGATCGCCTCGATTCTCTCGCATATGCCTTGGGTTTGACCTAAAACCATCTATGTAAGCCTTTGTTTCGCAAAAATTTCTGTGAGACAATGTCGTGAGGCAAAACAGAAAAACAAAGAGAAAAACTTCATCGCTGCAGAAGTTCGGAAGTAGGGGGGAATGCTGCGAGAATCGTCTCCAAGTGGCTCCACTACCCTACAGGATCGTTGTCCTCTACATCTACAACAACATATCCATCCTACATCCCCACTATAACCTCTTGGTAAACATGATGTGTGATACAATAAATTATTTTCCTATGATGTATTGAGTCACTATGTCTAGATTTGAGTAGTAACTTGTGTATGACAATGGTGAAATAGTTTGTTATGTGGTTGCATACATGTATGTTATCTGCTATGATGTTCTTCTGTGTTGATGTATGAGTGCATGCGTATATTAGAGGGATGCATAAGGGTATCACTGAATCATGCTGCTTAGTAGATGGCGCCTGGGAGTGACTGAAAACTTGTGATTGAATATGTGATTTGCATGTTGTAGGGGGGTAAATTATGGTGACTGTATAACATAAGGTGGTGGTTGGGCGTTATGTCTTAATAATTTTATTTTGCTTGGGCATGTATTTGTCCTCAATCATTAGGAGTGTAATTGTGCATGTATGTGGCTACAACTATTTATAACTCCTCTCCAGAAGAAACACAGAATCCATGAACCATGATTATATTAACAATTAATGCGATTGTTAGATGTAGCCTTGATAAATCACTTGATTGCGTATGAACAAGGCAAGGAGTTTTTCAAGCCCCTTATTTTTAATGTCTTATCTGCCCATGTCACGAGGTGTTAGTGACAACACCCAGTATAGCAGGTAAAGAGGGTGTGCAACGCGTACCACATGTGAAACACTGTCATGTAACTAATATAAATATTGTGCTTCACTTACAAAAAAACTAACACAAATGAAATATTTTTTCGATAACATTTGCTCCATGTGGTTACATTTTCTTGCATATTTTTCTGCATTTTTAAATACATCGTAGAAGTTTCTACGCACCGGAGTCTAAAGTTTTCTAGTTAGTAGTATCAAGTAAAGAAGTGAGCCTAGCTGGCTTGGTAGAAAAGTGGATGATCAAACCAGCAAGTCCCCACGAACGTGAATTTAGGTTCATATTATTTATTAAAAAAATGGTGTAGGGACTTCCCTTCCAGCATTCCGTTAAAAAAAAGTAGTATCAAGTAGATACAAGAACATTGCATTATGTAATTTATTGCATTGCATGAAGAACCATATATGTGAGTTATAGGGTTTAGAGGATAAATAGTTTACCTTCTGCTACTCGTTGGTTCAATACACAATACTTATCAAAATGTGTTACAACAATTTCTGCATTGGGGCTTATCAGCCAGACAATGAAATACACACAGGCAAAAAATCCATCTTAGATGAGTCACACAATATAAACTTAAATACAAGTTAATGCCAAAACATCAAGGTTTTAATCCATACGTTTGGTTTGATACATCAAGACGACATAATACATTTTCATGTTTTTTCATGCGTCAGGGGGTGCAGACTTGGGAATATGGTCGTCCAACTCGATGAATTTAGCAATTTTGCTAGAGTAGCCAACGTCACGAGCCGACAGAGGCTCTACCTCGATTGTATTGTTTCTCTTCATCCTCCGCCCCTCCTCTGAAGCAATCCTTGCAAGTCGGCGTTCGGGTGATGCACCATAAGAAGTGTGAAGGCAACAACGACACCTTCATGAGCAGCCGATGAACGCCACTTGTGGTGTACCTATTATGTTGTGTTTATCTTTCCTTTCTAATAAAGAGTTTTTTACCACTTGTGGTGTACCTAATTTTTTGTCTTGATAAGGTTATACAGCCACGTTTTTATGCACATGTTTTTTGGTCTTTCATGTCCAGTGTCTCTTTGACCAGGTATGAAAACTGATTTTTCTTAAGTTCATCATTTGCTAATGAGTATTGGAGATATAGGATGTAGGAGATGAACTTGATTTGAGAAAATATGAGTATCTTCAGGCCCAAATTTAGCATTTTGACTTAAAAAATGAGATATATACGAACATTGCTTTTGTAGGAATGCAAACTTATAATAAGAAAGATATGATTCAAAAAACTTTGTCATATCGTGGAGACGTGTATTGCATGTGCACGCTAACTAGTGCAATCTAAGGGACTTTCGCTTGTGTGATAGTGTGAGTGATGAAACCCGTCTTAGTTAGTACACACCCATTACGTCCTCTCTTCACACGCTATTCTAGGTGGTAAGTAATAGATTTTAAGAAATATTCAATCTATTACGCTGTGTATCTAAATAAGTTTGCATTTTATTGGGTTTTGGATCTCCTTATAATTCAAAAGTGTGAGATCGGTGAATTGACACCACAACTTAAGGGTACATGCTACGAGTCGTAGCCCCAACAGTAGACAACCCTCCTCTCTCTTTTCTCTAACTAAAAGGACACCCCACGCGTTGTAACGGGTATCTCTTTATGAACTCTATTTTGTAAATTATGAAACATGATGTTTGCTACATGAATATACAAATGTTGATTGGTCAGAAAAGTCGAGAGAATAAGTGTAATCGATATGAAATAACTACGTATTTGACAACTAAAAGTTGACGACATGGACAATTGGATGATTGAAAGAATGCACGACATGGATAGGTTGCCTGTATATATATATGCTATTATTAATTAATGTAATGCGTTGACATGGACAAATGAAGGTTAAAATAACAGATGACATGGATACTTTACATGTAAAGATAGCCTTACCATTAAAAGGTATATAGATCACTGCGTCACCCTTATATTTCACCATTAAAAGGTTGTCGGCTCTATAGCGATGCCATGTCACTTATTAGTATAATGTCAAGACCATATAATAGGATAGCTATAGACTGGCTGTTAGGTTGGATTTATTACATATTTAATTATTAATATTACATATTTAATTATTAATATTATTAATATATTTCCTATAAAATGATACTAAGAGCAAGGACAACAGAGAGCCGGTTGTCAGCTCTATAGCGATGCCATGTCACTTATCAGTATAATTTCAAGACCATATAATAGCATAGCTATAGACTGGCTGTTAAGTTGGATTTATTACATATTTAATTATTAATCTTACATGGCGGGATTTGGTGGAAAAGGAAAACGACGGTTTACCGCTGTTGGCACGGGCTGCAAGCTAGCTTTTTACCTCGTACCATGCGCTATAGGGGTGTCGTTGAAGCGCTCGCTCCGCTCTCTCTCTCGGTCATTCTTTCTCATAGTTCTATAGCTACAAGTTCTTTGTGTGTGTGTGTCCCGTTCCTGCATTTCAAATCAGACAAGATGCATTTCAAAGTGCATTTTAAACCGGCGCCTCTACTGCGAGGCGTGCAAAGTCGCACGAAACCAGAGGCTGCCTCGTGGATCCCACATACCCATCTGGGACGGCGCCGGGGAGGACCGTTACCGCGCCTGCCTGACCGTCTTCCCAGGCCGCGCCGCGGTGGAGCAGCTGAAAATCACGAGCCTTTCCTCGGTGCGGATGCAGTTTCCACTTTCCACCATGGATAAAAAAGCAAGCTTTGGGTAAATTCGCAGTTAGCACCTCGACGTGGTTCAAAACCCGCGCTCTGGTCCCCCACACCACAGTCCGCTCCGCTCCACTCCCCCTCAAAATCCTACTCCGCAGCTCAGCTCAGCTCAGCTGGTCGCCCCCCCTCCCCTGTTCTATCTAAAGCCTTCGCCAGTCGCCTCCGCCACCAAAACCCTAACCCTAGCTCCGCCGGCGACGCGCGCGCCTCGGAGATGGACGGCGGAGCGACGCATCGCACGCCGGAGGACGTGTTCCGGGACTTCCGCGCGCGCCGGGCCGGCATGATCAAGGCGCTCACCACCGGTGCGTGCCTGCTCAATTTCCCCTCCCCCCCTCCCCGGGAAACATTTCCAGTGTTTTGGGGGCTTCTTTCCGAGGGTTCTGACCCCGGTTTCTGGGCGCTTGATTTGCAGATGTGGAGAAGTTCTACCAGCAGTGCGACCCAGGTGAGCTCCGATTCGCCCTTCTCGAGCCTCGAATTCGCTCGGGCTTTACATGAAATTGACGCGGGCTTTCATACGCTCTTGTGGGGGTTCTTCGTGTTTCTCTTGTGATTTTCCGTTGCTCCTCCAGTCCTCCTCTCTCAGAGGGAAATTTGTGTGCGGTTGTAGCTGTTATTGGCTCTAATTTGGGAGCACCTGTGCCTTTGGCCCCCCATTTCTGTAGGGGGGATTTTGCTGGAATTTATGTTCTACTGGGTTAGGATTTTTTAACCCTTTTGAGGTGCGTTTGCGATTTTTGCTGGAAAAGGTGTCCTGGAATGGTCCTCTATGTGTGAATTTGGTGGTTCTTGCTTTCGATCTACTAACAGAATAGTCGATGTACTAAAAAAGTGGTGCTTGCGTGTGCTGGGAGAGAGAGAGAGAGAGAGGAGGATGAGGTGGGGCTTGTATCTTTCTGATTTGTTGACTAGTGCCCTCCCCGCAACAAAAATGATGTGGGGCGGGTGGGGGAAACACCAGATGACCACGGTATCCATCTTGTGAAGGGTATTTTTGGGCTCTTATTTAACTAGCAGTTTTCCACTGACACGACGCAGAAGTTTAATACTAGTAAGCTTACTGGACTGACCTGCTGAATAGTTCGACGTACTGGATCAGACCATTCGATGGAACCAAGGTCGAATAGAACTTTGGAGGCATCTGCAACATTTTTTTATTTGTCATTTAGTAGCAAATGGCATTTTTCCCTTTGTGAAATTTCTTAATATATGTGGCTCATGCCTTCATGATGTCAGATGTATGCACTTACTAATTTTGTGATATCTCACTTCAGTTGGGAGCTACTACCTCATAATTATTGCCGTGGTTTTAGTGCAAACTTGAACTAAACCACAACAAGAATTATGGAACGGAGGGAGTACAGTTTATGCCGGATTAGTCTTGAACATTCTATGGAGTTAGAGAGCCGAAGTCTTGTTGTTTTGCTGCAATGTTAGGATGGCGAAGTCACAATATAAACTTTGACTAAACCAATATTCTCCTCCTTCTCTTTCCTCGTTACAGTTTTCTGTGGGCACACATTTGCAGTCGTTTTCAAACATTCTTGGGTCTGGCTTATTTTTATTAGATAGCACCAAAGAAATGATCCTGAGAAGGATGAGGGGGCTTATTTTCCATTTTGGTTGCAGAGAAAGAGAATCTGTGTCTGTATGGTCTTCCCAATGAAACGTGGGAAGTGAACTTGCCTGCGGAAGAGGTTCCTCCCGAACTTCCAGAGCCAGCTCTGGGGATTAATTTTGCTCGGGACGGGATGGATGAGAAAGACTGGTTGTCACTTGTTGCGGTGCATAGTGATGCCTGGCTGCTAGCAGTAGCCTTCTACTTTGGAGCAAGATTTGGGTTTGATAAAGAATCCAGGTATTGCATTTTTTTTTCTGAGACATGTAATTTTACTTGTGAATTTCTCATGGTTCTATAATGTTACTGCTGTACTCTGTATTTTCGGTCATACTTAAGTCTGGTAATGTCTGGTAGTGCGACTACTGAATAATCAGACCTATATTATTATCTTGACATGGTAATTGTTCTGTTTGATGGGTTATTACATCAGTTATGTTGCAAAACATAATTTGATCACTTGAATGCTTAGTAGGTCTGTCAATCAGCCACGCTAGAGCATTCGAGCTTTGCGAGGTGCGCTTGGACTCTGCTCGAACAAAGTTTGGAAGTCCTCATAGTTTGGCTGGTAAAGCTCATTAGCAACTAGGTGAACTCACAATCAGTTAGAAATCGGCACTAAAATTCCCAGGCTCCATGAAGACATCGCTGCTCTCCCCACCCTGGATGTGGCTGGGATTGGAGTGCAGGGAGTCGACGACTTCGCCACCGTCAGAGTCGAGGGAGATGCGTGGGGGAGTCCTTGGCAGAGGATTGCTTGGAGTCGAATAGAATGGTTGGCGCCTACATGAGGATGGACCTTTGTGTAGCTTCCTCCCCAGGCAGGAACCAGACCTTATTGCACACGACACCGGCAATCAAGCTGAGGTCTTTTGGCTGCTCTTGGATCGGGATGGATTTAGACAGCACTGTCTTCCACGTGCCAGATCCATCTTGCCCACACCACTTCGCTGCACCAGTGCTGCTCAGATGTTTATTTTGGAGATCTTAATATGAGAGAACACCATGTATTGGGCTGGAGGGAGTATACTACTTTATGGGAATGGAATTGTGGACGAACATTATTGAGAAAATATGGAGTTGGATATATTTAGGTTTTCTGGTGAGTTAGATGTTTAATTTTGATCCAAGATGGTCGAGTACCCCATCATATTTCAACCCTCAGAAGTTAGGGAGCTGGCTGCAAATAAAACCAAGATGGTCCAGTATTTCTTATTTGTTTCACAGTAACCATAGATAATAGTAAATAAATGCAGCAGAAGCAAATTTTTAGTTAGCTGCAGTGTAGGATAGTTCCTGTGATTCCCTATACATTTTTAATTACTTAATTGGGGCATATGAATCAGAGTTATGTAATGCTGTCTTAATTTGTGCTTTTGTTTTAACCTTTTAATGGTTATTCCACTTCTTTGTATTTTTGCAAATTCTTGCTGGTTTACGGCCCAATGTTTTGAAGGGTTCATTGCAACAGAGGCCAATGTCTGTAGTTGGCATGCTAATTTTGCAGTTCTGTTATGAATTCCAAAGCGTAGGTAGTACCTTATTCACGGTTTCTTTGGTTTTTAGGGGATTGCAGAGGATCTTGTCACTGTAAATTGTTAGAAATACATATAAACTAGTTATTAACATTTTTTTTTTTGTCACACAAGTGTTAAGTGATCTTGTGATGAATTAATACTTCAGAGTTCTGAGGTTCCGCGCTCTTATGTTTTGGTGTTTAGGGATTAGCTACTCATGTCTCACTAACATCTGCGCTGTCTGGTCAGTTGTCAGTGAGACAGTTGGGTGTCAAATCCCGAGGTTTCCCTAATGGATCAATGTGTTGGAAGACATGATAAAAACCAATGTTCATGTGATGCACATCGTGGCATGAACTCTGTTGCTTCAGTTTAGTGCTAAAGAAAATAGGTTTTCTTTTTTATTTAAGCTAGCAGGTCAGTAAGACTAAGATATGATCTAAGAACGATCACAGTGGGATGCTTTTCTCAAGTGTTTTTTCCTATTAGTATCTATTTTGATTCCTCTTGTTGAATTCTGTAACTAGCTTGACATAACTATATGTATTTTTTTGGCCTCTTGTTTATCTTCTCTTTAGTTTATAATATTCGTGTGGTACTGGATGCTATCTAGTCATTCACATGCTGCTAGTTAGTCCCGTATAGATTTGATTCCAAATAGGAGTTCATGATATAATCTAGCTTTACTTTATCCATATATCTCGTCCATTCCATTTTGTTTGACCAGATAATACACCATGGCTTTCTGCTTTGACCCATTGATGACTTCACCCCAGTCTGTACTCTGTAGCCTGTACTGTAGGGATGAGTCATGAGTGGTCTTCTCCACAATTGGTCAATCTGTTCCACTACTTTACTACTGTACATCAGTTAACTCCTGTCATTAATGCATATTTTGATTTACATTTTGATTCCTCATTTACTTCATGGTCACCTCATTGCAGTTGAATAACGAACTTGCTGTTTTTAGTCATAATTTGTTGTGATCCATTACAGACAAAAATTTGGATGTCATGATAATCAAAAACATTGTTTAAGTTATTATTTCCGGGCGAGTAAAAATTATATGAGCTTGTTGTGGATAACAGAGACAAATTGACCATGTTTACTGCAACATTTTCTTAATGATAATATCAGATAGGATTGAACCAGGGTTTAGCTGTTTTTTACAAAACGGTCGATGTGTTATTGATATGTGCTTAATTGTTTGGGACAGACACCTACATTCCTTGTAACGTTCCAAAAAAAAAACCTTCTATTTTAATATGTCATTTTGCTTCTTTATTTTGACTCCGAGGGTTGATATGATATCGTATGGAAACTGCCTCAGCTTTCCCGTCCTCTTCTTGTAGTATAGCTTACCAATTTTCCTTGCCTCTTTATCGGACAGAAGAATTTTATTATATCGTATGGAAACTCCCAAGTCTACATTTGATAAATTTTTATTATATTCTCTACTCCATTCAGAGTTCAGAGAAAAAGAAAATCTGCAACTAGTTGTGGACAAAACCCATTGATAAAATACTCCTTTTGTGAGTCTTCATTGAATATGAAAAAAACCCATAAATGTACGGTATGCTTTAGTATGGTCACTTATGGAAGAATCATCCAAAATGTTACCATTTGTGAACTATACAAAAATACAGATTTGTGTCTGCATAAATGGTATACTAGTTGTCCGTTTCTTCTCTTTTAATCAGATAGTATGTCATATTCTTACAAAAAAGCATGGCAAGTGCTCAGGTTGTAACATGTAGTGCTTCTTAGATATATCCAATTTTCTTTGAAATTTCGAGATGCATATTGTCAACATGGGGTGCGGACACAACATGGGGTGCAAAAAGTATGGCAAGTGTTCAGGTTATAACATGGGGTGCGAAAATCTGCATTCAGAAATATATATGGATTTTAAGAATCTGGGCTGTTATAATTCCAACTTTGATGGTAAACTATTGGAACTATTCCAATTTATCGTATGAGATGAAAGTATTCCTGTTAGATCTGTTATGACTTATGGCAAGTACTTCCAATTTATTTATACATTTAATCACTATAAAGTTATCGGAGAGATGCTTGTTTGACACCTTGTCTTGTGCAAACCGTCATATTCTTTAACAATGTGAGTTTGTCTTTGCTTGACACATAGGTGTCTGCTCCCTGATTAGAATTTTCTAGCTACGGAGTGTTTTACAGTTGCAATAGTTTGGAACTCTTATGTTTTAGTAAAATAAAAATTAATGACCTTAAAATTTGACCGGTAGCAAGTAACAACAGTGAATATACTAATGCAAGAATTCAGGTGGAGTATCTACGCTCAACTATTTCATCCTTTGAAAGTTGAATGCACTCTGTAGTTTTTCTATTTTTGAGAAAATACAAAGCCTGTGTCTAAATGCATTTGGTACAATGAAAGTTATTACAAGCCTAGAATAGGCGCGCAACGCCCGACCACAGAGATAGGAACACGACCAAGGGCTGACAGACACACATTACACCCGACTAATCTGTAGCATTTCTGGTATACCATTGTTGATCTTTTGAAGTTGTCAAGTTTGGTTGCCTTAATAGGTGAACCTTTTTATGTATAGTATTGCTTCTGTTTAATCTTGGACTTGTGCAAATTAGTGAGATAAAAATTATGTACTATTCTAAATAAAAAAAGTTCTCTTGCCTTGTTTAGTCCCTTATAAAGTTATGTTAATCCTTCAAATTTTTTTTTTTGCTTTAATGGTGTGATTGTTTTCTGTATATGCACACTGAGCATCAATTTAATAATGACCTTTTGTGATTGTCTTGCAGGAAGCGGCTTTTTAGTATGATAAACAACCTCCCCACTATATACGAGGTTGTCACAGGAACTGCAAAGAAGGTGGTGAAAGAGAAAACCCCGAAAAGCAGCAGCAAGATCAACAAATCTGGCACTAAGGTAGTGGCACATTTTAATATGACTGTAACAATGTTGACCGGAAAATAAGATCATAACTTGATGTCCTATTTTGGCACAAAAAACTCTCCCCAGCCATCACGCCAGCTAGAACCCAACTCCAGGGGTCCGAAGGTGCCACATCAGAAGGATGAGCACGACAGTGAAGGCGAGGAAGAAGATGTAGAAGAACATGAAAACGCATTATGTGGTTCGTGTAATGACAACTATGGACAGGATGAATTCTGGATCTGTTGTGATGCTTGTGAGACATGGTTCCATGGTAAATGTGTGAAGATTACACCTGCCAAAGCTGAGCACATCAAGCACTACAAATGCCCAAATTGCAGCAGCAGTAGCAAGAGAGCCAGAGCATGATATTGGATTCCTCCATGGCTTATATGCCTGAAGAACCAAGAATTTGACTTACTGTAAAGACCCACATGGGATGCAATGCCCACTGGATGTGCATTCAGTTGCTTTGAGATTAGGACCAGCTTTAGGGGTCGTTATGTGTTATTATGTGGTGTATGTCTATGACATTCTAGATTTTCTACTAGTATTAGCATCTAATTGTAACAGCTTGTATTTGTTCGAGCCTTCTCAGTGCACATGTTATGGACTCCAGTGTTTTAGATTTCAGTTCTGTATCATGTACTCTTGTAGTTTGTTGGGAGAAAAATGCATGTTGTTGCTCTTCTAGGTTTCACTTGTCAATTAAATTTGCGCTGAGATTTATCATTTGGTTATGAAATCTAGCATGAAGGCCATCTACGTAGTCTTGATGTTTTATAACTTTGAATTAGTTGCGGTGTTTGTCAACTCATGAAATAGCAGTTGCTTTTCTGGTGGTTTTATTATTACAAAGATTGCTTGGAGTTTGATATACTACAAGTCAGTTTATTGTTTCGTTCCGTTGGTTGTTGTTTCGAGATCTGTTAGGATGGGAAAACACATACATGCCTTTTTTCTCTCCAAATTTGTTTTGTTGGCCACCAGCCAATGCATATCACATTATCACTGATCGTGTTTCAGGTTTAGATGTTGCTGAGAACTTATCTTTTCCGTTCAGTAACTCTGCTTTTGAGAAAACCTGCTACTACTTATTTTTTTGAGAAGGAACCAGATTTATTACAGAAGTAAGTACAAAACACCACAAACATAATAAAAATTATATTGAGATCCTTGGACCATGTAACGAGCACTACCCCGAAGCGCCGCTGTCATCTCTCCTTTAGATAACCGAGAAGTCTTTGTGCAATTGTCTCTAAAGATCATCACCCTATATTCAAAATAGCAAATCAGAAAACATGTAGACAAAACGAGATCCACTACTCCAAGAGAGCATTGACTAACCCATTCCCATCCCTCTTCAACGCCACCGACAATACCGTCGCCGACGAGGTGGACAAGGAGACGGAGAAAACTTTATTCTTGTTCCGTACAATGTCGTTATAACCACCATAATACAGTTATCGATTGACATAACTCTAACTGTAGAGACCAAACTACTACACCGAGCGGAGATCCGAGGTTCTCACGCCGTCCCGCCGCCGGAGCGGCAACTAGAGGAGGCGGGGGCCGTAGAATGTCACACGACGGGGACAGGGGGCAGCTATGATTTCCTTTAATTCTTGGAGGAGACGAAGCGGGTACTGCTCTAAATCCTACTGCTCCTGCTTATCTCCATATAATCTAGGGGGTTTGACTTGTGCAGTGCTCAACTTTTGTCAAATGGAACATCCACATTGGCAAGGAGGCAAACAAGAGTAGACCGAATCAGATGCTGGCCGGCCAAGTTTACACGCAGATCTGCGTCAATCAAGGTCCGCTTTGTACCTTTGCTCCTGTGCTTTCTTTTTCTTTCTATTTGCCGTCCTGGTTTTCAGCTCGTGTCCCTGTCCTAGTTGCGGCCTATAAACCTTATCTTCCACTCCGCCAACCTTTGCCTTTTTGACTTGTCAAGTTTATCGCATTTCTTTTCTGGTCCGTTTCAGCGCTTTCCGAGCCCTCCAAATCCTGGCGACAACAATTGCTTACTGTTGTGTTCTGTAAGATCTTTTTTTGTGTGGTTCTTGGCTGGTTGCTGCGTTGAGTGTTCGGATAGATATCACCGTGATGCAACTGGCATCCAGGTCAGGTGCCACGTCAGCTTCTACTACATAGCGCCTAGCTTACATTAACCGCAGCTTTGTTTCGCATATATTTTTGGAGTATATTTTAAATTGTAAATCTAATGGCATTATTATCATTTGACCAATACAATAATATTTATATATATTGATAGTGAGAGTTAGAGAAGTACGGCCAAATGTTTCTAGGACATGATATGTGAATTTGTAATGTAGGTAGGTCTCTTAGGGCGACTTCAGAGGCACCGTCGTTGCCCCCAGGAAAAGCTCCTGCTAGCGGAATCCTCCTTCTTACCACTATTGTAGGCAGTGTTGGATTAGGCAGCACCTAGGCAATGCTTTAGCTCGCTTAGGCTCTAGGCGATGGGCAAACGCCTCGCCTAGGGCATAAGCGGTACTCTAGGCAAACACCTCGCCTAGGGCACTAGCGGGTCATATTATGTTGAAGAACCAGATGGGTCATAATCCAATGCCAGTTGTTGGTAGCATACTCATTTATATGGTCGAAATTATCGTGTATAGATATATAATAACCCAAAATAAACACCTGATGGTGCAAACTATATGCCCGCCTAGGCTGCGCCTAGTGCGCTTAATCATCGCCTAGGCGCTAGGCTAATGCCAACCGCCTCGCTTACGCCCAGCGCTTTTTCCAACCTTGATTGTAGGAGGCATCTCAGGCACTATTCCATCTCCTCCCCCTCCCCCCCCACACACACACATGTTAATCCTCTTAATTTGATCATCCTAAACCCGCAAATCTGATCTGGCTCGGTGCGGTTCCACTAGCTTTGATGCCTTCCGAGACTTGGCCGCCAGATCGGGTGCTTGGATGCCTTCCACCAAGCCCAGTCTGATGGTCGTGGTGCCATGTGAAACACGCCATCATCACCGCCATGTGACTGTTGTCACAGTGTGCAGTGGCGGACCCAGACAAAAAAATTAGTGGGGGCATTTTACATGAGCGGGGACAATTTTAGTACAAATTCATTTTTTTTGTGAATTTCCCCTTTAAATATAAAGGAAATACACTGTTTTTTTAAAAAACTGAGTGGGGGCCACTGCCCCCACTCAGCTATGCTTGTGTCGTCGGTGTGGCAACCTCATGCGTGTGTGTTTGACCTCGACCCAACCAAAAATCCATAGCCACAACTACCGAGGCGCTAACGGATGTGAGAAATGTAAAGGAGGTGTTCGAAGAGAGCTTCTTGATATAGAGGTGAAAGAGCGTCTCAATGACTCATGTCGAGTTCATGACCACTCCGTGTGAAGAATGACGACAACATCCCGGCAACTCACTTTTATTCGCATGGTTTTTCGGTCGCTTGGTTATGTTAACATCATGACCATGCATGTGTGTGACTGTTTGGGGGGTTGATTGCGGATGATGATAGCATTGGGTAGTGCCCCAAGCGAAGGCGTGGATGTAGTAAGTAGCAGTTTTCCCTCGTTAAACGAACCGAGGTTTATCAAACCAGTAGGACTTTGAAATCAACGAGTGAACGTTGACGATCTCTGGCGCTTAATCGTCAATGAACGTGGACTTGCACACACTCAAATAATTACTTTTCCCCCAACGGCGGAAAGGTTGTCAATCTTTCCGGTCTGCTAAAAACAAAGCGGTTAAACGTATAGTGTACTGGATGAAATTATGGAAACGGATCAGAACAGTAATGATGATGAAAAACAAGTAAATGAGGTTGTAAACAATGTAAAAAGATGGACCGGGGTCCATGGGTTCACTAGTGGAGTCTCTCAAATAGATAAAACACTTATATGATGTGTAAACAAATTACAGCTAGGCAATTGACAAGATTATGACACAAACTTAATCTAGCTACGGCAAAGAGTACATGGTAATATTTATGTAGGAATCACGACAAAGAACAAAGACCGTTGAATCCAACTACATCTTTGTCTAAAAAGTCCACCATGGGATCGCTATCCAGCCTGTCACCCATCGGTATTAAGTTGCAAGCAACAGACATTTGCATTAAGTAAAGCGCATGAAGTAAGCAATATTAAACATCAAAATAGACTTTAACACCGCTGTTATACCCTTAGTAGAAACATCACACCCTTGCCTTTAGACGTTTCTGTCACTCGTGCCCAGGAACAAAAGGCGGCATGAACCCACTATCTAGCATAAATACTCCCTCTTGGAGACACATATAATTACTTGGCCAACCAACTACACAAATCAGAGAGCATGCAAGAACATAAATGAACATATAAGAATCATGCACAATCTGATCATAACTTCATAATCCATCGGATCCCAACAAACACATCACATAGCATTACAATAGTCGATTTTGATCATGTTAGGCAGCTCATAAGATCATAATACATGAAGGACAAGGGTGAGAGACTACCATCTAGCTACTGCCATGGACCCATGGTCCAAGGTGAAACTACTCACAAATCATCCCGGAGGAAGGCATGGCGATGAAGAGCCCTCCGGGATCGATCTCCCCTCTGGCAGGGTGTCGGGATCAGCTTCAGAATCACCCCCGAACTAGGGTTTATGGTGGCGGCGGCTCGGGGTGACTTCTCTGGAAAATAATGGCCGCCTCCTACGTTTTTAGGTCGTGAGGCAATTTATAGGCGTCGAGGGAGGCCGAGGAGGCGCCCCAGGAGCAAGGGCGGGCCCCACCCACGGGATGGGCCCAGGCCGCGCCCGGTGGCCGCCTCTGCCCTGTGGGTGGCCCCACAGGTCGCCCTCTGGTCCTTAGGTGTCTTCTGGTGAATAAAATTCTCCGTAAATTTTCAGCGCATTCCGAGAATATTTCCTGTGGTAGATTTTCTGAAATACAAAAACAGCAAAAACAGGAAACTGGCACTAGGCATCTTGTCAATAGGTTAGTCCGACAAAATGCATAAAAATGATGTAATATGATATTAAAAACATGTAGAAACATCACAAAACTAGAATGTAACAATAAAAAATTAGATATGTTTGACACGTATCAGCATCCCCAAGGTTAACTCCTACTCTTCCTCGAGTAGCTAAGTGATAACAAAAATAATTTTTGGTGAGACATGCAACCAACACAATCTTGATCAAGATAATAATGTAAAGCATAGAATATGAATGAAATGATCCAAAACAATTGTCTATAGTTGATAGCAAGAAAGCAATGAATAACTAAGTTGAATTATCTAAGCAAAACCTTTCTTGAATAGTACGTTAGAGACATGAAATCAATGAGATCAACATATTGATAATTTTTAAAGGTAATGGTTTCTTGTCAAAAGTGTTTCAAAATCAACACAAAGGAAGATGTAAGTTTTAGCAAAAGCTTCAACTTTCAACGTCTTATCTCATGTATAAAGCCAGTACAACGAATCATGTTTAATCTAATGATATAATATGATCAACTGCACCCAGGGTCAACACAGTATGTTTGCTTGGTGGAGATAGAAGGAAAAGGAAAACTGACTCAACACTAAAGTAAAAAAAAAAGGCCCTCCGCAGAGGGAAGCAGGGATTAGTCATGTGCTAGAGCTTTTTGATTTTGAAAAACAGAGATAAAAACAATTTTGAGCGGTGTATGCTTTCGTCAATGATTCCATACCAAAGAAACTAGCTAGTCCCCATGACAAACAAGGCTTTTAGACTTTTAAGAGCGGCTGGTTTTATAGGAATGAGGTCATTCCTCTTTTCTCCTCTGTTTCACCACTAACCAATGTTTGACTGATTTCTCAGGTTTACACTATGCGGAGGACACTGGCGGACCCAGCATCCCTACTGCCCGAGCAGTTGCCCGGGCTTCCGGCCGGCCGGCCAGTGTATTTGTATGAACTATTGATGTAGAAATTAGTATCTAATTATTTGAATTAACTAGGTTGCCCGGGCTTGAAAAAAATTCTGGGTCCGCTACTAGCGGAGGAGAATGATGAGTTATATTTATATTTTGCTTAAGCCATCTCTCGGGTCAAATTCAAGTGAGGACGTGAACCATCAACATCGGGTGAAAGGGGGGGATGACCTTGCTTGTCACAGGTTATATCTAGATTCTCACCGCTTCCTCATGAGATTAAAAACAGAGACACAAAAGGGAATATTTTTGAAGTTTTAAAGATAGCACATGAAAATTTTACTTGGAATGGTAGGAAATACCATGCATAGGTAGATATGGTGGACACTACTGGAAAGATAGTTTGGCTCAGGGATTTTGGATGCACGAGTGGACATCACACTCAGTACAAAATTTTTAGGCTTAGCAAAAAGGATTTATGAAGCAAACATACGATGTTAATTGGTACAAGAATAAACATACAACATCAATCAATCATAAGCATAAGCCTCCACACCGTCTCCCTTGTTGACCAAACATTTCTTTTGGTGGAAAGATTAGCTTTAGAAATTAGCAACTACAAAGTACCACACAGTTTCAAGCTTTTAACTGTAGTTCTTTACTAATTAGTTTCCACATAAATAACCAACAAGTTTAAACATTAATCTTAATATCTCAAAACAATTGAGAAGTATCAAATATCCACACAATGATCTACAAGACTATGCAGGCTTTTATTTCACTCCATTATCACATGGATAGTATTTTGTCATTCCAACAATTCAATCAATCAATAATAACAACTCTCCAACAAGTATAAGTGAAGAACAAGAAAGTTTAACATCAACAACTAGCAGCTATAAACAAGATAAAAGATAAAAGCGAGAGCTTACTAGCAAACAAACAGTAGCTAAGAATACTCAAAAAGACATAAGCGAAGTAAAGGAGTATTCAAACGAAAAAGCGGAGCGTGTCTCTCTCCCACACAAATAGACCTAGGATCCAACATGAATATGACCAGCAAACAAACAAAACAAAAGTGAAAGCAAAACAAAAAGACGCTCCAAGAATACACATAATATGTAAAGTGATAAAAACTTAGTTCAACGAAGACGACCTGATGATAGTCGATGAAGAGAAGGGGATGCCTTGGGCATCCCCAAGCTTAGATGCTTGAGTGTTCTTTATATTCAGAGGGAGTTCCAAGGGGGCATCCCCAAGCTTGAGCTCTGATCCATTCTTTAATTTCTTCATCATCCTCTCTTTTGGAACTTAAAAACTCTCTTCACACAAAACTTCTCATAAACTGATTAGAGGGTTAGTGCTCATAAAATAAAATGCACATGTGTTCCACTTAGACATATTGCAAAAACTAGATTTAGCATTAGATACTGTTTATTAAGCCTCAATGTGGTACTCCTCCAGAGAGTATCACACTTGACGATAATAAAAGAAGCGAATACAAAATAAAGGCAGAATCTGTCAAAAACTGAACAGTCTGTAAAGATCGAATTTTCAGAAGCACTTCTGTAACTCAAATCAGAAAACTCAAAACTAACGAAAGATAGATAAAAGTATCAGGCTTGGTTTCAAAAAAATTCAAAATTCAGAGATTTTTCTAGATTTTATGCAACAGGCACATAGAATCTGTTTCTGGACAGCAAAACAATACCTCGCACTTTCAATGCATTAGAGGCTAAACTTGGCACAAAAAAACCAAAAGAAAAAGATACAATGAAGTTGCTACAGGATCAACAACTCCATGAATCAAGAAAAGCAAAAAAAAAAATGAAAGAAAAGATGGGTTGCCTCCCAACAAGCGCTTTTCTTTAACGCCTTTTAGCTAGGCACAATGCCAAATATCAAGTCTTTTCGGAGGCCTTAGCAACATCAAGAGCATAGCTAGACCTTATGATTGATTCAAAAGGAAGCTTCTTTCTCTTTCTAGGGAAGTGTTCCATCCCTCTTTTAAGGGGGAACTGAAATCTTATATTTCCCTCTTTCATATCAATAATAGCACCAACGGTTCTCAAAAACGGTCTTCCCAAAATAATAGGACAAGAAGCATTGCACTCAATGTCCATGACACTAAAATCAACGGGAACATAGTTGTCATTAACAGCAATAAGAACATCATCAACTCTACCCAAAGGATTCTTATTAGAAGAGTCAGCAAGATGAACATTTAAATAGCATTCTTCCAAAGGATTCGAATTAAGCATATCATAGAAACTTTTAGGCATGACAGAAACACTAGCACCAAGATCACACAAAGCATTACAATAAAAGTCATTTATTTTCATCTTAATCGTAGGTTCCCAACCATCTTGTAATTTTCTAGGAATAGAAGTTTCTAGCTTAAGCTTTTCTTCCCTAGCTTTGATAAGAGCATCGGTAATGTGTTTAGTGAAAGCAATATTTAATTTAGTAGCATCCGGTGACTTAGCAAGTTTTTGTAGGAATTTATGACTTCAGTAATGTTGCAATTATCAAAATCAATATCATAATCTTTAAATAGGCTAGGAGGATCCTCATTAGTAGTTTGGATAGTATAAACATTAACAGCTTTACTATTCATTTCAGCAATTCTGGCTTCTTCTTCCTCTCTAGCCTACCTAGCATGCAAGCGAGCTAACATCCTCTCATTGTTATTAATTTGAATAGAAAGAGCACTAGAGCACTCATATCTATCCAAAGTTTTATAATCTCCATCAATATTAATTGAAGCAACAGGAGTGTTGATAGTTTTGAGAATAGCAAAAGCATCAGTTTCAGCAGGAGTGACCAATTCAGGTTTAGCAGCCATTCGGTTTATCAAAATGGCTTGAGTTTGGAACATATTTGAAATGCAAGCTTCAGTATTAACAAGCCTTGATTGAAGATTAGAAATTTCTCTATTTAACTCTCCAAGTTGATCATTTATACTTTTCAATATAAAAGAATTCTCATTCATTTGCCTAGAGAAGATTTTGTTTTGCTCAAACTGTTCATGCATGAATTTTTTTTGTAGACTTCTCTATTTCAGTAATTCTACCATTACTAATCTCTTGATTGGGAGAGGTTTTGCCAAAATAATTTCCATTCAGATTTCCATTATTTTGAGGATAAGGCTTATAGTTGTTACTACCAAAATTATTTCGATAAGCATTGTTGTTGAAGTTATTTCTATTAAGAAAATTAACATCAACTTGATCCTTTTCTTGAGCAATTAATGAAGCAAGAGGAACATTATTAGGATCAATAGAGGACTGATTGGTAACAAGCATAGACATAATCATATCAACCTTCTCACTCAAAGAGGAAATTTTCTCGACAGAATTTACCTTCTGACCAGTTGGAGCTCTTTCAGTATGCGATTGTGAATAATTTGTCATCATCTCATCCAAGAGTTTAGTTGTTGCACCTAATGTGGTGGACATAAAGGTGCCTCCCGCGGCCGAGTCCAAGAGGTTTCTTGAAGAAAAATTCAAACCTGCATAAAAAGTTTGGATAACCATCTACGTAGTTAATCCATGTGTGGGACAATTTTTAACCATAGATTTCATTCTTGAGCAACATGTTCATTATCAAATTGTCTAAAGTTCATAATGTTACTCCTCAATTGTATGATTTTAGCAGGTGGATAATATTTTCCAGTAAAAGCATCTTTGCATTTAGTCCAAGAATCAATGCTATTCCTAGGCAAAGATAATAACCATTCTTTTGCTCTCCCTCTCAAAGAGAAAGGGAAAAGCTTTAGTTTTATGATGTCATTTTCTACCTCTTTATATTTTTGCATATCACATAACTCAACAAAGTTATTTAAATGAGAGGCGGCATCATCAATACTAGCACCAGAAAATTGCTCTTTCATATCAAGATTTAGCAAAGCAGGTTCAATTTCAGAAGATTCCGCTTTAGTAGCGGGTGGAGCAATTGGAGAGCATATGAAATCATTGTTATTAGTGCTAGTAAAGTCACAAAACTTAGTGTTTTCAGTGGAAGACATAATGATAAAATAAAATAACAAGACATGAATAAAGACTACACTAATTCTTTTGGGTTTTAAAATTTTGAAACAAGAAAATAAACTAAACGAGAAATAAAACAAGCAAGACAAAACAAAGTAAAGTGATTGAGAGTATGAGACTCCCCTTGCTGTAGCTCCAAAGTCCCTGGCAACGGCGCCAGAAAACTGCTTGATTGTGGATGATGATAGCGTTGGGTAGTGCCCCAAGCGAAGGCGTGGATGTAGTAAGTAGCAATTTTCCCTCGTTAAACGAACCGAGTTTTATCTAACCAGTAGGACTTTGAAATTAACAACGAGGTGAACGTTGACGATCTCTGGCGCTTAATCGTCAATGAACATGGACCTGCACACACTCAAACAATTACTTTGCCGCCAACGGCGGAAAGGTTATCAATCTTTACGGTCTGCTGAAAACAAAGCGGTAAAACGTATAGTGTAGTGGATGAAATTATGAAAACGGACTAGACGAGTAATGATGATGAAAAACAAGTAAATGAGGTTGTAAACAATATAAAAAGATGGACCGGGGGCCATGGGTTCACTAGTGGAGTCTCTCAAATAGATAAAACACTCATATGATGGGTAAACAAATTACAGCTAGGCAATTAAAAACATTATGACACAAACTTAATCTAGCTACGGCAAAGAGTACATGGTAATATTTATGTAGGCATCATGACAAAGAACAAAGACCATTGAATCCAACTGCATCTTTGTCTAAAAAGTCCACCATGGGATCGCTATCCAGCCTGTCACCCATCGGTATTAAGTTGCAAGCAACAGACATTTGCATTAAGTAAAGCGCATGAAGTAAGCAATATTAAACATCAAAATAGACTTTAACACCGCTATTTTACCCTTAGTAGCAACAGCACACCCTCGCCCTTAGACGTTTCTGTCACTCGTGCCCAGGAACAAAAGGGGGCATGAACCCACTATCTTGCATAAATACTTCCTCTTGGAGACACATATAATTACTTGGCAAAAGAAACTACACACATCGGAGAGCATGCAAGAACATAAATGAACATATAAGAATCATGCACAATCTGATCATAATTTCATAATCCATCGGATCCCAGCAAACACATCACATAGCATTACAATAGTCGATTTTGATCATGTTAGGCAGCTCACAAGATCATAATACATGAAGCACAAGGGTGAAAGACTACCATCTAGCTACTGCCATGGACCCATGGTCCAAGGTGGAACTACTCACAAATCATCCCAGAGGAAGGCATGGCGATGAAGAGCCCTCCGAGATCGATTTCCCCTCCGGCAAGGTGCCGGGATCAGCTTTAGAATCACCCCCAAACTAGGGTTTGTGGTGGCGGCAGCTCGGGGTGACTTCTCTGGAAAATAATGGCTGCCTCCGACGTTTTTAGGTCGTGAGGCAATTTATAGGTGTCGAGGGAGGCCGAGGAAGCGCCCCAGGAGCAGGGGCGGGCCCCACCCGCGGGATGGACCCAGGCTGCGCTCGGTAGCCACCTCCGCCCTGTGGGTGGCCCCCCCAGATCACCCTCTGGTCCTTAGGTGTCTTCTGGTGAATAAAATTCCCCGTAAATTTTCAGCGCATTCCGAGAATATTTCCTGTGGTAGATTTTCTGAAATACAAAAAAAAACAAAAACAGGAAACTGGTACTGGGCATCTTGTCAATAGGTTAGTCTGAAAAAATGCAGAAATATTGTGGAGAATATGATGCTTCACAGTATGTTGTGCGAACGTCTGTTTTCTTCCGCGTGACGATGTCCACATCAGAATCATGCGTGTAATTACTATGATCATTTGATTAGTGCTTTGTAGTAGCGTTCTCGGCAAATGGGTGTTAACTAGAGTACGAAGTCTCGGTTTCTTGGGTAAAATTCTTAGGACCGATCTTCATTGGTTGTACGTTGCAATGGAGTACTCCTTGTTAATTGTACCCTTGTTGGTGGCATTATCTAGATATTTCTTGGATTTTCTCCAAGTTAAACCCATGGTTTCACTTTAGTGGTTACATCCAGTTACAACATCTGCACTATTTTATTTCTGGAAGGTGCCGATTTTGGGGAACCTTTTCTGCAGTCTAGGTGTTACCATTAATGGTGGTTGTTTCCTGCTGTTGCGAGTCACTGGTCGATTTGACGGTCCATTTCCTTTTTCCTTTTATTTTTTGGGTGTGTGAATCAATGATGTCTCGACCAAATCTTGGTATTATGTATTTACACAACTCGGGAGTAACTGGTATCTTCTTAATATCAATATATATCCTTTATAAAAGGTAATAACTATTTGGGCATACACTTACTTAATTGGAAAAACTTACTTAATATATAATTAAAAATGAAATTATTTCAAAATTAAAATCTAAGTTTTATTTTATTGTGAAATTCCAAAGGAAAAAGGCTTTCCTATTAGACTTGTGTACAAGACAAAACTAAGTATTCTTTCAACTTCTAAGCTGGTGGTGCTTGTTTCCTGCCCAAACAATCGTTATATGAGAAGATGCTTCTATGAACTAAGTTTAATTGGCAAAATAATACTGTAGTTGTTGTTTCTTTCAGATATCTGGTGATGTTCATCGCTAATGGCAAAAAAGTACATTCATAAATTTGTAGAACAATTGCTCAACTTGTTAAAACTGAAACAGTATTTTTGGGTAGTTGCTCGGCATTTTAGGTCCTGCACTATTTTTATGGTGATACAGTAACTGGATACATGTTTTTTGTATTGTAGTGCCATTTAATTAATGAATACACCACATTCCTAGTTAATGAATTTGAATCTGATGCTGTAGCAAAGCAGCATCAAATTCCAGCATTGTAACCCCCACTGATGCAAGGTTAGTGTTTCATGCACCACAGGAAGGATGTGCTTAGGCCCCTTTGGTAGATATTAATCACTAGAAATTCTTCCCTTTTATGTGGAATTTTTCCTGCTAAGGCAAAGGCAGGAAAGAACAACAACATAATAATTCCAAGTCCATTGTTTGCTTCACTAAAAGGCAAGTACTATTAAAGAAACACTACCTTTGCTTTTAGTCTTGTCAAGTAGTACTGCCTTTGCACTTTTCTCCAATCCTCCTCCAACAGAATGTTAGTTGAGGGAAATGTTGCATGCCATGACATGGACAAATGATCAACTGAAAGTTCTGTAGAATTGGCATGGTTGGATAGAATTCCCATATGATGTTACTATCGACCCATGTGATCGATCCTTTCGAGAATATTAATTCAAGCATGGTGAAATGAAACAAGTGGTGCCAAAATGTCGACATGGATACAGAAACTAATTTTTTCCGTTCGCAAGCGTACTCGTCAGATTAGTCCTTATTTTTTACGCTTAATTCACTAGCGAATGTGTACTTACAGTTGCACGTAAGATGTCTTTGTATTTCCTTCAAGCAGAAAATTATAGTGCAATTCATGAAAATAATTTTCTAACTAATTCAGCCACCACTGCCGCCACCAACGTAACAAGGAGAATCTGTGTGGGGTTGAGTTGTTTCAAATGGCTAGGAATGTTCCACACCATCAATTTCTGTCTATCAAAACCATCTTTCTAGGAAATTATACAACATACACTTTTCGCGCTCTGATTCGTCGACTCATCAGGTGGGCACACAGCACACTTTGTACTACAAAGTGCATTGGAACAACAACATCAACACCCTAAACTAAACCATGACAACGAGGAGTTCTGAAATCCCCATTAATATATTTCCGAGTGTAAAGCAAAGTCTAGCATTATCCATCACTATAGGTAACTGCTAGGACCACGTATAAGAGGGCGATCAAGAGATATATATGTTGTGAGAGAGGCGAATAGATTATGATCCTGCTTCTCCTGGGAATGTACTCAAATTTTGGGTTAACTGTGTCCCGCCTTCAATTAGTCCCAAAACCCTACATTCTTCTCAGAGAACTCCTTATTTTGATGTTGATATGTAGGAAAGGAATCCATACTAATACCAAAGAACTTGTTGGTTTGAGTCAAACCTACTGTCCAAATTGCCAATGGACGAAGAGCCTTTGATGCATGAGGTACATCATTCCAAAGGCATCTGATTCTTCCACCCAAGAGTTGACCTCCGAATATATTTCTTCCGCGTTCTCTCTCTCTCATGATATAGTGGTGGTTAGCTTTCTCCGTTGCAGCTCCTTTTCCCCAAGTCATAAGGCCAATAGAGGATCTGTTGACGCAGAGGCTTCACTGGAGAAATTCTTGTGAAGATGACACTCATCAAGGTCTGACCATGGCCATCTGTAGCTTTCTTTCTCTCTCTGCCTATATCTCCCTTGGCCCACTTGCAAGTGAGTGCATGCACAAGAGGGAGTGTGCTATAACTCTCATGCGCCATATCTCTGTCCTCTCCTCCTGTGCATATAAGACATGAAGGTGTTCCGGGGCAAGATTTGGACAGCACTGGGATCACTCATGGATCATACAGGCGCAGCCGGCTCACCAAGGCCTCCACGGCGGCGGCGGCGCCCGACCGAGCGCTCCTCACCGACATCGAGGCGGCCATCGCGCGGTGCACCGACGGTGGCGTCGGTGACGACCGGCACGTCCACGAGATCCTCTTCCTCGTCTCCAACGCGCCGGGCGCGATCACCTTCCTCTCCCGCCGCATCACGGCACGCCTCGAGGCCGCACGCACCCCTGCCACCGCGCTCCGGTCCCTGCTCCTCGTCCACCGCCTCCTCCGCGCCGGCGACCGCTACTTCGAGCAGGACTTCCGCGGACTCTGGGCCTCCCGCGACCTCCGCGTCGACGCGCCCCGGTGCGGCTGCTCCTGCTCCCCCCTCGCCGCCTCCGGCGCCGGCGTCAACTATGTCACGGCCAGCGTGGCGGCCGCCACCGTCGCCTGCTCCTTCCTCCACGGCTACACGGCCTACCTCGAGGAGCGTATGCAGTGGGTAATCAACCAGTCCGGCAACCTGGAGCCGACCGCACCGCCACCAAAGGGTCCAGACGATGACAAGCCGCACCCGCGCTCCTCCTACGACGAAGCCTCCGCCGAGGCGCTCCTCTTCAAGCTCTCCATGTGCCAGAGGCTGCTCGACGTCGCCGTCCAGCTGCTCCCGGACAACAACACGAGCGCCAGCGCCGCCGCGCGCTCGGCCTTCGGCATTGTGCTCCGGGAGAGCTTCAAGGTCTACGACGCCTTCAAGGAAGGCCTCAACGTGATGCTGAGGTCAAGAAGCGTCGGCCTCAGCAAGTCTCTCAGGGTTTCGGCTCATGAGGTGCTCAGGAAGGCGTGCGTTCAGACACCTGAGCTAAAAGACTTCTACCACAAGTGCAAGAGGAGCAATGTCGGCAAAATCATGGAGTACCCCCGTCGTCAGGATCGTCACGCCGGCGATTGAGATCGTGCTGCCGGTCAGTAGTGAAGACGAGCTTGGCGCCGGTGAGGTGGCGCAGGAGAGCGAAGGCGAGGCTCCAATTGAGAGCAAGCTAGAGACGACTATCAGCGCGGTGTGGGTCGTTTTCGACGATGAAGATCAGAAGGCTGGCCGTGAGACTACCGGCGACGATCACGGCAGCTTGCAAGCCCAGCAGCCTAGCTAACTACGTAGGAGTTATTTGCAACATCCAAGTAGTATATTGATTTTGAGTGATTGGATTGGTCTCCTCGATCCCCTCTTCTTTTCTTGTGTGCAAGGTTTAATCATTTTGAGGATCCGGCGGTGTCTTCATTCACCTGGCAAGAAAGCCAATAATTCTCTTCCTTAAAGTTCTATTGTTTCTTTGCGGTTTCTGGTCTCCTGTGCTTGCTCCTTATCCTTCCACGTTTTGTGTATTTCGCCATCATGTTTGAGACTGCCAAGTGATCACATATATTCATTTCTCTTTATTTTTTCCAAACATACACATGATGTAACAATAGTGTGTGTAATTTGACAGATTCTTCACAATGTAGTATAAATTTTCTTGCAGTTTATTTTTTTACTATGATAATATTTTCAACTCATAAAAGCGAGTTAGGTTCTCGTGCAAATATTGGAGCTATTTTTTAGGAGTGTCTATCTAGCAGTGGATTGATTAGTTGGCCACTATTACATTTTCTTGCACCGTTGTCGTGGTGGGTAGCGCGGCATACCCATCAGAGATGGGGAAGATTGTGGAGCAAGGCGGCGATGGCGTTCCGGCGGGATTGGGTAACAAGCACGGCAAACACATGCGATGTACCCAGGTTCGGGGCCCTCTTGTGGAGGTAACACCCCTACGTCCTGCATGTCTGATGTATATCATGGCATAGATCTCGGGCTACATGGTTGCTCTTTGAGCTGTGTTTTTCTCTCTCTAGATAGAGGAGGAAGAAGGTGGTAGGTGGGGATGAGAAGAGCCTCCACCCCCCCAAAATATCTATCTAGGGCTTTTTATCACTTGCCTCTCAAGGGCTCCCTGGTGCACCTTATAAAGGGGATGCCCAGGGGACAAAGGGGTGGCCCATGAGGCCCAGCTAATACTACTCACGCACATGGGAGGCCAACCTGATGTGGCCAGCCAGTCGCAGTCGGACTGGAGCAGCCGGACTGGGGCAATCGGACTGGAGCAGCCGGACTGGGGCAGCCTGCAGCCGGACATGGGCAGCCTGCAGCCGGACAGGGGCAGCCTGCAGCCTGCAGACCGTCCGCTTGATATTCGTGGTTTGCTTCTCTTGTTCTCTTGTCGAGTCGTGGACTTTGGTATACCGGGGGGTCATCCCCCCGACACTAGCCCCCGAGCGCGTGGAGGCTTTGCTGCTTGCTGGGAAGGCTTCACGAGAGCTTCCCCTTGTCTTGATTGTCGTGGACGAAATGCTGAAGTCGGAGTTGGGGCCGGCTGAAACTAGAGCTGGATGGCGTTGAAGCCTTGAAGCCAGATGAAGCTGAAGCCGGATGAAAAGCCTTGAAGCCGAATGAAATTGAAGCCGGATGAAAATCCTTGAAGCCGGATGAAAAGCCTTGAAGCCGGATGAAAGCCTTGAAGTTGAAGCCGGAATGAAGTTGAAGCCTGTAGCCGTATGAAGTTGAAGCCGGATGACACAGCCTTGAAGCCGGCTGAAAGTTGAAAGCCGGATGAAAAGCCTTGAAGCCGAATGAAAATTAAAGCCGGATGAAAAGCCTTGAAGCTGGATGAAAAGCCTTGAAGTTGAAGCCGGATGAAGGTTGAAGCCTTGAAAGCCGGATGAATTTGAAGCCTTCAAGCCGGATGAAGTTTTGAAACCGAATGAAGTTGAAGCCTGTAGCCTGATGAAGTTGAAGCCTTGAAGTTGAAACCTGCAACCGGATGAACTTTGAAGCCTTGAAGTTGAAACCGGATGGAATTGAAGCCGGGTGAAAAGCCTTGAAGTTGAAGCCCGGATGAAGTTGAAGCCTTGAGGGCCGGATGAAAGTTTAAGCCAACTTCAGAACTTGGAGTTGAGTCGCCGCCCATGGAGCCGGCTGTAGACTGCAGGGCGGGGGCGGACGGCGATGTCGAGCCCCTGAGTTTTGCGGAGAGGGCGATGGCGAGCCCCCGAGGCAAAGAGTTGGTTGGTTGGTGTTATGCACAGTACTTAGAATTGTGTGGTAGCCACCGAGTGCTAGACTCGGGTGTTGAAGTCCTCCGGGTCTGCGGAGCCGGCTGGGCGGCTGCGCAGCCTTCGGGAATGAGATTGCCAGCTGACGGCGTGGCAGCCCCCGGGCTCTTGGCCGAGGGTGTTGAAGTCCTCCGGGTCTGCGGAGCCGGCTGGCTGCTGCGCAGCCCCCGGGAATGAGATTGCCGGCTAACGGCGTGGCAGCCCCCGGGCCTCTTGGCCGGGGTGTTGAAGTCCTCCGGGTCTGCGGCTGCGCAGGCCCCGGGAATGAGATTGCCGGCTGACGGCGTGGCAGCCCCCGGGCTCTTGGCCGGGGTGTTGAAGTCCTCCGGGTCTGCGGCTGCGCAGGCCCGGGAATGAGATTGCCGGCTGACGGCGTGGCAGCCCCCGGGCTCTTGGCCGGGGTGTTGAAGTCCTCCGGGTCTGCGGCTGCGCAGGCCCTGGGAATGAGATTGCCGGCTGACGGCGTGGCAGCCCCCGGGCTCTTGGCCGGGGTGTTGAAGTCCTCCGGGTCTGCGACTGCGCAGGCCCCGGGAATGAGATTGCCGGCTGACGGCGTGGCAGCCCCCGGCTCTTGGCCGGGGTGTTGAAGTCCTCCGGGTCTGCGGCTGCGCAGCCCCCGGGAATGAGATTGCCAGCTGACTGCGTTGGCAGCCCCCGGGCTCTTGTCCGGGGTGTTGAAATCCTCCTGGTCTGTGGCTGCGCAGCCCCCGGGAATGATATTGCTGGCTGACGGCGTGGCAGCCCCCGGGCTCTTGGCCGGGGTGATGAAGTCCTCCGGGTCTGCGGAGCCGGCTTGGCGGCTACGCAGCCCCCGAGAATGATATTGCCGGCTGACGGCGTGGCAGCCCCCGGGCTCTTGGGCAGGGTGATGAAGTCCTCCGGGGCTACGGCTGCGCAGCCCCCGGGAATGATATTGCCGGCTGACGGCGTGGCAGCCCCCGGGCTCTTGGCCGGGGTGATGAAGTCCTCCGGGTCTGCGAAGCCGGCTTGGCGGCTGCGCAGCCCCCGGGAATGATATTGCCGGCTAACGGCGTGGCAGCCCCCGGGCTCTTGGCCGGGGTGATGAAGTCCTCCAGGTCTGTGGAGCCGGCTTGGCGGCTACGCAGCCCCCGGGAATGATATTACCGGCTAACGGCGTGGCAGCCCCCGGGCTCTTGGCCAGGGTGTTGAAGTCCTTCAGGTCTGCGGAGCCGGTTTGGCGGCTGCGTAACCCCCGGGAATGATATTGCCGGCTGACGGCGTGGCAGCCCCTGGGCTCTTGGCCGGGGTGATGAAGTCCTCCGGGTCTGCGGAGCCGGCTTGGCGGCTGCGCAGCCCCCGGGAATGATATTGCCGGCTGACGGCGTGGCAGCCCCCGGGCTCTTGGCCGAGGTGTTGATTTTTGACGTCTTGATGACACGCAGCCCCCGAGTCCTTGACTTGGGGTGGTGAGTTGGTCGTCCGGGTCTGCGGAGCCGGCTTTGCGGCTGCGCAACCCCCGGGAATGATTTTTGACGTCTTGATGACGCGCAGCCCCCGAGCCCTTGGCTCAGGGTGATGAGTTGGTCATCCGGTCTGCGAGCCGGCTTGGCGGCTGCGCGGCCCCTGGGAATGATTTTTGACGTCTTGATGACGCGCAGCCCCCGAGCCCTTGGCTCGGGGTGATGAGTTGGTCGTCCGGGTCTGCGGAGCCGGCTTGGCGGCTGCGCAGCCCCTGGGAATGATTTTTGACATCTTGATGATGCGCAGCCCCCGAGCCCTTGGCTCAGGGTGATGAGTTGGTCGTCCGGGTCTGTGGAGTCGGCTTGGCGGCTACGCAGCCCCCGGGAATGATTTTTGACGTCTTGATGAAGTGCAGCCCCCGAGCCCTTGGCTCGGGGTGATGTAGATGAGCGCGGGCGCAGCCGAGCTGGCGCAGCCGGGCTGGAGCACCCTGCGAACTGTAGCGGCCGGACTGGAGCAGCCTGTGAACTGTAGCTAGCAGGCTGCAGGCATGTGCAGCCAGCCGATCTACGGAGTCACTAGCCCTCGAAGCTGTCGAGGTCATGCGGCGCCAGCGGGAGGGCCTCGGCAGGTTCATGCAAAAATAATCATGCAAGAAACAAAGTTAGTCACTAGATCTCGATATACAGAATTTATGTTGTTTGAAGCTTTTGGTGGATTTTTATGCCAACTCGATTTGGTCCGAGCCCTTTAGATCATTCGTGTGCACTTCACCATCCCGGCTTGTGCTCTTGCCGGCTGGTCTTCTGGCGATAGTTTTTGTTACTTTCTGTAGTCGAAGTTGAGGTGCTGCAGGCTCCCAGCCGAACAGGCAGAGACAGCCGGCTTGCTCGCAGCCGGCCTGGTAGCAAAATGTAGTCGAAGCCGGACGTGGTGCAGCCGGCCTTTTCCAGCCGGGCCCCATTTTTTTTAGCCGGCCCGTGCCCCACATTTTTTTCTTCTTTCTTTTCACCTGGCCTCCCTTTTTCCCTTCCGATTTGTCGAGTGGCCAGCCAAAGGGGCGAGGTCGCAGCCGGCCACGGCATCAGCGGAGGCGGCCGGAGCCGGCCAGGCCGGGGATAACGCGGAGCAGCCGGCGCGGATGCGGGGCTCGGATGGGGCGGAGCGGCCGGAGCCGGACTCGGCCAGCAAGGCGTGGAGCGCGGGCCATCGCGGGAGCTAGCGAGCGTGGTGCATGAGCCGGAGCCGGTGCAGCGAGGGCAGACGGACGCGCGGCCGCGGAGGCGCACGGGAGCCGGCAGCAGGGCGCATGACGGCGGATTGGCGCGGTGAGGGTGCAGAGGAGAGGTGCGGGCGTTCGAGGCGTGGTGGAGGCGATCTGAGGCGGCCGGAGCAGCGCGGCCTTGCCGGGCGCGGGCACGAAGGAGCACGCGCGGGCGGCTTGTCGTCCGGCTTGGGGGCAGCCGGCGCGGGTCCGGTCTGCGAGGCGGCCGGATTGGCGCTGGAGGGAGCGGACACATGGCCGGCAGTGCGGACGCGGGAGCCGGCCGGCGCGGGAGCCGGCCGGCGCGGGAACCAGCAAGCGATGGCGCGGGAGCCGGCCGCATGTGGCGGACGCGGCCTGGAACGGACACAGGAGCTGGCCTGGACGGAGATGCAACGGCCTGACACGGACGGAGAGATGGTGCAGGGTGCGCAGACTAGCGGGCGCTGGTGTCCGCGTGCACTAGTAGACGAGGTGCAGGCACATGGACACGTGGGCGACGGAGGCGCGCCAGCACGGGTGGAGGAACTGGATCGTGGGCGTGGGCTGATGGGGTCGTTGCATAGAAAACAAAAAATTTCCTACGAAACAAGCGGAAGAAACCCCAAGTATCTAGATCTATTAGACGGAGGTAGCGAAGATGAGATCCAATCTCTTACCCTTGAAGATCGAACAAACGCGTTTTGTCGGTGCAGGGGTTGGCTAGTTGATCCCCGCAACTAGACTCATCTAGTCGTGAGCTCGAAGATCCAATCCGATGAAATGCCACAATGGGCAGCACCACCGCGGTATCCACACGTACAGCTCGATGAAGACTTCCTCTCCTTGACCCCACAAGCGAGGAGGAAGTGGCTCGTGAGATCTCAGCAGCACGACGGCGTGGTGGTGGATATGGTGGAGAAATTCCTGCAGGGCTTCGCCAAGCGGCTGCAGGAGAGAGGAGGGAGATGGGAGAGGGAGGCCGGCGGCTAGGGTTCCATGGTGCTGCGCCCCAGCCCTCCCCTCCTCCTTATATAGGCGTGAGGGGGCTGTGGAGGGGGCGCCCCAAACCCATCTAGGGTCGGCCAAGAGGGGAAACTTGCCCCCCAAGGCGCCCAATTAGGGTTAGGGTTGCCCCCACCTTGCCTTGGCCGCATGGGCCTTGGGGGCAAGGTGCGGCCAGCCCATGTGGGCTGCTGCACCTCCCCTCGGTCCATGTTGGCCCTTCCAGGTTCGTGGCCCCCAAGGTGGGGCCCTCCGGAACCTTCCGGAACCTTCCGGAACCTTCTAGAATCTTCCGGTACTCTGCCGGAATTTTCCCGAACTTTTCCGGAACCCTGGAAACCACTTTCCTTATATGAAACTTTATCTCCGGACTCTTTCGGAGCTCCTCGTGATGTCTAGGATCTCATCTGAGACACCAAATCAATATCCATTCACACCATCAAATATCTCAAGCCCTAGCTACATCGGAGCCTTAAGTGTGTGACCCTACGGGTTCGAGAACATGCAGGCATGATCATATCAATAATCAATAGCGGGACCGGGATGCCCATATTGACTCCTACATATTCAACGAAGTTCCTTATCGATTGAACCACGATGCCAGAGATTCTTAATCTCGTATACGATTCTCTTGTCTCACCGATATTCAACTTGTTTGAGATTCGATCGTTGATATCTCCATATCTAGTTTCATCTTGTTACCTGGCAAGTTCTCTTTACTCGTCCATAATATAGGATCTCCGTGATTACTCCTAATCACATGGTTGCAACCTTTCTGATGCTATATTACCGAGAGGGCCCATAGATATCTTTTCCGTCACAAGGAAGGACAAATCCCACTCTTGATTCATGTCACCCACAAATAGCATCGGAGCTAGCTGAAAGCCACCTTTATAATCACCCAGTTACGAAGTGACGTTTGATGTCTACAAAGTATTCCTCCGGTAAACGGGAGTGACATAATCTCATGGTCTAAGGAAACTATACTTGGCATATACTAAAAGCGTTGGCAATGAAACTGTGTGACACGATCAATTGCAACTCTTTATTATTTGGGTCTTGTCCATCACATCATTACTCCTAATGATATGATTCCGTTATCAAGTGACTATAACAAGTCCATGGTTAGGAAACGCTAACCATCTCTTGACTAACAAACTAGTCTAGTAGAGGCTTACTACGGACACCTGGTTGTTTATATTCCACACATGTATTATGTTTCCAATTAATACAATTATAGCATGGATAATAAACTATTATCATAAACATGAATCTGCTAATAAACCATTTTATTATTGCCTCTAGGGCATATTCCCAACAGTCTCCCACTTGCACTTGAGTCAATAATCTAGTTTACATTTTCTCGATCCAACACTCATGGTGTCTAAACACTCATGGAGTCCCAGTGCTGATCATGTTTGCTCATGGAAGAGGTTCTGTCCGTGTTCTGTACTATACAGTTCTTTATGTTCTTTGCAAAACGTCAATGTCACCCAATTTGACATTACTTTATCATCACATGATAAACCTCTTATCATCACATGATAATTTCATCATCATATGACGAATATAATATATTTGGTTACAGAGTGAGATTTTCATTTCCCTTTTATGCCTACATGACGTATGATCAGTCAAGAGGACTTTCACATAGCATGTGCACCCGGAACTCACTTAGTCTTGAAACAAAATTTCTCAAACCAAAATATTATATCTTTTAATCCTTGAATTAATCATATACTCCTATATGTTGTAGACTCACAAATCGATAGTGCTATACTTTTCACTTTGATATTTCCGAACATGCTTTCGCTGCGCTTCTGCCTTTATGAGATTTTGAAAGTGCATGGTTGCTCCCGTGCATGGTTTTGGTAATTAATGACAATCTATATGGACTAATGTTTGCATTGAGCTATATTCATAGGTGTGTCCATTAGCTTGCTTGTCTCCATTTGTTGGAGTCAAGGTCTTGCTTGTTCTCCATGTGTTGGAGTCGATGTTAAGGGAAGAAGATATTTTTTTGATAAAGGCCGAGTGAAGATATGCCGAAGAGGTGCTTCTCCCATCTTGGTGTATGGGGGAGCCATGTGAATCTTCATCAAGCAAAGCGCAATCAAGAAAGGTGGTGCGTCTTGAGGAGATGAAGATCGTCTTCTTCGACCTCAAGTGGATTTATGCGCAAGGCAAAGGTATGATCTTGATAGGGTTTCTATTTTACCGGTCTCATGATGTTAGTTAGAGACCAGATTATAGGATAGTTAACCGTACTATCAAGAGGGGCTCTCGACCGAATATCTTGATCATATCATAGTAGAGAGCACAAACCTTTGCATCTTTGCAATCATCTTTCTTGGTTGTTATTTGGCTTTTATCCATGTGAGAATTTAGAGCTTGTGTTCATCTCCATACCAAGCTCTAGTTCATCAAAAACGGATTTCATTAATATCTTCTTGCGTTTTTGATTTTGGAGGTTTTTCCGGTTTGTCTCTTCTAAGAGAGGTCAAACTCTCTCCTCATGATTTCCTCCTCACATGATGTACTATGATGTGTATATGCATGATCTTGTAGGGCTTTTGATTATCTTTGAAACAAGCCCAATATCATAGAAAATGGAGTGTTGATGAAAAACTTGTTGGTTTTTTATATTGGAGAATTTACCGGTTATTCCTTTTTAGAGAAGGTTTACCTTTCTACATTTTGTTTTATTCTCCTTTTTAGTATTATGATGTTTCTCTGCATGATCTTGTAGAGCTCTTCATTGCGGTTCCAACGAGCCCAAGATCATCGAAATCGGAGTCCGGGTGAAAAAGTTATTGCAGTTTTCGTTTTGCTGTTTTTGCAGGTTTTCTGTAGGCCGGAGTCTCCGGCCCTAGACTGGAGTCTCCGGTCTGAAACTTTGGATTTTCGTCGAACGGGTGGCGTGGCTCTGTTGCCCTGCCGGAGACACACCGGAATGACCCCGGAGTCTCCTGTTTGGGCCGGAGTCTCCGGCCTGGGCAGACCGGAGTCTCCGGGGTAAGTTTCCTGCAACAACTCTTTTTGTAGAGACCTATAAAAGGCCCCCTTCTTCCCCAAAGTGACCTAGGGTTCTTCTAGCACATTTTCCCCTCTCTCTCTCACCATTTTTGACCTTGGAAAACCTTGCCCCCTCTCAATCCCTCCCATGATTTTTGCATATCTTTGAGGGAAAAGTGAGAGGAGATCTAGATCTACATTTCCACCAAACAAAATCTCCTCTAAGTGAGGGGAACTCGTTGGATCTAGATTTTGGAGTTCTTAGTGTTTCTCCTTTGTTCTTCCTCCTAAATCCCTCCATAACATTAGTTGCTTTGGTTGGATTTTGGGGAGAAGGATTTGACCACTTGGTGTGTTCTTGCCTTTTGCATTAGGTGCATTGGGTTGTGCTCCCCACATTGATTCGTGGGATTGAAGGTTGGGAGCTTGTTACTCTTGGGTCATTGGACCCTAGACGGTGTTGTTGTGATTCTTGGGAGCCTCCAATTCAGTTGTGGATGCGTGCCCCAAGCTTAGTGGTGTAAAGGCTCCGGATTCCACCTCGAAGGATTCCGATAGTGGAAGGTGAACCAAACCTTTGGGTGCGGTTCATCGGAGAATAGGGTGAGGACTTTGTGGCATCTTGAGTAGGCCTCTTGTGGCGAGCTCACACCCCTCCAACGAGACGTACTCTCTTAACAAGGAGGAACTCGGGAATAAATCCTCGTCTCCGCGTGCCTCGGTTATTTCTATACCCGAGCTTTTACTTATGCACTTTACTTTGTGATAGCCTTCGTGCTTGAAGTTCATATCTTGATATCACCTTGTTGCTTGCCTTGCTTAGCATAAGTTGTTGGTGCACATTAGGTAAACCTAGTATTTTAGGTTGTTGGCTTGTTAATTTAAACATATAGTTTTATTCCGCAATTATCAAGCCCCTAATTAGAAAAAATGTTAATCGCCTATTCACCCCCCCTCTAGGCGACATCCGGGACATAGCTTGTTCTTTCAGATTTCCAATCTAGTTTGGTGTCATGACTTCAACCAATTCTACCAATCTCTAGATTCAATTTATCTCATCTTCATGTTAAAATGACTCCTCATTCTAACACGTTCTTCTAACCAAGAACTTGGGTCACATATCGTCAAATACAAATTACATGGTTCTTATATGTTTCAGTCCTATGAACAATTCATAGTGAACACTAACATATCCTCCAATCATCATTTTGTACCGAGTTATCAACTCAATGTTTCACCTATTTCTCACAAGCAGATGAACCTTTCTTCTCTTGTTCCATTTTGAACTCCTTCAAAATCTTACTTAGGTAAAACATCCTGACATAATGTTATCAAACATATCTATCCACCATAGATACATCTATCTCCATAGATATTTGACATTTCAAATTAACTTCATAAGTTATATGTTGGTTCCTGACTCATTTATCGACAAAATACGCATCTATCTCCATAGATATTTGACATTCAAATTAACTTCACAAGTTATGCGTTTGGTTCCTGAAATATTTACAACATTTATGAAATCTCCATTTCACTCAAACAATATGTTGTAAACTTCCACTCAAATATACACCATACACATATTAAATTGTGAAGCCACATTGGCTCCGACTCAGAAATATGTTATCCTTATATTTGACCATGATTTAACTAGCTCCCACTCAAACATATGTCACCATATATTTTGATCATGGAAAATAGTTTCTGCTCTAACTTAACATATGTCACCACATATTTTAATTATATTCCACTCAGTTTCTTATGCACTTTCTCGATATTTTGGACACCTCCAAAATTCTTAATTAACTATTAATATCGAGAACTCTTTATACGAATGCTAGTACTTTGCTAGCATAAATCCTTTTGACTTTAAGCACAACTACAACATGTAGTTAACAACATTTAATATGTTAAAGAGCTTTACCTCTTGTGCTTTTGTCCAGTAAGTTTTATTTATTCCTTACAAACCCTTTTGAAGAATAAATATGTGAAACAATGCTTTCACAAAATCAAGTAACAATTAATTTGTGATTTAAACTTAACATAGTATGACTCTTAGTCATTTTCGTATTTAAGGCTTCTATTTCTTCTTTGTAGTTTCGTAGGTATGTCTTGTTTCTGAAACATGACAAGTAAATCATGAATATTATTTTGTAACCTGACAAAATTTTATATTCTTGAATCCTACTTTTCTTTAGACAAACTGAACCGAAATTCAATGATCGCCATCATTAATTCCTTTATGTGTCAAGTTTTAACCAACATAGCACTTTACATATGTGCCACTTGATACATAAACAAGCAAGGTTTTAGCTTTTCCATTTATTCCATCAATTATTTTATCCATGAAACCTTTTCACGACAAAACCACTAAAACACTTAGCACAACCAACAAATTGGTTTGCCCCTTTTAGTCTCATATTGTGGAATCACATTCATAGTCATACTTATGAATATACTACAACATTATTCGCAATAGTCTCTAATTATCTCATAATTAATGAAACCACCTTTTCTCATAACTCATATGAAAAAAGTTTATGCGAATCATTAAATAGATCCTTATTTCTAAACAGAGTGTTTATCAAATAAATCTAAATGCTATTATTAAACCCCCGAAATAAAACCCTTCTTTGAGACCACACAATATCAAATAGTGTGTGATTACAATATCTTAGGACATATCAAACTCCTTTGAAAATATTCTAAATATTGTAATTTGTGATAACACTTCTCACAAGTCCGCATACTAACATATAACTCAAATATTTTGTCTCTTTTGATCAAATCATAAAGACTCAAATTTCTTGTTAACTTAATATCCTAAACTCCAGAAATTTATTTGATCTCATCAAATATCATAACTCGAATAAATACACCTATCTAATCATTTATGATGGAGTACACAAAATAATGACATTTAACATTCGCTGAAAATACAACCAACACTTGTGTTTATTTCCGGCAACTCCTGTCACTCTTCCAAAGGGTGGCATTTTAGTCATACTCCTTACAATAAGGCGCATTGATAAAACATCAAAATGTTTATTCAATATTTAGCACGACTAAAACAATTGTCATTATTAAGCTTTGGATATCTTTAGTATGTCTTTTATTTATAAATGTTCAACCAATTTACCATTTAGATTATAATAAGAATAACACACTTATAATCGAAATTTGTGATTTCCAAAAAGGATCACTCATGAAAATAGAACAACCATTGTCTTTAACATGAATAACCGTCTCACATAAGCAAGACACACTCATCAAAATCACACTTAGTTCGATTACAAAACTTATTCAAATCCTCTAATCAAAACAATAAATGTAGAGACAGATCATTGCCAGCATCAACTCCTTGATTGCCACCATTCCGCAACGTCTTCCCATATCCTTTATGCAAATCTCAAGCAGCAGGTTCTGTTTTCATAAAACAGAATGAGTATCAAATACTTATCGGAACCGCCACAATTGCAATTTGGACTTAAACACTTATAACTTGTATATCACTATATACTTTCTGCATTGTCAACTTCTCTTGCTATGGGTTCCACTTTGACATGACGCAGCCGAGACACAAACTCATAGAAAGTGATCAAATCCCTTCCCATGACATAGTCTCCGACATAATTCTTGAAGCTGGGGAGAAGCTAGCGTATCACCCCATCTATCGCGAAACCGTCATTAATCTCGTGGTTCCAAACAAGCACTAGACGATGATGTATCTCATGCATTATCCTTAGGTGTTGTTCCAAGCAAGTGTTCTCTTCCATCTTGAGTGAAACAAAACCATTCAGACATTCGAACCTTACAATTTTAACTTGTGCTGAAAAACTATTTTTCAGCTCATCAACAATCTCCATTGCAATCAAGTTCTTGAATTGTCTACTTAGGTCAGAATTCATGAAGGTGCACATCATCCACTTGACTTTCAAGTAGGTGGTTCAAAAACCACTCCATGTACTCTTCATAGCTTGCAGAAATATTTGGGTATTCTTCTAATGGTTCATCTAACACGTAGAGCTCAGCATTGGTGTGTAGGACTTCTTTCAGACGCAGGTACCACTCAAAAATTGACCCATCGAGACGCAGTTCTTTAGCAACAAACAGACTACCGTAGTCGACCATGATCTACAAGGATTTTTGCAAAGACATCTTTAGGACTTTTGTTTATGATAATTTTGGTTCATCTTAATCAAAATTACTACATGAACTCCCAGTAAACTCAACATCTCTCTGGTTGTTTAGTGACACACGATCCAAATCCACTACACCACAACCGATCATCACGTGAGATGATGTAGCTTCAATGGTGAACATCACCATGTTGATCATATCATCCATATGACTCGTGTTTAACCTTTCGGTTCTTGTGTTCCGAGGTCATGTCTGTACATGCTAGGCTCGTCAAGGAAACTGTAGTATTTCCGCATGTGTAAATCTGGCTTACACCCGTTGTATGTGAACGTAGAATCTATCACACCCGATCATCACGTGGTGCTTCGAAACGAAGAACTTTGGCAACGGTGCATACTAGGGGAGAACACATCTTGATATTAACGTGAGAGATCACCTTATCATGCTACCGTCGCGATCACATCTAAGCATAACAATAAGGTGCATAAAAGGATTAACATCACATGCAATTCAAAAATTGTGATATGATATGGCCTTTCTTCTTGTGCCTTTGATCTCCATCTCCAAAGCACCAGCATGATCTCCATCATCACCGACATTGTGGCGCCTCCTCCATGGTTGTCCACCAACTATTGCAACTACAACTAATGCTACTCTTAGCAATAAAGTAAAGCAATTACATGGTGATTCAATGACACGCAGGTCACATAAAATAATAGACAACCATATGGCTCCTGCCGGTTGTCGTACTCATCGACATGCAAGTCGTGAAAGATTACAAACATGATCATTGCATACATTATCACAAATAACACATTGGCCATACCACATCACATGACCCCCCTGCAAAAACAAGTTAGACGTCCTCTACTTTGTTTATGCAATTTTTATGTGGCTTGGGTCAACGAGATAGAACCGTTCTAATCTACGCAAAAACCACAACGGTGATATAGTAGTTGCTTATTTACTCATCCTTTCGAAAGGCCTTCCATTGAAAATTTCCATCTTCACTAAATTAAGAGAAACAGACACCCGCCAGCCACTTATGCAATACAAGTTGCATGTCTGTCGTGGAACCGGTCTCTCGTGCGTGGACGAGTAAGGTTGGTCCGGGCCGCTTCAATCTCACAATACTGCAAAGACGCAGAGTGCACACGAGAAGGTAGCAAACTAAAATATCAACGCCCACAACACTTGTGTTCTAATCGCACCAACATCTACGAATAGATCTAGGCTCTGATACCACACTGATGGGGTCATTGCATAGAAAACAAAAATTTTCCTACGAAACAAGCGGAAGAAACCCCAAGGATCTAGATCTATTAGACGGAGGTAGAGAAGATGAGATCCAATCTCTTACCCTTGAATATCAAACAAACGTGTTTTATCGGTGCAGGGGTTGGCTAGTCGATCCCCGCAACTAGACTCATCTAGTCGCGAGGAGATATATTTCCTCGAAGATCCAATCCGATGAAGTGCCACAACGGGCAGCACCTCCGCGGTATCCACATGTACAGCTCGATGAAGACTTCCTCTCCTTGATCCCGCAAGCGAGGAGGAAGTGGCTCGTGAGATCTCAGCAGCACGACGGCGTGGTGGTGGATATGGTGGAGAAATTCCTGCAGGGCTTCGCCAAGCGGCTGCAGGAGAGAGGAGGGAGATGGGAGAGGGAGGCCGGCGGCTAGGGTTCCATGGTGCTGCGCCCTAGCCCTCCCCTCCTCCTTATGTAGGCGTGAGGGGGCTGTGGGGGGTGCCCCAAACCCATCTAGGGCCGGCCAAGGGGGGAACTTGCCCCCCAAGGCGCCCAATTAGGGTTAGGGTTGCCCCCACCTTGCCTTGGCCGCATGGGCCTTGGGGGCAAGGTGCGGCCAGCCCATGTGGGCTGCTGCACCTCCCCTCGGTCCATGTTGGCCCTTCCAGGTTCGTGTCCCCCAAGTGGGGCCCTCCGGAACCTTCCGGAACCTTCTAGAATCTTTCGGTACTCTGCCGGAATTTTCCCGAACTTTTCGGGAACCCTGGAAACCACTTTCCTTATATGAAACTTTATCTCCGGACTCTTCCGGAGCTCCTCATGATGTCTAGGATCTCATCCGAGACACCGAATCAATATTCATTCACACCATCAAATATCTCAAGCCCTAGCTACATCGGAGCCTTAAGTGTGTGACCCTACGGGTTCGAGAACATGCAGACATGATCAGATCAATAATCAATAGCGGGACCGGGATGCCCATATTGACTCCTACATATTCAACGAAGTTCCTTATCGATTGAACCATGATGCCGGAGATTCTTAATCTCGTATATGATTCCCTTTGTCTCACCGATATTCAACTTGCCCGAGATTCGACCGTTGATATCTCCATATCTAGTTTCATCTCGTTACCTGGCAAGTTCTCTTTACTCGTCCATAATATAGGATCTCCGTGATTACTCCTAATCATATGGTTGCAACCTTTCTGATGCTATATTACCGAGAGGGCCCATAGATATCTTTTCCGTCACAAGGAAGGACAAATCCCACTCTTGATTCATGTCACCCAACAAATACCATCGGAGCTAGCTGAAAGCCACCTTTATAATCACCCAGTTACGAAGTGACGTTTGATGTCCACAAAGTATTCCTCCGGTAAACGGGAGTGACATAATCTCATGGTCTAAGGAAACTATACTTGGCATATACTAAAAGCGTTGGCAATGAAACTGTGTGACACGATCAACTGCAACTCTTTATTATTTAGGTCTTGTCCATCACATCATTACTCCTAATGATATGACTCCATTATCAAGTGACTATAACAAGTCCATGGTTAGGAAACGCTAACCATCTCTTGACTAACGAACTAGTCTAGTAGAGGCTTACTAGGGACACCTGGTTGTTTATATTCCACACATGTATTATGTTTCCAATTAATACAATTATAGCATGGATAATAAACTATTATCATAAACATGAATATGCCAATAAACCATTTTATTATTGCCTCTAGGGCATATTCCCAACATGGGCGACCGACGGAGAGGCGCGGGTTGGCGGTGGAGGAGCCTACGGAGCGGATGCGAACGAGGCATGGCGCGGAGCAGCTAGAGGCAGCCGGCCACAACCGGAGGCGAGGAGCTCGAGCGCGGACGGAGGCCGTGAACGCGGGCGCATGGGAGAAGTAGCGTCGGTGGCTCGCACGCGGGGAGGCGAGCAGGCGCTACACCGGGCTAGCAGCAAGGACGCAGATGGAGGCGGAGGAGCTCGATGTTGGAGGCGTTGGGCGCAGAGTGGTGGGCGCGGACGCAGCCGGCGTGCACGGACGGAGGCGAAGTCGGAGGGTGTCGGAGGCGCCGGACGCGGAGAGGAGGCCGTGTGCAGAGGCGCGGATGCGTGCCGGCGGCCGGAGCAGCGCGAGACGACCTGGGGCGCGGAGAGGAGGTCGTGTGCAGAGGCAAGCTTAGGCAGCAGGTCGCGGACAACGATCTTGCGCGGGCGCGCAGGTGGATGATGTGGCTTCGCTTGGGGAGGACGCACCGCACGGAGGAGTAGCTTGGGCGCGACGAGCCGAGGCCGGAGAGCCTGGTGACGCGGGTGGAGTAGCAGATGCACGCGCGGGCGCGTGGGAGACGATTTTGACGTTGACGAAGCCTCGATTCGATTCCCAGCCTTGGGCATCCTCCGCGGTGGCCATAGTGACGACTTGGTGCGGGACCAACGCGGGCGTAGAGGATCACGGCGGTGGCTCGAGGAGAGGGCGAGGGAGGCCGGTGCCACGAAAGAATTTGGCAGCGCGGATGCGCAGGCGATGGTGCCGCTTCGGTGCTGCTGCTGCTGCCTCACGTGTTGGTGGCGTGGATGGTCTTGATCTAGGCCCTGATCCAGATGTCGAACACGGCGCCAAGGCTGACAGCTGGAGCTTCTCCGGGAGAGATGGTTGGCGCCACGGTGGCGATGAAGATGTCAATGAAGAGGAGTCCCGCCGAGAACGGGATCTGCTCGCCGCTCGCCCCACGGTGGGCGCCAAATGTCGTGGTGGGTAGCACGGCATACCCATCAGAGATGGGGAAGATTGTGGAGCAAGGCGGCGATGGCATTCCGGCGGGATTGGGTAACAAGCACGGCAAACACACGCGATGTACCCAGGTTCGGGGCCCTCTTGTGGAGGTAACACCCCTACGTCCTGCATGTCTGATGTATATCATGGCATAGATCTCGGGCTACATGGTTGCTCCTTGAGCTGTGTTTTTCTCTCTGTAGCTAGAGAAGGAAGAAGGTGGTAGGTGGGGATGTGAAGAGCCTCCACCCCCTAAAATATCTATCTAGGGCTTTTTATCACTTGCCTCTCAAGGGCTCCCTGGTGCACCTTATAAAGGGGATGCCCAGGGGACAAAGGGGTGGTCCATGGGGCCCAGCTAATACTACTCACGCACATGGGATGCCAACCTGATGTGGCCAGCCAGTCGCAGTCGGACTGGAGCAGCCGGACTGGGGCAGCCTGCAGCCTGCAGCCGGACTGGACAGCCTGCAGCCGAACAGGGGCAGCCTGCAGCCTGCAGACCGTCCGCTTGATATTCGTGGTTTGCTTCTCTTGTTCTCTTGTCGAGTCGTGGACTTTGGTATACCAGGGGGTCATCCCCCCGACAACCGTTGGATTGAGATATGGGACGACAATAATCACACCAAGCCCTAACCCTATTTAACTCATCTCATGTTGACTCCGCCTCGCCTGACATCACATCTATAGCATCAGCTGCTCCAGCTACGTTCACACCTCCACCTGTGCCGCCGCATCTACATCGCCATAGTCTCTAGATCGTGCCACGTTTCACCTCCGTTCGGCGCAACCACGACTTGCATTGTAAACTCTAGCTCAAATACCATGTAGACCTGCTACGTTTCTTTAGACGTTTGCATGGTCCTCCAATGAAGAACAGTCTTTGATATCCTTGCCAGGAGTCGGTGGAACCTTTGATGTGGAGACCTGTGGGGACTCAAAAGGTTCCCCACCAGGTTCCTCGTTGATGTCATGAACCTAGATTGTTCAATGTGCTTAGGCACGATCTCGAGGAGTCGGAACACCTCCTTGGGACGCTTCGAGGTGGAGTTGCGCGTCTTGCGTGCCTTGGTTGTGGGCTTGCGACGCTTGCGCAACTTCTCACATATGGCTAAGCACTCTTCATCTGTGTGGATGGAGCGATAGCCATGCTTAGAGCATGGGATAAATGTTGGGTCCTCCTCTTCACTACCAAGGAGGTAGCAATAGGACGCATTGTGCCTAAGAACCAGATGTCCCGACACCATGTGGTAGCTGATACCTTCCATCCGGATTATCGGATTGCAGTATGTAGCTTTTTTTCCTATGACACCTAGGGTTTATCGAATTCAGGAAGTATTTGCTTGGCAAAGGAAATTAGTAACGAGTTTAAGAAGTTTCAGAAGTTTTTGTTTACCAGACCAAACTTGTTTGTGTGTGGTTTGTTTTATCAATGGATTAAAATAGGCTAGGGCTTAAGGTTTCACCTGCAACAGTGCATGTTATGTATGGGATCAATAAGATAAGATGAAGCTTAGTTAGTAATAAATAATTTATATGACACAAAGATATATATGAGCAATGCGTCCTAAATGCACCAGTGTCTCACAGATCAGGAGCACAAAGGATTCATCTGTACACCTTGGCCCTATCCATCTTTGCGGGGTTATATAAGTAATTAAGACTTAACAAATAGAAGCATTAAGTTCTATGACGTCACTGTTGATCTTGTAGCGCCCCGACCCAGAACTATACAGTGGAACGTTGTGTAACAGGTCATGCTACACAACCGAGGGTTACTGGGTTTACCAATCCCAGGCCAAAACTCATTGGCAGGCGTGCTCGGAATACATCATCGGCACACAATACCTCGATCATGCCATAAGCTCAGACATCGCTTCCAGGTATAGTAAAGAGACAAAGACTTGTGGAACGAACTGGCACATCACAGACTCTACGACACAAAACTCATATAGCAACTCATATATGAGAAAGATACAGATATTACACATCAAAAGGTCACAGACCACCAATTCAACAAGCGGAAGCGAAGTAGTGTTGTCTAGTACAACAAGATCCAAATATAGGGCCTAAGAGACCTACACATAAATAAACCCAGCCATCTTGCTCCACGGTCCCAAGCTGCCACCTAGGAACCCCAGAACACTAGTCGATGTCCACAAAGAACCCACCTAGCTGCTCGGTGTCGTCCTCCTCTGAAATACAAAATCATAGAGGCAGCAAATAGAGACTGAGTACGATGTACTCGCAAGTTTAGTAGGGCGATATAGGCCCAATGACTGACGGAGGCTCTAAAGCTTTATATGTATTTCTTTTGCATAAAGCGAATTTTCATAAACCGGAACATATAAGACACATGGCATTCGTCTACTCAGAATAGTTTTATAAAGGGGGTAAGAGAGTAATCATTTCCTCTTCGGTTCTCGGCGAACCAACTTGTAGCCAAACCCACTCATTTCCACCAAGGCACCCCCTCGAATCACCCTCGAGGAAATGAACCTTTTCACACGTTGATTAATGCAACCTTTAGCTGCCATATCAATTAGGTTAAGGTTCTCTATGATCTTATCATCTATTCCCAAGTTGTCCATAACCGTGGACACGGCTTTTCGAAAAGATTAAACCCTGCAGGGGTGTACTAATTTACCCATTGGTACCGTCCGGCTCACCTGCTTGGCCCTCTTCCGGGGAAGGCCGGCGAACGGGTGCGGTTTAAACCTTTACCTCGCGTGAGACTATCCAAGAGTCATCTGTGGCCACAGGGCAAGTTTCCCCAGCCTATTTCAGCCCCTGCCCCATCGCCACGCCCTGAACACAAATCCTCATCAACATCATCATCCACTCACACGCAAATGGAATACCGAACTAGAGGACCCTTGGATACGCCCGCACAAGTTATTCAGTTAGTAAGGAGCCCATACCCCCACCAATGGAAGCATGCTAGTCTTGGTTCAAGAGGTAAAGAACTCGCACCTAGGGGCCAGAGTGAGGCAAAACACCATCCCCGATGGCAACTCACCCAAGCCATCTTAGCATTTTAATTAAGCACCCCACTTATCCACCCTGTCCGAACCATTCCATCAACATCAACAATTATGGAATTTAACAACGGACATTGCTAGCATTTGACTAAGCATGGCTAAGCATAACTAAACATATAACTACAACAATTATATCCTTGTATCCGGCCAACACATAAACACTAAGGTTCATAGGTAGGGATACATGTGATTGGCTCGGGGAAAAACATGCATTCATAGGATACTCTATGTCTTGAACAAAAAGTCATTTGAATCGCATGCAATATTATGGTGGATAAAATTAAGTTTATAAAACATTAGGATGCTAGAATGCCAAGAAGGTTGGGTTATCTCTTGCCTTGTTGCCGGGGCGTGTAGTACAGCTCGTCGTGATAGGTCGGGGTGACCTCAACTCCGGAGTCTATCGGTACCCAAAATAAAATACAAAGAACAAATAAATCGCACGAGGGAGAGGTGCAATGCACAATCACATGATGACATGACAAGTTGATGCATGGATAACATCATTTAATTTATTTAACAAATTAAATGGAGTTCCAAATAATTAGTACAATTATTTGGACACAACTCCATATTTATCTTAGTGACCACATTACTTATAAATCATCACATTATTAGAGAAGTGGCTCAATATGCATGAACATGACATGAATGGGTAGGGTTTGTCCTTCCGATCATTTTGGTACTTTATTTGTAATTTTCGGAGCACCGATGAATTAACAGCGAATTAATTAAATAAAGGAATTTAATTCAATTAAACAAGTTATGAAAAACATCAAATAAGGATTTGTGATCATTATGTGATATTAGCATGGTTTGGTAGCATTTGTACTGCTAATCAACTTTACATAACATTCGTAAGATTTGACTTAACACTTGTTAAGTTATGAAAAACTCAAACTTAACACAGAGATAGCCGGAACTTCCGGTAAGAGGGCCGGTAGTACCGGTTTAGCGGTACTTCCGGTTCTACTTCCAGTTGTGGTCAGAAACATCCAGTACCGAAAAGGATAACCGGTACTTCCGGTGAATTGCCCGGTAGTACCGGTTTAGCGGTACTACCGGTGTTACTTTCGGTGATAAACAGAAACTAACAGAGCTGGACCGGCACTAGGACTAGTACTTCCGGACCTACTTCCGGCATAGCGGTACTACCGATGGCACTTCCGGTCAAGAATTTGAGCACGACCGCGGTGAGCGCATAGGGTGACCGCGGAGACGGCGAGCACGCGCACGGCACATTACGGCGAGGGGAGGGAGGAGAGGAGAGGAGGAGGCCTCAGGAGACGGCAAGCTCACCAGGAACTCGTTGGAGAGGTCGTGGAATGCTGGGGAGGCCGTCACTAGCAGCAATGGCGCTCGGCGGCCGGCGGCAGTTGGCGGAGAAGAACGAGCACCGACGGCGATTTGGGCGACCCGGCGTCGATTCCTCCGGCGGAGAGGAAGAGGGCGTCACGGGGAAGACAATGGTCGGAGTCGATTTGCTCGGAGAAGCTTCAAACGGCGGCGGCGAGCTCGGCCAACGGGGGCGGCTCCAGAACGGCGCGCGGGGAGCTAGGGTTAGGACTGATCCGGAAAAACGGGGAGGATAGGGAGGAGGAGACAGAGGGGGAGCAGGTGAGGGCCGCGGGATTTCACTTAACCCTAAGGAGCAGGTGGCCTGGAGCGCGGGGTGAGCGGGCGGCCATGGCGACAGTGTCGCTACTGTCGCCACAGGGACGACGGTGCGTCGGTACTACCGGTAAACACGCCGGTAGTTCCGGCGTTCAAAAACAAAACAGACCTGGCTAAATTATTTGGGCATTTTAGACAAGTCCGAGAATTACAGAAAATTCCAGGGTTGCGCACAATGAGGTAAAGAAGCTCCCCATACTTTCCTTTTGAATTTTTGGAACATCTTAACCTGGTTTAAAAAATAGGAGAAGATTTGAACCACATGTGGGGTTTTTGGGAAGTTGGAAACACATTGGAGACCAACCATTTGGTTCTTATTCAAAAGAGTGAACTTAGGTACTTGTTGGACCATATGGTCACCTGTCATGTTAAGGGTTGTACCACTTGGTGCATTTCATGGGTTAGAGGTTGGGGAAGGTTTGGCTTCCCTCTCAAAATGTTTTCAATTGTTGTTGTCAACTTAACTTAGCAATATAAAAGGATGCCATGATGCAAACAAAGAGATGCAAAAAGTGGAAAAATTATTCGTATTTTCCAGTACCAAGCTGGGGCTGTTACAGATCTCTAGGGAATTGCTTTAGCTATTGTACACCTCTTATTGTCATCGAGTTTCTCGCATGGCCTTCCATTTTTCCCTTCCTTTACCTCTACCTTGATCACTCTTCGGGGTCTTGGGTACCTGACAAGTCCTATGAGCGAGGCATTAATAAGAGATATACATATGCATCATATAGGACTCTTTACACAAATATCCATTGGTTAGTTTGCATATACCTGCTAGGTTAGGCCTTAGCCCTAGCACGAGTGGACTACTCACACATCACGATCATATCAACAATAAGAAACATTGTAGAAAATAGTACTTGAAGATGAATGATTGAAATAGTTCTTACAATGTTGCTAATCACGATGAGATCTAAATTACAAGTAGTATATGGCTATGGATGATGACTATGGAGATGGAGATGGCTATGGAGTGGAGAGGGCGGCAGCACTTCGTGGAGGCAGTGAAGAATAGTGGCTCTCTCTTGAAAGGGTATTCTCTCTTTCTTATAGGCAGTCTGGTTGACTAGGGTTTCGAGCGTCTTCTGTTGTGAATTCGCCCCTGATCCCTTCATGAAAGTTGCTCAGTTTGATGGTGGCCGGCCGACCAAGGGGGAGTGCAGCCCCCTAACCTCCTTACTTCATAACTTCTTGGGGTTGTAGATGAGCCCTATCTCTTGTAGATGAAAGCGAGGGGCAATTTCGTGGTTTTTTGCTGGCTGTCCCAAAGCTTGTGGTTTTCTCTCTTTTTATAGGCAGAGACGATGTCTCTTGGCGCTCCGATCAATGCCCCTTGGATAGAAGGCTCTTGGGCACCTCTAAAACCTTCCTAGGGACCCTCTTAGCCCCATGAGTCAATTGGGCCGAGTCTTGGTCGAATCCATCAAGTTGGGTACGAGTTGGAGTCAATCTCGTCACCAACTTTTGGAATATCGTAATCAGATATGGGCCTCCAGTAAAACGGGTCCAACGGGTGCATACAAACTCCGCTTTTGATGAATTTTAGGTCCAGGAGTATGACCTACAATTTTGTAAAATATTTGATTTCCATTTGACGTCGTCGTCAGGCCTCAACGTGACGATCTCTAAAATCTGTCTGGGGACAGATTTCAGAAAAGTCAAGAATCCACCTCAACGAAGTTTCCTGTTTTGTTTTTGTCAATTTCCATACAATTTCTACATATCAAAGTGTAAAACAAGAATTTATGCATTTTTACAACTATTAATAGGTTAGTCCAATAAGAAGATATAAAATAATTTTAAAATAGCATGAATGACTCAAAAGTTATATATACGTTGTGAACGTAGTCCATGTGTATTCACTTTTGACCCGTTAGAGCATGGCTAGTTGAAAGCGACTCAATCGAGTGTTCTTTTAGGACCAAGCTCTGAGGTGTTTTACGGTTATGACATAACCGAGAATTTTTGCACCAAAAGGGTCTAGTTGGGTTGGATGCAGGGGCGGATCTAGTGGGGGTGCCATGGGTGCCATGGCACCCCCTCCAAAATACAAATTGTCTTCCTTTCTAGTAATATTTGGACTAATTTTGTGTGCATACGAGGTAAAAAAATTGCTAAACAGATGAATCTTTGTGGTAAAAAATCTAATCTATTGAAGCACCATATATATTCTTGGCTTAATGTTAAGTTTACAAGTTCAATAGGGAATGTTTTAAAACTCGGGACCCCCACCGATCTGATCCTAGATCAGCCACTGGTTGGATGCTAGCAACCAAACACGCTATAGAGTATGATTTTTCTAATAATGCGTGCATGTGCTTATGAGGTGCTTATACTAGAACTGTTTCAATTTTGGCTATGAATTTCATAGATTGCACAATCGGATTTATTTTCTCTTTGTTGTTGTAAGCTCGAATATTGGTCGGTAAAAAAAATTTACTTGACAACAGAAAGCATGCGACGATCTTTTCAAGCGCGGAAAGAATTACAACACAAATTTGCATTGAAATTAAACACTACGGAACCCGATTTTGTGAAGATGGGAAGCCTTTGCTAGGCCAGTAGTGTGGAAGTGAATTGTGGCTGACAAGTTGACCCCCGTGGTGATTATGTTCTTTACACGACCTAGATTCAACTTAGGAATTGGAACGTTGTCGCGACACTTGTCACATGCCAACGGACCATACAAGAATACATCTTCAAGTTTGACCGTTGTTTCCATGGCGCACCTGACATAGTTTATCATGTAATCTTGACCTTGAAACCCGAAGATAGCAAGTGTAGCCAAACTGGGATGCTTGAAATGATATGCAGATGACTCCCACTCTACACCCTTATTTTCCTTTTGCATCTGTTTTCATTTCACAGAGATGATCAAATACACTCATGTATAGCTCCTTCAGGTTTGGCGCAGCTTTAAGAATGAACAATGTGCAGGTGGGATCATACACCATAGGAATATTAGCTAGAATCACATACCTTATTTGGTGGAACACATATGCTAGCCTTTCTGTGAGACATTCTGGTTGAACTCAAATCCTTTCGGAATCAAATCCCAGCTTCAAGTCTCGCACTGGTGCAGTGCCCCAAAGAAACTTATTTAACCTGACCGTCTTATGCTGGTGACTAAGACCAACATTGGTGAGGCTCACAACATCGAGCAACGGGACATAACCAAAAGAGACCGGATCTTGGAACGAGATCAATCCCTCAAGATGAACCGGTTGAGCTTCGGAAGTAAGCTGAGCTCAACCGTTTCAAAAGAGCAGTTAAAAATAGCAAGCTCGATGAGTTGCGAGTGTTCAACCTGTAGCACGGTCCGATTGCCCGAGTCACAGCTGAACATGTGTAGATGCTTTAACCGTGTGCAACTATTGAGGACATTGGGGACGTCCGATTTACCAAATCTCAAATTCTCTAGGTCAAGACGTGTGAGACCAGAAAAAGCATCTGGACATGCACGAGAGAACAACATGAACCGCCTCCCGTTGTTGACCAGATCATCGTCATCGCAATCGATGTGATCAGTCTCCGTCAAAACGTTGAATTCTGCCATCTCGACCTTCTGGGTCGCCATGGCGCGAGCAACAACGTGCCCGATGGACGCCGGGTAATCTTCTGTCAAGAAGAAGGTCATGCGGAGGAAGCGAATGGCGTTTCGGCTCGAATCTCTGCGCGCCATGATGCTCTTTGTCGCCTCAACCACAGCTTCGTTGCATCGGAGCAATTCATCTTGGTCGCAATCGGTCACGCCTAGGAAGTCCCAGACATTAATCATGAGCTGAGAGAGCATAGCAGGGAGATGCTGCCACCGTCGGGACAAAGCACCAGTTCTTGCAGCCTCGCGGACATGGAGTCGGTCGAGGATGGTAAGCAGAATGTCGTCGGGCAAGTCGCTGAGCCTGTCATCACCGTTGCCTTCCGCCATCGATCGCGCAGATGATCCCAAGGACCGAGGTGAAGGGCGAGATCGAAAGGGAGAAGGACTCGTCGTGGGGACGGAGTAGCTTTCCTTCTCTGAACGAAACACACAAGGATTTATTTGGATCCGCCTCTTCGGAAACTGCACACTGGTGCATGCGAGGCAGCAGAACGGCAAAGCCGCCGATGGCGAATTTGCGCGGCGGCTCTCGGTTGTATACCACGCGATCCTTAGGGAGAGAGTATGGCCACGGCACGACCAGGGGAGGGGGTATCGATCGATGTCGCCTCCAGTTAAGGAATGATTTTTTTTAGGGATCCCACACCTATATTCATTCAGTAGCAACGATTATAGGTATGTTCAAATCACTAGGTGGCTGTAAAAGCCACACATGTCTACCCACTGGTAGTGACGAGGCATACCTCGCTAGTCTATGAGCCTCGCCATTGGACTCCCTCCCCTCATGCTGGAAGGAGGTATTTCCTCGCTGTTGCGCCCTAGCCTCGATCTCCACCAGGATGCTGCCGAACAAGCCCAAATGATCACCATGCAAGCCATTGACAACCTCAAGACAATCTGATGGCACATGTATGTGCGTAAGGAGTAGATCATCTGCAGTGTCAATTGCTTCCCTGCATGCTAGAGCTCCTAGGGTGCCCGGATGGGTAATACCACCATACACCGTGGCAGGTGCCCCTAGAAACCTTCCATCCCGTGACCTGCAGACAGCAGTAGCAGCTCCCTTCGCTACAGATTTGGCCACTGCCGCATCCACGTTAAGCTTTGCACACCCAACTGGAGGCGCAATCCACCTCGCCGGTTTACAGTCCCCGGTCTCCTCCCCTGGCCTCCTGTGCTTGATCGTCAGTTGCAGAGGCTTCAAGGTCCAACAAAAACCAGTTCACAAAGGAGACAGTAGCCATGGGTCTTTGATATATCTCCTCATGAATAGCCTTCCTCCTCGCATGCCAGATTGCCCAAAGGGTCACAAGCATACGAGTGAGTTCATCTTGCTTCATTGTTTCAAGCATAGAGAACAGCCACTGACGCACTACTTGTTCTGTCGAGAGGGAAATATGCTCGGTGATGTCCTCCTCCGTCAGCGCCCAGACGCACCTTACCATATTGCACTCAATCAGGGAGTGGCGCCACGAATCCTCTTGCCCACAGATCGTGCAAGCAAGTGTTACCGCCATGTTTCTCCGGTGTCGAACGTCTCCCGTGGGGAGCGAATGTTTTTCAAGCCGCCATAAGAAGATACGAATCTATGACGGAACTGTAACCTTCCATAGCCTCCCCAAGTCTTTCACTTTAGAAGATGACCGCGATGAACCCGGCCTCTCATCAATCCAATCCTCCCGAACTCTCTTCGTTGTTGACAAAGCACGATAGCAGGATCTAACTGAAAATACTCCTATGCGCTCAAAGTGCCAGGCCCAGAAGTCCTCCTGTACTCTGTGGCACAGCGGGATATTTAGGATCACCTCAGCATCCATCGGGAGAAAAAATTCCTCCACCATCTCCACATTCCATGCCGCCTCTTGATGGACAATATAGTCAGCCACCAGAGCGGTGCATTATCCTTCCGAGGTGCTATAGGCCTCAACCTTTCATCCCTTGGAAGCCAATTTTGCGTCCAAGCCTCTGTAGACCGCTCGTCACCAATCCAACTGATGAAGCCAATCTTCAGCATATTCCTTCCCTCAATGATAGAACGCCAGACCTGGGAAGGGTGGGACCCCAGCTCCGCCGAGAGAATATCTCCATCTGGGAAGTATACTGCTTTCAGGACCTGAAGCAATCGCCACTCCTGCCTAGCCAGCAAGGCTAGGTTAAAAAGTTCAATGTCTCTGAACCCTAACCCACCTGCATACTTTGGATGAACCATCTCCTCCCAGGATACCCAACACGTCCTCCTCTTACCCTCCTTACTTCCCCACTAAAATTATTTGTGCAACATCGTGTTAATATGCTCGCACAAACCTTTTGGTAGCTTAAAGCATGACATGGAGTATGTTGGAACAGCATGAGCCACCGATTTAATTAAGATCTCCTTGCCCCAACTGATAGCAGTTGTTCCACCCATCCGATAACTTTCTTCCAGACTCGGTCTTTTAGATATTTGAAAGCGCCGCTTTTCGAAATACCGACATCCGACGGCATGCCAAGGTACTTCTCATTGAGGGTCTCCCTGTTCACACCAAGTTCCTCGTTAATTTCCTATTTCACTCCATCGGGGCAAACTTTACTAAAAAAGATAGAAGATTTTTCCGTATTGATCCGCTGACCAGAGGCGTTGCAATATTTGGTCAGAACTGTATTGACCTCCACAGCACCCTCCCTGTTTGCTTGGAAAAACAACAGGCTATCATCGGCGAAGAGTAAGTGGTTAACTGCTGGGGCAGTCGGGGCCACTTTTAGTCCATGAAGCATAGATGATTGATCTCTATTTTTTAGGAGACACGAAAGGGCCTCTGCTGCCAATAAAAACAAATAAGGAGAGATTGGATCTCCTTGGCGAATCCCCCTAGAGGGACGAAACTCCTCCTGTGGTACACCATTAAAGAGCATCGAGAAAGAAACTGTCGATACTAGGCGCATAATCAATGCCACCCAGGAACTGCTGAAGCCAAGCTTCAACATAATCGCCTTAAGATAACTCCATTCCACTCGATCATAGGCCTTTCTCATATCCAGCTTCAGCGCACATGACCGGTGTTTCTTCGCCTTCATGAAATGTAAGCACTCATAAGCTGTAATAATATTATCTGTTATAAGTCTACCTGAACAAAAATGCCGACTGCTCCTCCGATATGATCTTAGGTAGTATCTTCTTCAGCCTGTTTGCAACCACTTTCAAAGCTATTTTGCAGATCACGTTGCATAGGCTTATGGGGCGGAACTGTCCAAGCTCCTTCGGACTCACAACCTTTGGTATCATAACAATAAAGGTTTTGTTGTCCACCTCTGGGCCATCAACACCTGATAAGACCCGTAGCACAGCCCCGGTCACCTCTTTGCCACATAAAATGCGTAGGAAAACCGTCCGGACCCGGTGCCTTCGTGGGATACATCTCAAAGAGGGTCGTCTTCACCTCCTTGATACAAAACGGAGCGTCCAGCATCTCATTCATAACTGGACTCACCTTAGTCGGGACTGTTTGCAGCACTTCATCCATCCCTTGTACCCTTTCTGATGTATATAGGTCCTTATAAAAGTCACTAGCCAGACCTCCCAGCTGCTCCTCATTAGTTTTGAGCGTGCCGTCCGCTTTCAGTAATTCTGAAATCCGATTCTTTTTCCTCCTCTGAGTGGCCCTAAGATGGAAAAAACGTGTATTCTTATCGCCGATAGCAAGCCACTGGACTCTTGATCACTGACGCCTGATGGTAGATATTGATAAGTTGGGTAGTGCCCCAAGCGAAGGCGGAATTGTAGCTAGTAGCAGTTTTCCCTCGTTTAACGAACCGAGGTTTATCGAACCAGTAGGACTTTGAAATCAACAACGAGGTGAATGTTGAAGATCTCTGGCGCTTGACCTTCAACAGACGTGGACCTGCACACACTCAACCAAAATACTTTGCCCCCAACGGCGGAAAGGTTGTCAATCTTTCCGGTCTCGCAGAAAACAAAGCGGTTAACTGTATGATGAAATAGATAAAATATGAAAAGTGACCAGAGGAGTAATTATGATTAAAAGCAAGTAAATGAGGTTGTAAACAATGTAAAAAGATGGACTGGGGGCCATGGATTCACTAGTGGAGTCTCTCAAGTAAATAAAATATGCATATGATGGGTGAACGAATTACAGCTAGGCAATTGACAAGATCATGACACAAACCCAATTTAGCTATGACAAAAAGGACATGATAATATTTATGGAGGCATCACGACAAGGAACAAAGACCGTTGAGTCCAACTGCGTCTTTGTCTAAAAAGTCCACCATGGGATCGCTATCCAGCCTGTCACCCAACGGTATTAAGTTGCAAGCAACAAACAATTGCTTTAAGTAAAGTGTATGAAGTAAGCAATACTAATATCAAAAGAGACATTAACACCGCTGTTTTACCCTTAGTAGCAACAGCACACCCTCGCCCTTAGACGTTTCTGTCACTCGTGCCCAGGAACAAAAGGGGGCATGAACCTACTATCTAGCATAAATACCCTCTCTTGGAGATACACACAATCACTTGGCCAAAGTAACTACGCACATCGGAGAGTATGCAAGAACATAAATTACTCATATAAGAATCATGCACAATCTGAACATAACTTCATAATCCATCGGATCCCAGCAAACACATCACATAGCATTACAATAATCGATCTTGATCATGTTAGGCAGCTCACAAGATCATAAGACATGAAGCACAAGAGAAAGAGACTACCAAGTAGCTACTGCCATGGACCCGTAGCCCAAGGTGAGACTACTCACAAATCATCCCGGAGGAAGGCATGATGATGAAGAGCCCTCCGGGATCGATCTCCCCTCCGGCAGAGTGCCGGGATCAGCTTCAGATTGGACCCCGAACTAGGGTTTTCGGTGACGGCGCGTCGGGGTCGAGTTTCTAGAAAATAATCGCCGCCTTCACGTTTTTAGGTTATTTCTGATTTTATAGGCGTCAGAGGGGGCCGAGGAGGTGGCCCACGGGTAGGGGCGGGTCCCACCCGCGGGTCCCCCCTAGGCCGCGGCAGGAGGCCGCCTGCGCCCTGTGGGTCGCCTCCGAGGCTACCCTTCGGACTCCGTCTTCGTCTTGGCGTAAAAATAATCTCCGTAAATTTTGGTCCAATTCCGAGAATATTTCCAGAAGTAAATTTCTGAAATACAAAAACAGCAAAAACACACTTGGCATCTTGTCAATAGGTTAGTTCGACAAAGTGCATAAAATGATATAAATGACAGTAAAAACATGTGACAATATCACAAAAGTAGCATTGATCACTCAAAAATTATAGATACGTTGAGACGTATCAGCGCCAAAGGACTTCCTCTTGATCAAGTAACTCTGTGAGCTTTGCCGTAATCTCTAGCTCCCTCGCCGATGGATCCAACGGCCTGGAGCAGACTGTAGCTCACTAAGCTCCCCTTGAAGCTTTCGAATTTGCAGCTGAACGTTTCCAAAGGACTGTTTGCCCAACATCGCTGCTTTAATGTATCGAAGTCCTTATGACTTTCCCATGCCACTTCATATCTAAAAGGCTTCTTGGCTAGTCGATCGATTCTCGCTCTCACTTGTCGGAAAACGATTAAGCAAGATTGGTAAATGGTCCGATGTTTCCACCGTTGCCAATGATGAACCTCCGCCTTTGGGTACCTCGCGCACCACGATGGTGAAGCGAGAGCTCGATCAAGCCGTGTACGGCAGAAAGTGCCACCCACCACCTTCTTCTCAAAGGTCCATCCAACTCCTTTGTAGCCGAGATCACACAACCCACAGACGTCAACCATGTCTCGAAAACCAGCCATCTAGCTGTAACTCCGTTCAGCAGCCCCCACATGTTCGGATCGGTGTAGCACTTCATTGAAGTTGCCGATGCAAAGCCATGGGAGGTCATTAGCAGAACGTATAAACTTGAGCATATCCCAAGTCTTGTGTCTCTCCGACACCTGGGCCTCACCGTAAACCACCGTTAGGCGCCAAGGATCGATCCCCTGCTCCGTAACAATAATAGCCAAATGATACTGTGAGTAGGGTAAAACCTCAATATTTTTTCTTATTCCAGTACAAACCCAGCCCACCGCTACGGCCTGAAACTGCTAACAGCAAAACACTTATCAAAACCTAAAGAACTATATAAATTTTCCACGCAAATTTTATGCAGTGAGTCTCCACAACACATAAATCATAGGGGAATGACGCCTCGCCAGGTCGCGAAGCTCATGAACTGTCGCTGCCCCACCAAGGCCACGACAGTTCTGACACAAGATACTCATTGCGCCTCTTGCGTTGCTGGACTGGGCTATTTGCGTTGCTGGACTGGGCTACTCATTTAGCTGGACTGGTCTTGGGATGCTAGCATGATTGCCATTTGCCAACCTACATAGGGATTGTCCCTACTGATATGCCTGGCAAGACTGCCAATCTCCTTCGTAGGCAGCAGTCTACTATTGCGGCGACTCAACTAGATTCGATCAATCTTTGCATGTACTTTAGTGGTATAATTTTTTTATGTTTGAAAGAATCGGTATGGTCGACTAGACGGGGGTGGGGGAGGGAAGAATAGGCGACTAATAATTATTTTATCCCTTATTTTCAATTTTAGGGATACGCAAGATATAGGTTGCCTACATATGCAACTATGTGAACAACATATATGATGACATACAAGATACAAAAAGCGAGATAAACCAAGTAAATGTAGAGGTAACCGCAATGGTGAAGACGATGATGAAATTTGTGAAGTTCCTTCCATGGAAGTACGTCTTCCTTAGAGAGATGTATTGCCACAAAGGGCACCAACGACATAAAAGACTCACCTTATCTTCCTCGAACTCTCTCATAGAGGAAGAGACTTGATTCACTAAGAGGAGCACTTGAAGGTGGCAACCCTACCTTTACAAACAAGGTTCGGGCTACTCCACAACTCAATTGTAGGCTCCCAGTAAACTCTCAAAACTTCTCGCACAAAGACAAAGCTCCGAGCACTAACTTTCATCTAGGATTCTAAATAACAATGAGTAATAATATCCACAAAGGATTAGGATAGTGAAATCGAATCAACTTGGTGGGATTGTTGATCTAGGTCCCTCAACCAAGCCCCAAAGAATCAAATCGGTTGGGGGGAGGCTAGGGAGGAAGAACTGGAAGATTTTATTAGTGGTATTAATGGTGGAGAAAGAGTGGCAGCCGTCCTCTTAAATGGGAAAGAAATGGCCTTATATAGGTGGGATGGAAATCGAACCGTTACACACCTTTGTCTGGGAAGCAGGACAGGGGGGGCCGGACCAGTCTGACACGGGGTGGCCCGGACAGGGAGTCCAGACCAGTCTGACTGAAAACGTCCCGCTCGAGGGAATTTTGTCGGAGGCCCGAACGAGTCGACCCTAGTCCGAATCGAGTCTAGTGCGGACAGAGGCTCACTCTGATAGAGCTCGGAAGTCCCGGTCCAGTCCGTCTTCCGGTTCCAACAAGCAAAGCATTTAGGTAGTTTTCCATGGCGATTCTCTTGGCGATTTTTTTAGCGAAAGCTTATGGTCGGTTATTGAAAAGGTTCGATATGATTCAATTATATAAATACTCTATGCATCCCCTCTGATAGTACCCGAAATTTGCAACAAAACAAAACAAAATGCTGGCTTCTGCTCTTTTCACTTTAGAGTGTGAGGTTCCACCAATCCATTTTTTTTGCTTCAGCTTTAAATAAATCTAGAGTACCTCAAGCAAATTATTATATCATCATAATATTGTCATTAAACTGTAAAACATATTTATGAGAGAAATGTTATTTCAATGTTGTCCATGCCTACCAAATGCTATGGTGGCACAAACGTCGACTAGTTTGCTACTTCTTCGACAATAATTTTAAGGGGCTCCTTGATTCACAGACATCTCAAGACACGAGAATAGGAAAAAAATACATGATTGAAGTGGCATATGCCAACTTGAATCCTATAGAATTAGCAAACAACATGAATTTGAGCAAGTGACGTTTGATGTCACAGAAAAAATAAATATATTACTCCCTTCGATCCATAAAAAGTGTCGCTCAGTATAAAATGAGCGACACTTTTTATGGATCGGAGGGAGTATAAAAACAGGTTGGAGCACATGATAGATTTTCTACGAAATATAGTACATTATTACTTAGGAAAAATACGATATGATCTAATGCTACAAATCGAACAACGTGATTTTTTTCTAAAGGTTCTAATCCTGAAAAAATCCTACTACTATAAATTTCTTTGAATCAAGAGCCCTAAGACTTGTGATCCTAGCTGTATTTCCCCTTGTTTTTGCTTGTTTGTTTGTGCGGGTTCGGTTAGCCATTACGGTGAACGATGTCCTCTCTTATCTAATAAACCAGTTTTAATTCAATAAGACAGCAGAGACGGGTTAAGTGATGAGACGCCAGCCACAAGTGCCAGAACCGATTAGCACCACTCCGTGATTTCTGTCAAGTGAAGAGCATCAAGTCACGATAACCGGAACACAATGATGAAGTGGTGGAAGAGAGAGAAAGCTCCGGGCGCGTGGGCCTAAATCTGAAATGAGGGGCGGTCTTCTTGGACCAAAAGCCTATGATATTTTAGGGCAAATCTTCCCATTTCCAAGCCCCACCACCACCTTGTCCCAACTCCCATGGCCATGTCCCATGTGTGTCCAGCTCAAGCCCCAATTGAAAATTCCTAATAAGCACACAGATTAAACTAAACCATCTTCGCCGGGCACGAGAAAGACCACAAAGGGTGAGGACTGCTGCCCAACCCGGCCTGCACACTGTGGCAGTGGCGAGGGAGATCTTTGAATCTCCCCCGGAGACTCGCTGCATTGCTCGAAATCCGCTGCTTCGCTGCCCCGTCTGCCCGGTTCCGGTAGGTTCCGGCCCTAAAGGCGCCCGTCTTTTTTGAAATTTCTTGATCTGTTCATACCATTGTAGGACCGACCTGTCTATGGCTGGTGGTGCAGATTTGTGGCGCGTTTGATCCGGACTGCTGGTGCTGCTTCCCCCTCTCCGGTGAGTGGTTTATTTGGCGCAATCTGTTCTAGCACTACGGGGGGGGACGGCCGGGGAGGAAATGCTGGTACCGTTCTAGCACGTTCTTGATTTGCCCCGAGATTTCCGCCTAGATTAATGAAATGTGGCTTCTGTTTTTCTTGGTCATGCTAGGGTATGCTAATGTTCCTGATTCGGTCCCAGTGCCAAGCTACGATTTTTACCCGCAAATTGATCTAGTAATTTCATAAAATTTCTTCAGCTGAGCTGCCTCCCCACTTGTTGATCTCAGCTGAACCCTCGGCGGCGCGGCGCTGATCTGCCAACTGCGGCCTGCCCCAGAGAATGCCGTGAGACGGAAGCCTGAATACTGACGGTGAGACATTTCCTTACCATCTTTGCTTCACTTAGTTATCTGAACCTCTCTCTCTCTCTCTCTCTCTCTCTCATGGCCACCACCTGAAACTTATCTGAACCTGCTTAGACTTAGCACCTTTTTAGTTATCCGTGGGAACAGTTGGTGTCTAACCTTGAATTAGCATGCTTTCTGATTTAATTTGTTTCGCGCAAGTGGACGATTCAAGTGCGTGATGTCTGATACTGTTGTTACCTTTCTTATTCAGTTATCTTGCTCACTCCTGTTGCATTTGCATGATTGCTTAGAAGGGACAATTCAAAGTGCATGTTACATCGGTCCATGCACATTTCATTTCATTTATGGTAAATAAGAAATGATCTTGATGCTCCATTTAGACAGACTAAGGGAGATATAATTTCAGAGAAGAGAATGGACAAAGAAGCTACTAAAACATTGATTAGAATAAAGACAGTCTATTCTTCTGTTATGTTGATCTTTAAGATAAAATATCTATGAAGTTAGAAAATGGAAATCAATTATTCAATATCTAGTTTACTCTTGAGACTCCGAAAATAGATGGAAACATAGTTTAAATGGGGCTAGTTTGTTGTGCACCATCATCGTGTTGGGCTAGTTTGTTATGCACCATCATCGTGTTGGGCTAGTATGTTATGCATTCAAAGACCATTCTACTATGCAAACACATGTTCTTCGTGAGATCTCAGCTTTGCAAATTCTTCCTTCTACTGATTGTATCCACAGTGTTGAGTTTTGGATCCATTGAACCCAATGTTCTTTGTGAATTATGTATCACTTGTCCCAGTTATGTGTTTAAAGGCTCCATCAGTTCAATACACATANTCATCCGGCTTCAGGACTTTTATTCTGGCTTTAAGGATTTTCATCTGGCCCAACTTAATCCCTTTATCATCTTTAACCGGCTTCAAGTTTTACTCTGGCTTTAAGGATTTTCATCTGGCCACAACTTTAATCCGGCTTCAGGATTTTACTCTGGCTTTAGGATTTTCATCCGGCTTCAGGACTTTTATTCTGGCTTTAAGGATTTTCATCGGCTGCAGACTTCAACTTCGTCCGGCTGCAGACTTCGTCCGGCTGCAGACTTCGTCTGGCTGCAGACTTCATCCGGCTGCAGACTTCAACTTCGTCCGGCTACAGCCTTCGTCCGGCTGCAGACTTCAACTTCGTCCGGCTGCAGACTTCAACTTCGTCCGGCTGCAGCCTTCGTCCGGCTGCAGACTTCGTCCGGCTGCAGACTTCGTCCGGCTGCAGACTTCGTCTGGCTGCGGACTTCATCCGGCTGCAGACTTCAACTTCGTCCGGCTGCAGCCTTCGTCCGGCTGCAGACTTCAACTTCGTCCGGCTGCAGACTTCAACTTCATCCGGCTGCAGACTTCAACTTCGTCCGGCTGCAGACTTCGTCCGGCTGCAGACTTCGTCCGGCTGCAGACTTCGTCCGGCTGCAGACTTCGTCTGGCTGCGGACTTCATCCGGCTGCAGACTTCAACTTCGTCCGGCTGCAGCCTTCGTCGGCTGCAGACTTCAACTTCGTCCGGCTGAGACTTCGTCCGGCTGCAGACTTCAACTTCGTCCGGCTGCAGACTTCGTCCGGCTGCAGACTTCAACTTCGTCCGGCTACAGCCTTCGTCCGGCTGCAGACTTCAACTTCGTCCGGCTGCAGACTTCGTCTGGCTGCAGACTTCGTCCGGCTGCAGACTTCAACTTCGTCCGGCTGCAGCCTTTGTCCGGCTGCAGACTTCGTCCGGCTGCAGGCTTCAACTTCGTCCGGCTGCAGACTCCGTCCGGCTGCAGGATCCATTTTCAGCCGGCTCCAGCTCCGACTTCAGCATCTCATCCACAACAATCAAGACAAGAGAAGATCGAGAAGTCTTCCCAGCAAGCTAGCAAGACTCCACGATCTCGAGGGCTAGTGTCGGGGAATGACCCCCGGGTATACCAAAGTTCACGACTCGATAAGAAAACAAGAGAAGCAAAACTGCGAAGATCAAGTGGACGGTCTGCAGGCTGCAGGCTGCCCAGTCCGGCTGCAGGCTGCAGGCTGCCGACTGCAGGCTGCCGGCTGCAGGCTGCAGGCTGCCTGTCCGGCTGCAGGCTGCAGGCTGCCCTGATTAGTACTAGTTGGGCCTAATGGGCCGCCCCTTTGTCCCCTGGGCATCCCCTTTATAAGATGCACCAGGGAGCCCTTGAGAGGAGGAGGAGAGAGGGAGAAAACCCTAGATGCATATTTGGGAGGGGGAGGCTCTTCTCATCCCCACCTACCCCTTCTTCTTCCTCTAGCTAGAGAGACAAACACAGCTCAAGGAGCAACCATGTAGCCCGAGATTTATGCCATGATATACATCAGACATGCAGGACGTAGGGGTGTTACCTCCACAAGGAGGGCCCCGAACCTGGGTACATCGCGTGTGTTCTTGCCGTGCCTGTGCCCAATCCCGCCGGAGCGCCAATCGCCGCCTTACCCCACAAACTTTTCCGTCTCTGATGGATATGCCGTGCTACCCACCACGACATTTGGCGCCCACCGTGGGGCGAGCGGCGAGCGGATTCCGTTCTTGGCGGGACCCCTCTTCACCAACACCTTCGTCGCCGACTCAGCGCCACCCATCTCTCCTGGAGAAGCTTCGACCGACAGCCATGGCGCCAGCTTGGGGTCTGGATCTGGATCGACAACACCGCATCCGCTCCTCCACGCCACCGGCATGCGAAGCGGGAGTGGCAGCGGATCGACTCCAAGATCGGCTTCCCCTCGCGAGTTCACCGTCGGTGGGTTCGGCCTCGCGTGCTCCTCTCCGCGTCTGCTCCTCCGCGCCCGCGTCCGCGTGCCCGCGGCTGCATCTTCCTCCGAGTTGCGCTCGTCCGCTCGCGCATCTGCCTCTGCGTGCCCGTGCGCCCGTCGACTCCTGCGCCCGAGAGTTTGTCCGCCCACACACCATCGCCTCCAGGCACCGTCGACTCCGACCTCGCCACTCTGCGCTCAGCCGCCCTCGCCGCCAGCTCCGCGCTGCTACTGCTTCTCCAAGGCTGCACGCGCGGCTCTGCGCACGTCACCCTCTCCACACCTCTGCAAGCCCGCGCCAGGACTCCCCCGCCTGCACGCCTCCGTGGGCCTGCTCCATCTCGCCTCCGCGCCCGCGCTACGCCGCGCCGACCGCTCCTCCACGCCCTGACTTCTGTGATTGTCGCATTCGCCGGCCGGCTGCTCCCGCGCATCCGGCAGCGCGCCCCGCGCCCGGCTGGTTGCCACCCCGTGCGTCCGCCCGTTGCCGCACGCGCCGCTGCCTCCAGCTGGCCGCCGCCGGCCACGCCCGCTAGGCCGCCGTCTGAGCTTCCCCGCGCCCTTCCACGTCGCCCTCGCCTGAGCTCCGCGCCCACGTGCCGGCGCCTCTCCACGATGCCTCGGACTGCGTCCGCGCCTCCGCCCGAGCGGCCGCGGCCGGCCCCTGCGCCTCGCCTCTCCGCGTTCGCGTCCGGCTCCGCCCGACGCTCGCCTGCACTGTCGCGTCCGACCGACATCTCCGCGCCGCCGCCTCCCCGGCTCGAGCCTATCCGGCCTCCTCCGCCTGCACATCTCTACTTCCGCCCTCGTCGCGTCGGCTCCGTCTCCACGCCGCCTCCGCCAGCCGCCGCTCATCCGCCCGCCGCCTCCCGTGCTCCCCCGCGGCTGTGTCCGGCTCCGGCTCCGCCCAGCCGGCCGCGTCCGGCTCCAGCACCCCCGTGCAAGCGGCCCCGCCACCGCCGCTCCGGCTACGCCCCCGCCAATCGCCGGCTCGCCGCTCCGGCCGCTTCCCCGCTCCTCCACCGGGCCGGCTCGTCGAGGAACCAGACGAAGGGGAACGGGCCGGCTGAAGAAAGAAAAAAGAGAAGAAAGAAGAAAAAAAGGAGGAACCGGTCAGGCCGACTAAAAAAAAAAAAAAAAAAAAAAAAAAAAAAAAAAAAAACCGGCCGAGCCGGCTGCTAAAAAAGAAGGATCTAGCCGCCTGAAAAAGGGGCCGACTCCAACTCCACTCGGACGCTTTCGTTTGGTTGCCTGGACGGCTGGAACCAGATCGGCTGCACCACGTCCGGCTTCGACTACATTTTGCTGCCAGGCCGCATGCAAGCAGGCCGGCCGCTCCTAGCCTGTTCGGCTTCCGGGCTACAGTACCTCTACTTCGACTACAGAAAACAACAAAAGTTTCAAACATCATAAATTTTGTACATTGAGATCTAATGACTAACTTCGTCTCTTGGATGACTATTTTCTGCATGAACCTGCCGAGGTCCTCCCGCTGACGCCGAATGACCCCGACAGCTTCGGGGGCTAGTGGATCCCCAAGCCGACCGACTCCTCCAGCTAACTGCCCCTTCGACCCGCTACATCCACACCGCGAATCTCGGGGGCTGCCACGCCGTTAGCCGGCATCTTATGCCCGGGTCCTGCGCATACGCCGACCCGGAGGACTATCACCCCGAGTCACGGACTCGGGGGCTGCCACGCCGTTAGCCGGCATCTTATGCCCGGGTCCTGCGCATACGCCGACCCGGAGGACTATCACCCCGAGTCACGGACTCGGGGGCTGCCACGCCGTTAGCCGGCATCTTATGCCCGGGTCCTGCGCATACGCCGACCCGGAGGACTATCACCCCGAGTCACGGACTCGGGGGCTGCCACGCCGTTAGCCGGCATCTTATGCCCGGGTCCTGCGCATACGCCGACCCGGAGGACTATCACCCCGAGTCATGGACTCGGGGGCTGCCACGCCGTTAGCCGGCATCTTATGCCCGGGTCCTGCGCATACGCCGACCCGGAGGACTATCACCCCGAGTCACGGACTCGGGGGCTGCCACGCCGTTAGCCGGCATCTTATGCCCGGGTCCTGCGCATACGCCGACCCGGAGGACTATCACCCCGAGTCACGGACTCGGGGGCTGCCACGCCGTTAGCCAGCATTACATTCCCGGGTCCTGCGCATACGCCGACCCGGAGGACTATCACCCCGAGTCACGGACTCGGGGGCTGCCACGCCGTTAGCCAGCATTACATTCCCGGGTCCTGCGCATACGCCGACCCGGAGGACTATCACCCCGAGTCACGGACTCGGGGGCTGCCACGCCGTTAGCCGGCATTACATTCCCGGGTCCTGCGCATACGCCGACCCGGAGGACTATCACCCCGAGTCACGGACTCGGGGGCTGCCACGCCGTTAGCCAGCATTACATTCCCGGGTCCTGCGCATACGCCGACCCGGAGGACTATCACCCCGAGTCACGGACTCGGGGGCTGCCACGCCGTTAGCCAGCATTACATTCCCGGGTCCTGCGCATACGCCGACCCGGAGGACTATCACCCCGAGTCACGGACTCGGGGGCTGCCACGCCGTTAGCCGGCATTACATTCCCGGGTCCTGCGCATACGCCGACCCGGAGGACTATCACCCCGAGTCACGGACTCGGGGGCTGCCACGCCGTTAGCCAGCATCACATTCCCGGGTCCTGCGCATACGCCGACCCGGAGGACTATCACCCCGAGTCACGGACTCGGGGGCTGCCACGCCGTTAGCCAGCATTACATTCCCGGGTCCTGCGCATACGCCGACCCGGAGGACTATCACCCCGAGTCACGGACTATACTCTGGCTTTAAGGATTTTCATCCGGCTTCAGGACTTTTATTCTGGCTTTAAGGATTTTCATCCGGCTTCAGGACTTTTATTCTGGCTTTAAGGATTTTCATCTGGCCACAACTTTAATCCGGCTTCAAGATTTTACTCTGGCTTTAAGGATTTTCATCTGGCCACAACTTTAATCCGGCTTCAGGATTTTACTCTGGCTTTAAGGATTTTCATCCGGCTTCAGGACTTTTATTCTGGCTTTAAGGATTTTCATCCGGCTGCAGACTTCAACTTCGTCCGGCTGCAGACTTCGTCCGGCTACAGACTTCGTCTGGCTGCAGACTTCATCCGGCTGCAGACTTCAACTTCGTCCGGCTACAGCCTTCGTCCGGCTGCAGACTTCAACTTCGTCCGGCTGCAGACTTCAACTTCGTCCGGCTGCAGACTTCAACTTCGTCCGGCTGCAGACTTCGTCCGGCTGCAGACTTCGTCCGGCTGCAGACTTCGTCCGGCTGCAGACTTCGTCTGGCTGCGGACTTCATCCGGCTGCAGACTTCAACTTCGTCCGGCTGCAGCCTTCGTCCGGCTGCAGACTTCAACTTCGTCCGGCTGCAGACTTCGTCCGGCTGCAGACTTCAACTTCGTCCGGCTGCAGACTTCGTCCGGCTGCAGACTTCAACTTCGTCCGGCTACAGCCTTCGTCCGGCTGCAGACTTCAACTTCGTCCGGCTGCAGACTTCGTCTGGCTGCAGACTTCGTCCGGCTGCAGACTTCAACTTCGTCCGGCTGCAGCCTTTGTCCGGCTGCAGACTTCGTCCGGCTGCAGGCTTCAACTTCGTCCGGCTGCAGACTCCGTCCGGCTGCAGGCTCCATTTTCAGCCGGCTCCAGCTCCGACTTCAGCATCTCATCCACAACAATCAAGACAAGAGAAGATCGAGAAGTCTTCCCAGCAAGCTAGCAAGACTCCACGATCTCGGGGGCTAGTGTCGGGGGAATGACCCCCGGGTATACCAAAGTTCACGACTCGATAAGAAAATAAGAGAAGCAAAACTGCGAAGATCAAGTGGACGGTCTGCAGGCTGCAGGCTGCCCAGTCCGGTCTGCAGGCTGCAGGCTGCCCAGTCCGGCTGCAGGCTGCAGGCTGCAGGCTGCCTGTCCGGCTGCAGGCTGCAGGCTGCCCTGATTAGTACTAGTTGGGCCTAATGGGCCGCCCCTTTGTCCCCTGGGCATCCCCTTTATAAGATGCACCAGGGAGCCCTTGAGAGGAGGAGGAGAGAGGGAGAAAACCCTAGATGCATATTTGGGAGGGGGAGGCTCTTCTCATCCCCACCTACCCCTTCTTCTTCCTCTAGCTAGAGAGACAAACACAGCTCAAGGAGCAACCATGTAGCCCGAGATTTATGCCATGATATACATCAGACATGCAGGACGTAGGGGTGTTACCTCCACAAGGAGGGCCCCGAACCTGGGTACATCGCGTGTGTTCTTGCCGTGCCTGTGCCCAATCCCGCCGGAGCGCCAATCGCCGCCTTACCCCACAAACTTTTCCGTCTCTGATGGATATGCCGTGCTACCCACCACGACATGGCAGATCAGAATTTTTCATCAAGTTAAGTATGAGTCAAGTACATATATTTGCAGCTCCAAGTCGCCACAAGTTAGCAACTTGGCGCTTGGGGGCTACTCGCAGAACAGAAATTCTTCTTCAAGTAAGGTGTCAGTAAGCAACATATATTGATAGCTCCAAGTCGTCGCAGGCTGACAACTCGGCGCTTGGGGGCTACTCATGCAAAAGTTTTTGGTCTAAGGACCCGACAGACAGTAAATTAGCAGCCCCGAGTCCTAGTAGAGCTAAAGACTCAGTGCTTGGGGGCTACAGTGTGCAAATTTTTTCTATGTAGTAATTGGGTTCAGTTTCAAATCGAAGCACCTATCCAAGTCACAAGTCACCACAGACAGGTGCTTGGGGGCTACTGGGATAGGATGATGCCAGAAAAGCATATAAGGTGAAGTCAGAGGACTTACTTCATGAACCATGAGGAGAGATCTAAGAGCAGCTTGCTCGTCATCCTTCAGCCTAGCAGATTGATCATTCAAGTCAACAGCTTCAGCATAAGCTTCAGAAAATGACATGTTGTCAGCCACTCGAAGTCGGCTGTAATCAGTTGATGACTTGATCTTGATAGACGGAGAGGCTGCATGGGTCGGCTTCACAGGAGCCGGCTAAACTTTAGGCGCAATATCAGGAGTCGCAGCACCAGAGCTGGGCTGGACTATTGTTGGAGTTGCCGCCCGGGTCCTTGAAGGGGACTCGGGAATGGTTGGAGTCGTCGTAGCACCAGCAGATGCAGCAATTGAAGGGCCTGTCTTTGTGCTGGTCGTTTCAGAGGCTGAAGGAGGTGCAGGTCCACGACCAGAAGTGACATCAGCCATGCCTGAGTGCTTGGTTACCTTAGAACAAGGCCGAGCCCTGAAATACGCAAAGATAGAAGTCAGCAACAGAATTAGTGAAAAGAGAAAAAAGCAGAAGTCATTTGAATACAAGTATAGAAGCAAAGGAACCTTACCCAATATTGGTCTCCAGGTCCAAGGGGGCCTGAGAGTTCGAAGAAGGCATTGACATCCCAGAGTTGTAAGAGTCGTCCTTTTGGGGAGGAGAGGTCGATTTCCGCTGGTGTGAGACTGGCAGAGGCTCAGGAGCATCTGCAGGCCCATCGGAACGCAGCTTCCTCTTCCTGGTGGCGATAACACTCTTGAGAGTGGTACCTTGGGAACAGCCTCTCGAGAGCCATTATTGTTTGAGGCTGGAGAGGACGAGGAGTGACTCCTAGCAGAGGACTCTGCAGATGGAGATGGTTGAGCAACAGCAGAGGCAGTATCAGTTTGCCTAGTGGTGGGAGCCTCTGGAGAGGACTCGTCATCATCAATTTCTTCCACAATGGGAGCCTCCTGAGAGGACTCCTCTTCATCAACATTTTCAGTTGGAGCCTCTGGCGAGGACTCCTCATCGGCAGCATCATCATCAGCGGGAGCCCCCTGGGAGGACTCCTCATCCACATCATCAGTGTCTTCTGCCACAGTGGTTTGATCTGTGGCAGGGATCTCTTCTTCAGCCTCAGCTTCAGCTTCAGCTTTATTCTTAGTACCAGCTCCAGAGGCCGGCTTCTAGAAGGAGTCGGTGAGCTGCAATAGAGTCAGTAAACATGAGTCAGCAAGCAGTACAAGTGAGATCAAGGTTGAAATAAAGTAGAGAGTGATACTTACATCAGGAGCTGGGTTGGTCGAGCAGAAGGGTTGGAGCCCGAAATGAGCTTGATCCTTCACCGGTTTCCCAGTCAACTTTTTGATGAGTCGACCAAGTTCGGGTCCATCAGACAGCTGCTCCGTAACTCGGAGGTCATCACCAGCGCATCTGGTATATGAGCAGATCAGCCGAGTCCTAGGACTCAGTGGCTGGATTCTCCAGGTCGTCCAGCAGCGGACAAGATCCATATTCTCTAAGTTGTGGGACAAGAGGGCCCGGATGCGAGTGATCAGAGACTCGACTCTTGGCCGGTCGGCCTTTGGGCACCTAGCTTTCATCAGAGGAGTCGCCCGAAGGCGGTCCTCAGAGAACAAGGGAAGTTTTGGCTCATTTGCAGGGGAGGTGTCCTTGCAATAAAAGAAGGTTTTTTGCCAGTCTTTGATGCGGTTTGGGAAAACTGGCTTAGGGAAGACAGAATTTAGGCGACGCTGGAGGGCTACAGCGCCACACTGTAAGAGAGGGCCCCCGGAGGTCTCGGGCTGAGGGTTGCAGTAAAAGAGCTCAAGCCAGAGATTGATGTCGGGCTTAATCTGGAGGTAATCCTCACAGAGAACGACGAAATTGGAAAGGGTGAGAATGGAGTTAGGAGCCAGATCGTGAATCCGCAGTTCGTAAAGTTCGAGGAGCTGGCGGAAGAAAAGATCGCCGGGGGGAGAAAATCCGCGGAACAGGTGCTCCACGAAGACAACTACTTCACCCTTAGCGGGAGAGGGAACAATCTCATCCCCTGGGGCCCGAGCTTGAGCACTAGAGGGAATCAAACCTGAGAGCCTATGGGTCTTCAATTGCTCCGCCGAGACCACAGATCCACCCCAATCGGCGGAGATCGACCGTTTGGAAGAGGATTTTGCGGCGGCGGCGGCCGCGGCGGCGATGTTCACCGTCCTGCTTGACGAGGTTGCCTTGGCCTTTGATGTGGTCTTTGTGCGCTTGGGAGCCATGGCGTGCGGGCGGTGCGTGCTGGGCGCAGGGAGAGATGGGCGCGAAGAGGAAAGGAGAGGTTTTGAGCTGAAGGGGCAAGTGAGGTTTTAAACCTAACCCTTCGGTATTTATAGAGAGGGTAAAACCCTAAGAGAGTTACAGTGTAGGTCCACAGTAAACTGTGGATAACGTTTCGCTATTTAGCAGCTCAGTGGTTAACAGATAGAAAGGGCACAGCGCAGAAAAGTTAAAGTCACAGAATTGGAAGAAGCCGGCTTGTCCCAGAGTGGCGAGTCCTGTGGCAGTGAAAGTCGAATCGTCCAGCCCTTGTTCGCAAGAGTCACAACAGACCCGGCCAGCATGTGCAGGGGAAAGGGTGATGGCTTGAACAAGGGCTGAGTATAGACTCATCCTTTATATTTATTATGTCTTTATGCAGGAATTCATCGTGGAGCTAGCAGCAAGCGACTTTTGAGCCTGTGGCTCAAGTGGAAGGAGTCGGCCCAGGGAGTCGAACCAACAAGTCAGAAGAAGCCGCCAAGCTGCGCCCAAGATAAATTCGGGGGCTACTGATGGGGGGATACTTTATAGGTAGGCCCATGGACCCGGAAAGTAGACCCGCCAAGACCAAGAAGGCCAATGCCGAGTCACGAGACAAGTCACATGGGCTGGGCTGGAGACAAGCCGACCAAAGGCCCGTATGGAGAAAGAGACTCGTCTAAAGGAGGAGTTCAAGTACAACCCGGAGTCTAAACTTGGAAGATGAAGACGTAGAGTAGGACTCCGTGTTCTAGTATGACTCGGTATAGCCTGTAATTCCAGAGACCCAGCAGCCTCTATAAGCGGGGTCCTGGATTGTAGTGAGCTAAGCTTCAACCAGTAGAGAGAAACCCTAGCCACCAGAGAGAAGTCGCCGGCTCCTGAGTTGTAGGAGCCGGGTCCTTGTAATCGAGATACAATCAAGAGCAATAACATAGAAGCAGGAAGTAGGTCTTTACCTCGAATCAGAGGGGCCGAACCTGGGTAAATCCTTGTTCCCCGACGAGATTAATCGTTCCCACGTACTTCAATCACCAATGGCCCCAGAACTCATCTTCCCGGAGGAAGAACTTGCCGTGACAACCCCACGACAGCAGTCGAACAGATAGCCGGGTTCTTTTCTGGTTATCAAGTGGAGCATATTGACAGACGCAAGAACGAGGCCGCAGATGCGTTATCACGACTCGGCTCTCGTCGAGAGAAAGTACCCCCAAATATATTTGTGGCTGAACTTCACCACCCATCAGTCAAGTTGCCCTCATAGGAGGAGTTAGCCTCCCCAGATCCAGAGTCGGCACTGGTGGCAGCAGTACGAGCAATACCAGCATGGACAGAGCCCTACCTTGCATATCTCCTTAGGGGTGAACTCCCACAGGATGAAGTCAAACAGAGACAGCTCATAAGACGATGCAAGTCCTACACAGTCATTGATGGCGAGTTGTACAGAAAGAGTGTCACTGGAGTATACCAGAGGTGTGTATCTCTAGAGGAGGGCAGGCAGATACTGCAAGAGATTCATGCAAGTGATTGTGGTCATTATGCATCCACTAGATCCTTGGTGTCAAAAGCTTTCAGGCACGGGTTCTTTTGGTTAACAGCACATCTGGACGCAGAAAAGATAGTACGAGTCTGTGACGGATGCCAAAGGTACGCAAGGCAAGACCACGTGCCAGCCCAAAAACTCAGAACTATTCCTATCACTTGGCCGTTTGCAGTTTGGGGGCTTGATATGGTGGGTCCTTTCTCAAAGTCGCCCTGTTAGAAGACCCATCTGCTAGTAGCAGTTGACAAGTTCACCAAGTGGGTGGAAGTCGAACCCGTCAGCAGAGTCGACGGAGCATCAGCAGTGAGATTTTTCAGGAAAATAGCAACACGCTTCGGATATCCTCACAGCATCATTACAGATAATGGTACCAACTTATCAGTTGGAGAGATGGCCAAGTTCTGTGGTGAGAACAACATCAGACTCGACCTAGCCTCAGTGGCACACCCACAGTCCAATGGACAAGCAGAGAGGGCAAATCAGGAGTTGCTGAAGGGAATTAAACCTCGGCTCCGAGTCCCCTTGCTAAGAGCCGCCGGGTGTTGGGTTGAGGAGCTGACAGCAGTACTTTGGAGTATAAGGACGACTCCTAACAGATCCACTGGCTTCACACCTTTCCTCATGGTGTATGGAGCAGAAGCTGTCCTGCCTAGCGACTTGCTGCATGACTCGCCACGAGTCTCCAATTATGTCGAGACAGAGAATGAACTTGATGGGGGGATACTTTATAGGTAGGCCCATGGACCCAGAAAGTAGACCCGCCAAGACCAAGAAGGCCAAAGCCGAGTCATGCATCAAGTCGCATGGGCTGGGCTGGAGACAAGCCGACCAAGGCCCATGATGGAAAGGGGACCCGTCAGGAAGGATTCCAAGTACAACCCGGAGCCCTAACTTGGAAGGCCAAGACGTAGAGTAGGACTCCGTGTTCTAGTATGACTCGGTGTAGGTTGTAAGTCCAGAGACCCGGCCACCTTTATAAGCGGGGTCCTGGACCTTAGATCGACAAGTTCTAGGCAATCCATAGTCGCCGACTCCCCAGAGAGGAGCCGGAGCATTGTAATCGAGAATCCACCCAATCAATAAAGAGAAGCAGGAAGTAGGTCTTTACCTCGATCAAGAGGGGCCAAACCTGGGTAAATCTGTGTCCCTAGGCGAGATTAACCTCTCCTACGTACTTCGTGCATCAATGGCCCCAGAACTCACCTTCCCAGAGGAAGGACTTGCCGTGACAACCCCATGACAGAACTCGCTCGCCAGGACTCGGTGGACGCACTTGAGGAAGCAAGGGAGTTAGCCCTTGAGAGATCAGCAGTCTATCAGCAGGACTTGCGGCGATACCACGCACGCAGAGTCAAGACTCGGGCTTTCCAGGAAGGCGAATTGGTGCTTCGCCTTGTCCAAAACAGGGAAGGGATGCACAAGTTATCTCCACCATGGGAGGGACCATTTGTCATAAGCAAGAACTTGCACAATGGGTCGTACTATCTAATGGATGTACGAGAGCCAGCAAGTGAAAGTAAAGGAGCTGACACAGCTCATACGCTAGATCCCTATGCAGAGGCAAAAAGGCCATGGAACATAGCTCAGTTACGTCCTTATTATACTTAAGTTGTAATACTTTTATGAGTTGAAAGGCAAAGGGCCCAGTCAGCCATGCCTAGATATAATCAAATTATTATGATCAAAGGAAATAAAGCCGGCTTTTGTGAATATGAGTTCCTTTAGTCGAGTCACCCAGTGAATGCACTTTATTTTTTAAAACTTTGATCATTAGGTTCTTGGGGCCTTGCTTTTCAGAGAAAAAAAGTCAAGCTTAGACTCTTGAACCCGACACAGTAGTCAAACTTTTCCTAATTTTCTCGCTGGTAAGTCAGATGCATCCTGCACAATATGATTAATCTACAGGCATGACTTGTCTCCGGCTCTTATGAATCCTAAGGGACATGAGGTGTCAGGAGCCTGTCAGCACAAGCTGTAAGAGAGGTCATGCAGGGCCTACTTATTCATCAGTGGATAATTAGATGGGTTATAAGAACCACAAAATGACTCGCACAGATAATACATATCAATCTCACAAGTCTAACAAGCAAGTCATTACAAGCCGATTGGTACAATTTCAGGACAAGTAGTTCAAAATACCTAAAAAGGTTTTGCACCAGCAGTGCATCATTACAAAGTTTAAACACTAGTAGCACATTATTACAAAAATTCAAAAGTCATCCAAGGGATGATCCTCCAGAGGAGTCGACTTCTCAGACGGAACCGGGGAGTCCTTCTTCACAGGAGACTTGTTCTTTGTTTGAGCTGTAGAGGCAGGAGCCGGCTTCACAGGAGGCTTGGTGGCGACTCTTTTCGTTTGAAACCGGTTCCTCTGGGACTCTTCATGTGCTTAGCCAGCTCTTCTTGTTTCTGGGCGTCACCAGAGATAGCTCTTGAAGGAGTGGGCGCAGCAGGAGTCTTCAATATAGGCTCGGCACCAGGAGCAGGAGCCGCCGGTGATGAGGAACTCGGTGCAGCAGATGAAGAGGGGACACCAGCTGAGTCCTGTGAGGGGCGGCCAAATTTTACAATCTCAGGAGTCTCTGGAGCAACCCTTTTGTTCTCCAAGTCATAGTGATGAACCCATACCTCAGGGTCCATCTTGTTGGCAATCTCACAAGCGTATGGCCGCACCAGCTTTTCCTCAGCCTTGAAGTCGTCCTGGGTGAAGGGTTTGCCATCCTCATGTTGTTCTGGCTTTCCCATAGTAAGCAGTGCCGGCTCTAAGACAGTGTGATAATAACTGTGGGCTAGGGCAAGGATTCTGATGGATGCTCTCCTCAAAAAAAGATTGCTTCCACAGCCGCATGTACCCTGGTGCCCTAGACAACTCGTCCACCAGACACTCAGGTTCTTTGGGGCACTTGCCCTTAGCATTCAGATATTTCACCACAGCACGGGCTCCCTCTTGCAGCCCATGACAGTGGTCAAGCATCTCATGAAGTTGTTTGCTAGTGGGCAGCTTGAGTTTTGGGGAGTCAGCCCTTGCAGAAAGGAAATCAGCCATCGTCAGTCTAAAAGTAGTTCAGAAAAGTGCAAAGGAGTAAGCAAAAAGTACAAACTTACCGAATATGTGTTGGCACATGGCCCCAATGCCTTTGCGGCAGGTGTCAAAGACAGCTTTCAGATCGTTGTGTGCCTTTTGAGCAATTCTTTTGGCATCTGCAGATTCTTTCTTCACCTGCTCCAGTTGAGCAGATAAAGCTTTCAGATCCTTCTCCAATTGAAGAGAGTGCTCTTTCTCAGCTTGAGCAGACCTGGCACTAGCAGCTGCCTGGTCCTCTAGCTCCTTCATATCCCTCTTCATCTTGGAGATAAGGCTCTGCAATCACAAGTCAAATCTTTACAAGTCAGAATTGACAAGTCATAGTTTACAAGTCAGAATTGATAAGTCAGGCTTTACAAGTCAGCGCAGAGAATTCATGAGCTCCAAGTCGTCACAAGTTAACAACTTGGCACTTGGGGGCTACTCGGGAGTCAAAATTTTCTTTTACAACCAGCAGGCATGGGTCCTAGTCAACAAGTCATCAGCTCCAAGTCGTCACAAGTCAACAACTTGGCGCTTAGGGGCTACTCGCAGAGCAGCAATTTTTTCTACAAGTTAAGTACCAGTAAATTGCACCGATTTGTAGCTCCAAGTCGTCGCAGGCTGACAACTCGGTGCTTGGGGGCTACTCATGGAAAAGTTTTTTGGTCCAAGGACCCGACAGACAGCAAATCAGCAGCCCCGAGTCCTAGTAGAGCTAAGGAGTCAGTGCTTGGGGGCTACAGTGTGCAAAAAAAAATTCTATATAGAAGTGGAGTTCAATTTCAAAGCAAAGCACCTATCTTAGTCACAAGTCACCACAGACAGGTGCTTGGGGGCTACTGCAATAGGAGGACGCTAGAAAGCATAAAGGGTAGAAGTCAAAAAGCTTACTTTATGAATCATGTGAAGAGACCTAAGAGCTGCTTGCTCATCATCTTTTAGCCTGGCGGATTGATCATTCAAGTCGACAGCCTAAGCATAAGCCTCAGAGAAAGACATGTTGTCAGACACTCGAAGTCGACTGTAGTCAATAGAATACTTGGCCGGCTTGTCGTTTGGTCGAACAATGGGAGTCGCCTTCGGAGGAGCCGGGGGATCTTGAGGCGCGGCGCCAGGAGTCCCAGTCCCAGAGGAGGGCTGCACTATCAGTGGAGTCGCCTCCCGAGTCCTTGAAGGGGACTCGAGAACAGTGGGAGCTGTGGTTGCACCAGCAGATGCAGGAGTGGCGGGACCTGTCCTCGTGCTTGTTGTTTGAGAAGCCGAAGGAGGGACAGGTCCACGAGCAGAGGTGACATCAGTCATGCCTGGAACTTGGTCACCTTGACACAAGGCCGAGCCCTGAAATAGACAAAGACAGAAGTCAACAATAAATCTAGTGAAAAGGAAAAGCAGAAGTCATTTGAATACAAATAGAGTAAACAGAGGAGTCTTACCCAGCATTAGTTTCCAGGTCCAAGGAGGCCTGAGAGTCTGAAGAGGGCATAGACATGCCAGAGTGGTAGGAGTCGTCTTTGCTAGGAGGAGAAGCCGACTTCCGTTGGTGCGAAACTGGCAGAGGCTCAGGAGCATCTGCGGGCCCATCGGAGCGCAATTTCCTCTTCCTAGCAGCAATAACGCTCTGCACACGTTCTTCAGGCTTAGCAGGCGAGCGAGTTGATCCAAGGACTCGTGAAAGGGGTACCTTGGGGACAGCCTCTTGAGACACATTGGTATTGGAAGGAGGGGATGAAGAGGAGTGACTTCTCGCAGCTGAGGACTCCTCGGATGAGGTTGGCTGAGCAGCCGCGGTGCCAGAAGCCGGGTGAGCCTGCTCAGTAACAGGAGCCTCCGGGAGGGCTCACCCTCATCAGTGTCATCCACAACAGGAGCCTCTGGAGAGGACTCCTCATCCTCGTCATCATTGTCATCACCATCATTTGCAGCCGGGGCCTCCTGAGAGGACTCCTCGTCTGCATCATCATCAGCATCCTCTGCCACAGTGGTTTGCTCTGTGACAGGGGTCTCTTCCTCAACCTCAGCCTCAGCTTCAGTTTCTTTCCTAGTGCCAGCTCCAAAGGCCGGCTTCCAGAAGGAGTCGGTGAGCTACAAGAGAGTCAGAGAAAATGAGTTAACAAGCGATACAGATAAAAGCAAGTTAGAAATGTGGTAAAGTGTAAGGCTTACATCAGGAGCCGGATTGGTGGAGCAGAAGGGCTGGAGCCCAAAGTGTGCCTGGTCCTTCACCGGCTTCCCGGTCAGCTTTTTGATGAGCCGACCGAGTTCAGGACCATCTGACAGTTGCTCCGTCACCCGGAGGTCGTCACCCGCGCAGCGAGTATACGTACAAATGAGCCGAGTCCTATGACTCAGCGGCTGAATCCTCCAGGTGGTCCAGCATCGGACAAGATCCATGTTCTCCAAATTGCAAGATAGAAGAGCTCGAATTCGGACGATCAGAGACTCGACTTTCGGCCGGGCGGTCTCCGGGCACCTAGCCTTCATGAGAGGAGTCGCCTCGAGGCGATCTTCAGAGAATAGTGGGAGTCGAGGTTCATCTGCAGGAGAGGTATCCTTGCAGTAAAAGAAGGTTTTCTGCCAATCCTTGATGCGATTAGGAAAGACGGGTTTGGGAAAAACGGAATGGAGGCGCCGTTGAAGAGCGACGGCGCCGCATTGCAGAAGAGGACCGCCAGATGTTTCGGGTTGAGGATTGCAATAAAAGAGCTCAAGCCAGAGATCAAGATCGGGCTTGATTTGGAGGTAGTCCTCACACAAAGTGACGAAATTGGATAAGGTAAGGATGGAATTGGGAGCCAAATCGTGAATCCGCAGCTTATAGAAGTCAAGGAGCTGGCGGAAGAAAAGATTACCCGGGAGCGTGAATCCACGGAATAGGTGTTCTGTGAAAATCACAACCTCATCCTTCGCGGGAGCGGGCACCACCTCGTCCCCTGGGGCCCGAGCCTTTACATTGGATGGGAGAAGGCCAGTCAGCCGGTGCGTCTTCAATTGCTCAGCCGTAATCGAAGATCCGCCCCAATCGGCGGAGATCGAGCGCTTGGAAGAAGGAGCTTTAGCGGCGGCGGCGGCCGCGGCGGCGATGTCAACCGTCCTACTCGACGAGGAGGCCTTGGCCTTGGAAGCAACCTTGGCGCGCTTGGGTGCCATGGTGAGCGGGCGGTGCGTGCTGCGCGCGGGAAAGAAGGGAGCAAAGAGAAAAGGGGAATTTGAGGCGAAAGGGACAAGTGAGGGTTTTAGGTCTAACCCTTTGCAATTTATAAGAGGGGAAAACCCTAAGTGGCTATAGTAACGGTCCACTACAGATAAGTGGATAACGGTTCAGTGGCTAAAAGTCAGACAGGAAATGATAATAGAAACTAAAGTCACAGAAGTGGAAAGAGCTGGCTTGTCTCAGAATGGCGAGTCTTGTGACAGCGAAAGTTAAGAAGAGTCAAGTTCTTCAGTCCTTGTTCGCAAGAGTCATAACAAACTTGGCCAGTTAATGCAAAGGCAATAGTGGTGACTCGAACAAAGTATGAGGATAGACTCATTATATATATATGTTATATTTTTATGCAGGAATTCATCTTGGAGCTAGCAGCAAGCGACTTTTGAGCCTAAGACTCAGATTGGAGAAGTCGAACCAAGGAGTCGGAGGAAGCCGCCAAAGCTGCGCCCAAGATAAATTCGGGGGCTACTAATGGGGGGATACTTTATAGGTAGGCCCATGGACCCGGAAAGTAGACCCGCCAAGACCAAGAAGGCCAAAGCCGAGTCATGCATCAAGTCGCATGGGCTGGGCTGGAGACAAGCCGACCAAGGCCCATGACGGAAAGGGGACTCGTCAGGAAGGAGTCCAAGTACAACCCGGAGCCCTAACTTGGAAGGCCAAGACGTAGAGTAGGACTCCGTGTTCTAGTATGACTCGGTGTAGGTTGTAAATCCAGAGACCCGGCCACCTTTATAAGCGGGGTCCTGGACCTTAGATCGACAAGTTCTAAGCAATCCATAGTCGCCGACTCCCCAGAGAGGAGCCAGAGCCTTGTAATCGAGAATCCACCCAATCAATAAAGAGAAGCAGGACGTAGGTCTTTACCTCGATCAAGAGGGGCCGAACCTGGGTAAATCTGTGTCCCTAGGCGAGATTAACCCCTCCTACGTACTTCGTGCATCAATGGCCCCAGAACTCACCTTCCCAGAGGAAGGAATTGCCGTGACAACCCCACGACACAGCCCTTGCAGAAAGGAAATCAGTCATCGTCAGTCTAAAAGTAGTTCAGAAAAGTGCAAAGAAGGAGTAAGCAAAAAGTACAAACTTACCGAATATGTATTGGCACATGGCTCCAGTTGAGCAGATAAAGCTTTCAGATCCTTCTCCAATTGAAGAGAGTGCTCTTTCTCAGCTTGAGCAGACCTGGCACTAGCAGCTGCCTGGTCCTCTAGCTCCTTCATATCCCTCTTCATCTTGGAGATAAGGCTCTGCAATCACAAGTCAAATCTTTACAAGTCAGAATTGACAAGTTATAGCTTACAAGTCGGAATTGATAAGTCAGGCTTTACGAGTCAGCGCAGAGAATTTATGAGTTCCAAGTCGTCACAAGTTAACAACTTGGCGCTTGGGGGCTACTCAGGAGTCAAATTTTTCTTTTACAACCAGCAGGCATGGGTCCTAGTCAACAAGTCATCAGCTCCAAGTCGTCACAAGTCAACAACTTGGCGCTTGGGGGCTACTCGTAGAGCAGAAATTTTTTCTACAAGTTAAGTACCAGTAAATTGCACTGATTTGTAGCTCCAAGTGGTCGCAGGCTGACAACTCGGCGCTTGGGGGCTACGAGTGGAAAAGTTTTTTGGTCCAAGGACTCGACAGACAGCAAATCAGCAGCCCCGAGTCCTAGTAGAGCTAAGGACTCAGTGCTTGGGGGCTACAGTGTGCAAATTTTTTCTATACAGCAGTGGAGTTCAATTTCAAAGCAAAGCACCTATCTTAGTCACAAGTCACCACACACAGGTGCTTGGGGGCTACTGCAATAGGAGGATGCTAGAAAGCATAAAGGGTAAAAGTAAAAAAGCTTATGTTATGAATCATGTGAAGAGACCTAAGGGCTGCTTGCTCATCATCTTTTAGCCTGGCGGATTGATCATTCAAGTCGACAGCCTGAGCATAAGCCTCAGAGAAAGACATGTTGTCAGACACTCGAAGTCGACTGTAGTCAATAGAAGACTTGGCCGGCTTGTCGTTTGGTTGAACAATGGGAGTCGCCTTCGGAGGAGCCAGATGAGCTTGATGTGCGGCGACAGGAGTCCCAGTCCCAGATGAGGGCTGGGCCACTAGTGGAGTCGTCTCCCGAGTCCTTGAAGGGGACTCGGGGATAGTGGGAGCCGTAGTGGCGCCTGCAGATGCAGGTGTGGAGGGACCTGTCCTTGTGCTTCTTGTCTGAGAAGCCGAAGGAGGGACAGGCCCACAAGCCGACGTCACATCAGTCATGCTTGGGAGTTTGGCGACCTTGACGCAAGGCCGAGCCCTGAAATAGATAAAGTCAGAAGTCGGCAATAAATCTAGTGAAAAGGAAAAGCAGAAGTCATTTGAATGCAAATACAGTAAACAGAGGAGTCATACCCAGCATTAGTTTCCAGGTCCAAGGAGGCCTGAGAGTCCGAAGAGGGCATAGACATGCCAGAGTGGTAGGAGTCGTCTTTGCTAGGAGGAGAAGCCGACTTCCGTTGGTGCGAAACTGGCAGAGGCTCAGGAGCATCTGCGGGCCCATCGGAGCGCAATTTCCTCTTCCTAGCAGCAACAACACTCTGCACACGTTCTTCAGGCTTAGCAGGCGAGCGAGTTGATCCAAGGACTTGTGAAAGGGGTACCTTGGGGACATCCTCTCGAGACACATTGGTATTGGAAGGAGGGGATGAAGAGGAGTGGCTTCTCGCAGCTGAGGACTCCTCGGATGAGGTTGGCTGAGCAGCCGCGGCGCCAAAAGCCGTGTGAGCCTGCTCAGTAACAGGAGCCTCCGGGGAGGACTCACCCTCATCAATATCCTCTACAATAGGAGCCTCTGGAGAGGACTCCTCATCCTCATTGTCATCATCACCATCATTTGCAGCCGGGGCCTCCTGAGAGGACTCCTCGTCTGCATCATCATCAGCATCCTCTGCCACAGTGGTTTGCTCTGTGACAAGGGTCTCTTCCTCAACCTCAGCCTCAGCTTCAGTTTCATTCCTAGTGCCAGCTCCAGAGGCCGGCTTCCAGAAGGAGTCGGTAAGCTGCAAGAGAGTCAGAGAAAATGAGTTAACAAGCGATACAGATAAAAGCAAGTTAGAAATGTGGTAAAGAGTAAAGCTTACATCAGGGGCTGGGTTGGTGGAGCAGAAGGGCTGGAGCCCAAAGTGTGCCTGGTCCTTCACCGGCTTCCCGGTCAGCTTTTTGATGAGCCGACCGAGTTCAAGACCATCTGACAGTTGCTCCGTCACCCGGAGGTCGTCACCCGCGCAACGAGTATACGTACAAATGAGCCGAGTCCTATGACTCAGCGGCTGAATCCTCCAGGTGGTCCAGCATCGAACAAGATCGATGTTTTCCAAATTGCGAGATAGAAGAGCTCGAATTCGGACGATCAGAGACTCGACTTTTGGCCGGGCGGTCTCCGGGCACCTAGCCTTCATAAGGGGAGTCGCCTCGAGGCGATCTTCAGAGAATAGTGGGAGTTTAGGTTCATCTGCAGGAGAGGTATCCTTGCAGTAAAAGAAGGTTTTTTTCCAATCCTTGATGCGGTTAGGAAAGACTGGTTTGGGAAAGACAGAATGAAGGCGTCATTGAAGAGTGACGGTGCCGCATTGCAGAAGGGGGCCGCCAGACGTTTCGGGTTGGGGATTGCAGTAAAAGAGCTCAAGCCAGAGATCAAGATCGGGCTTGATTTGGAGGTAGTCCTCACACAGAGTGACGAAATTGGACAACGTAAGGATAGAATTGGGAGCCAAGTCATGGATCCGCAGCTTATAGAAGTCAAGGAGCTGGCGGAAGAAGAGATTACCGGGGGGCGTGAATCCACGGAACAGGTGTTCTGTGAAAATCACAACCTCATCCTTCGCGGGAGCGGGCACCACTTCATCCCCTGGGGCCCGAGCTTTTACATTGGAGGGAAGAAGGCCGGTCAGCCGGTGCGTCTTCAGTTGCTCAGTTGTGATCGTAGATCCGCCCCAATCGGCGGAGATCGACCGCTTCGATGAGGATTTGGCGGCGGCGGCAGCCGCGGCGGCGATGTCGACGGTCCTGCTGGACGAGGAGGCCTTGGCCTTGGAGGCAACCTTGGCGCGCTTGGGTGCCATGGCGAGCGGGCGGTGTATGTTGCGCGCGGGAAAGAAATGAGCGCGGGTGAGAAGAGAAATTTGGGGGCGAAAGGGACAAGTGAGGTTCTGGTCCCTACCCTTTGCAATTTATAAAGGGGTAAAACCCTAGAAAGTTACAGTGGTGGTCCACGGTAAATTGTGGATAGAGATACAGCGCTTGCAAGTCAAAACAGGAAATACCTGAGAGAATAAAGTCACAGAAGTGGGAAAAATCTGGCTTGTCCCAGTAAGGCGAGTCCTGTGACTTCAAGAATAAAAAAGAGTTAAATTCCTCAGAGCCAGTTCACAGGAGCCATAACAAACTCGGCCGGTGTCACAAAGGGCAAGAGTGGTGGACTCGAACAAGGGATGAGGATAGACTCATTTTATATATGTGTTGTATTTTTATGCAGGAATTCATCTTGGAGCTAGCAGCAAGTGACTTCTGAGCCCGAGACTTAGATTGGAGAAGTCGAATGAAGGAGTCGAGCCAAGGAGTCGGAGGAAGCCGCCAAAGTTGCGCCCAAGATAAATTCGGGGGCTACTGATGGGGGGATACTTTATAGGTAGGCCCATGGACCCGGAAAGTAGACCCGCCAAGACCAAGAAGGCCAAAGCCGAGTCATGCATCAAGTCGCATGGGCTGGGCTGGAGACAAGCCGACCAAGGCCCATGACGGAAAAGGGACCCGTCAGGAAGGAGTCCAAGTACAACCCGGAGCACTAACTTGGAAGGCCAAGACATAGAGTAGGACTCCGTGTTCTAGTATGACTCGGTGTAGGTTGTAAGTCCAGAGACCCGGCCACCTTTATATGTGGGGTCTTGGACCTTAGATCGACAAGTTCTAAGCAATCCATAGTCGCCGACTCCCGAGAGAGGAGCCGGAGCCTTGTAATCGAGAATCCTCCTAATCAATAAAGAGAAGTCGGAAGTAGGTCTTTACCTCGATCAAGAGGGGCCGAACATGGGTAAATCTGTGTCCCTAGGCGAGATTAACCTCTCCTATGTACTTCGTGTATCAATGGCCCCAGAACTCACCTTCCCAGAGGAAGGACTTGCCGTGACAACCCCACGACAGGTTGGAAGCCATGCACGAAGAGCTCAACAATTTTGAGCGCAATAAAGTTTGGAAGTTAGTTGAGAAGCTAAAGGAGTGCCGCAATGTTATTGGCACAAAATGGATTTTCAAGAACAAGCAAGATGAACATGGCATGGTTGTGAGGAACAAGGCTAGATTGGGGGCTCAAGGGTACTCTCAAGTTGAAGGCATTAATTTTGGAGAGACCTACGCTCTCGTGGCTCACCTTGAGTCCATCCCTTATGACCGATAGGTTTCAGATGTCCTTGATAGGTGAATTGAAGTTCTTCCTTGGATTTGAGATCAAGCAATTGAGAGGAGGGACTTTTATTAGCCAAGCAAAGTATATTCAAGACATGCTCAAGAGGTTTAATATAGCAGATGCTAAGGAGAAGAAGACTCCTATGGATACCAAATGCCATCTACAACTTAACCCAAAGGGTATAGATGTGGATCAAAAGCTCTACTGCTCCATGATTGGTTCGTTGCTTTACCTTTGTGCATCTAGACCCGATATTGTGTTGAGTGTAGGTGTGTGTGCAAGGTATCAAGCGACTCCTAAGGAAAGCCACATGTTGGTGGTCAAGAGAATCCTACGATATTTGATTCATACTCCAAGGTTTGGTTTGTGGTACCCAAGGGATTCAACTTTCACTCTTAGTGGGTACACGGATTTGGATTGGGCCGGTGATCAAGATGATAGGAAATCAACTTCCGGGGCTTGCCAATTTCTTGGTAGGTCCTTGGTGAGTTGGTCTTCTAAGAAGAAAAATTGCATCTCTCTCTCCACCACCGAAGCCGAGTATGTGGCCGCCGCTAGTCCATGCACTCAATTGTTATGGATGAGGCAAACTTTAATTGTGACAAAGTGACTCTTTTGTGTGACAATGAGAGTGCTATCAAGATCGCCTACAACCCGGTGCAACATTCAAGAACCAAGCATATTGAGATTCATCATCACTTCATTCGGGATTATGTTGCCCGTGGAGACATTGAGCTAGCATATGTGCCAACCAAAGACCAACTTGCCGATATATTCACAAAGCCACTTGATGAAGCAAGATTCACTTATTTGAGGAATGAGCTAAATATCGTGGATTCAAGGAGCTTGGCTTGACCATCTTGCACACACATCTATAAATTAACTATATATTTTGTTTAGGTGTAGGCATGAATTTAGGGGGAGTGTTGTCCTAATAAATTGGGCTCTCCTTCCCCCCAATATTCCTAAAGTAAAAAAAACCATTTGTCTCTATCTTCAATTCATGAATTGTGAGCTTAATTGACGAGTATTGGTTATGAACCTAAGATATATCTTCGCGGTGTCATGCCATAAACTCTTACATGGTGGCCTAGGCCACCGACCTCTTCTCTATGAAGAGTTGGTTCTTCTGGTGTTTTATTGGTCTTTATTGCAAATCTTTTTGTTCTTATGGGAAACTCACTCAATCTTGGCATTTATTGAATATGTTTCTTGCAAGTTGAGTGTGAAGTACCATCCCAGTTTGTGAAATCTATCCCAAGCCCCGTCTTGCCCCAAAAATTGCTCCTCTTGCCACATACATGTCCAACACCATTCATTGCATTTCTGAGCAGTGGGGGCTGGAGACTCCGGTGTGTAACACCGAGACTGCGTTCTGACATAAGTCTCCGCCCTAAGCCACGAAGACTTCGGTGTGCTTAGGCCGGAGACTCCGGTCTCGGCAGTTTCCAGTGGATCTAAAGGGGGTCGGGGTGGGGAGTTGCTCCACAACTCTCCTTCCACCCCCAACTCCAAACTCCACCCCTGCCACCGCCCCTGCCTGGAGGTGCCCTCCGGCCGCCCCTCAGCCGCCGGAATCCGCCGTGCTGCCGGCCCCCTCCACCTCTCCAACACCGGGGACCCTTCTCCCCATTATTGGTCTCCACCATGAAGGGCCAAGATATCCTCCTCTCTCCTTCTCCCTAGTTTTCCCTAGTTGATGGATTGAGGGCTGTACTCTTGTTCCTTTTGGTGTAGAATACTTTTCTTGGCATCTTTTCATCTAGATGTATCAATTTTAGAGTCTTTAGTAACAAGTTTTTACCTAACCCTAGGTTTCCAGCCTCAGGGCTAGAGACTCCGGTCTGTCCAAGACCGGAGACTCCGGTGTGGCCGGAATCTCTGGCCCCTGAGACCGGAAACTCCGGTGTAGGTCAATGTTTGGTGCTTTTGACTCTCCAATTGCTGCTTCTTTTCCTCCCCTGGACATGTATGCTTATCCCCATGCTATCCTCTATCTCCTTTTTCACAGATAACAGGAGGTACAAGTCCACCGCTCACAACCCCAATAAACCATCTCAGAAAGAAAAAATGGGCTCTCGGGCCTATATGGATGAGACAGAGGATGGTCGTCGTGTTCAGCGTGACAGAGGAGCTGCTGTTAGAGAGGCTGCACAGAAAAAGGCTGAAGCTGCATTTCTTGAAAAAGAAAGGGCTAAGAAGGCACAGTATGAGAACATTTCCTCAGTGCGTGACTTGGGCAAGATAGATTTTCGGTGTATGAGGGAGCAGTCGTTCTTTGACATGCCTCGAGACTCCAACAATCCGCTATTTTGGAGGAAAGAACAAGAACTTGTGATGACGGAGATTTATGCAAAGTTATCCACAACCAAGGCCGTTTGTGAGCAAAAGGTGCTCGATCTCACCTCCTTAAGCACTAAGCCGTACTTTCAAGAGGCTGTATGGATTGCACGGAAGCTTGGGCTTGAGAAGCTCATGTCCATTCAACAACACTTTGATATCAAAATTGTGCATCAATTCTTTGCCACCGTTCAGTTTGGGAAGGATGCCGATGTCACTTTGATGTGGATGACCGGGCCTATCCGGTGCGAGTCCACTATGACACGCTTTGGAGAGTTGCTTGGGTATGAGTATCGCAATGGTGAGGAGTCCAAAGGAAGGATAATGCATGTGGAGGGCCTTCACTATGAGAAGGATCGGTTGGCTCCTCCTTATTTCAACAAGGCCTCCGTTGGTACAAACAAGGATTTGCTACCCACCTTCAACATCCTTCTTCGCATGTTTCGGGTCAATATTGCACCTCAAGCCGGAAATTTAGATGCTATTCGTGGTGGGTTGGTAAATCTTCTCCGCCAAACCTATGATGTTTTGTGTGAAGGGAGTTTTTAAGTTCCAAAGGAGAGGATAATGAAGAAATTGAAGATGGATCAGAGCTCAAGCTTGGGGATGCCCCCACGGCACCCCCTCTGAATATCAAGAACCATCAAGCGTCTAAGCTTGGGGATGCCCAAGGCATCCCCTCCTCTTCATCGACTATCATAAGGTCGTCTTCGTTGAACTACGTTTTTATCACTTTACATATGTGCTATGCTTGAAGCGTCTTTTTGCTTTTAGTTTTGTTTTGTTTGTTTGCTGGTCATATCCTTATTGGATCCTAACTTTATTTGTGTGGGAGAGAGGCACGCTCCGCTTTTTCATTTGAATACTCCTTTGCTTTGCTTATATCTTGTTGAGTATTCTTAGCTAATGTTTGTTTGCTAGTAAGATCTCGCTTTTAGCTTTTATCTTGTTTAGAGTTGCTAGCGGTTGATGTTAAACTCTCTTGTTCTTCACTTATACTTGCTGGAGAGTTGTTATTGATAAATTGCTTGAATTGTCAAAGTGACAAAATGCTATCCATGTGATATTGGAATGAAATGAAAGCCTGCATAGTCTTGTAGATCATTGTGTGGATACTTGATGCTTCTCAATTGTTTTGAGATATTAAGATGAATGCTTAAACTTGCTGGTTATTTGAGTGGAAATTGATTAGTAAAGAAATACAGTTGAAAGCTTGAAACTGTGTGGTGTTTCGTAGTTGTTAATTCATAAAGCTAATCTTTCCATCTAAAGAACTGTTTGGTCAACAAGGGAGATTGTGTGGAGTGTTTATGGTTATGATTGACTGATGTCTTATGTTACTCTGTTACCGGTTAATGTTGGATGTTTGCTTCAAATACCATTTTTGCTAAGCCAAAAAAACTTTGTACTGAGTGTGATGTCCACTCGTGCATCCAAATCCCAAAGCCAAACTATCTTGTCAACTGAGTCCACCATATCTACCTATGCATGGTATTTCCTGCCATTCCAAGTAAATTTGTCATGTGCTACCTTTAAAACCTTCAAAATATTCTCGTTTTGGTACCTTTGTTTTCAAGCTCATGAGGAAGTAAGGAGGGGGTTCATTATAGCTTATGTCGAGCAAGGTTTTTCTTTTATTTTTCTTTTTCCCCTCTATTTCACCCGGTGTTGATGGTTTACCTCCTCACTTGAATCAACCCGAGAGCGGCTGAAGCAAAATATAAATATAACTCACCATTCTCCTCCGCACAATGAAAATCTGAGAAATCAGCTCAAACATTGGTTAGTGGTGAAACAAAGGAGAAAGAGGAATGTACTCGTTCCTCTAAAACCAGCCGCTCTCACAACTCTAAAGACCGTGCTTGACATAGGGGACTAATGGGCTTCTGAGCTATGGAATCGGTGACAGAATTATGCATCTCTCAAAATTGTTTTTATCTTTGTTTTTCAAAATCAAAAAGATCTAGCACATGACTAATCCCCGCTTAACTCTGCGAAGGGCCTTTCTTTTACTTTTAAATGTTGAGTCAGTTTTCCTTTTCCTTCTATCTCCACCAAAGCAAACATGCAGCATTGACCCTGGGTATCATTGATCATATTGCATCATCAGATTAAACATGAATCTTTATATTGACTTTATCTATAAGATAAGCCGTTGGAAGTTGAAGCTTTTTGCTAATACTTACATCTTCCTTTGTGTTGATTCTCAAACACTTTTGTTGTGGAACCATTACCTTTGAGAATTAGTCAAATATGTGGGTCACATTGCTTTCATGTCTTTAACGTACCATTTATGAAAGGTTTTGCTTTAATGATTCAACTTGGTTATTCATTGCTTTCTTGCTATCAACTATAGACAATTTTTTTTGTATCACTTCATTCACGTCCTATGCTTTACATTACTATCTTGATCAAGATTGTGTTGGTTGCATGTCTCATAAAAAATTATTTTGTTATCACTTACCTACTCGAGGACAAGTAGGAGTTAACTTGGGGATGCTGATACGTGTCAAACGTATCTATAATTTTTGATTGATCCATGCTAGTTTTGTGATGTTGTCACATGTTTCTACTATCTTATTACATCATTTTTATGCATTTTGTCAGACTAACCTATTGACAAGATGCATAGTGCCAGTTTCCTGTTTTTGATGTCTTTTCGTTTCAGAAACTTACCACGGGAAATATTCTTGGAATGCGCTGAAAATTTACGAGGATTTTTTATTCGCCAAGACAGAGTTCCAGTCCAGAGGGCTGCCCTGGGGGCCACCCACAGGGCAGGGATGACCCCCAGCCGCGGCCTGCCCTAGCGCGGCAGGTGGGACCCGCCCCTGCTCCTGGTGGGTCCCCTCGGCCCCCTCTGACGCCTATAAAATCAGATTAATCCCAAAAACGTCGAGGCGGCCATTATTTTCCACAGAAGTCACCCCGAGGCACCGCCACCATAAACCCTAGTTCGGGGATGATTCTGAAGCTGATCCCGGCACCCTGCTGGAGGGGAGATCGATCCCGGAGGGCTCTTCATTGCCATGCCTTCCTCCGAGATGATTTGTGAGTAGTCCCACCTTGCACTACGGGTCCATGGCAGTAGCTAGATGGTAGTCTCTCTCCCTTGTGCTTCATGTATTATGATCTTGTGAGCTGCCTAACATGATCAAGATCGATTATTGTAATGCTATGTGATGTGTTTGCTGGGATCTGATGGATTATAAAGTTATGATCAGATTGTGCATGATTCTTATATGTTGATTGATGTTCTTGCATGCTCTCTGATGTGCGTAGTTACTTTGGCCAAGTGATTGTGTGTATGAGTATTTATGTTAGATAGTGGGTTCATGCCCCCTTTTGTTCCTGGGCACAAGTGACAGAAACGTCTAAGGGCGAGGGTGTGTTGTTGCTACTAAGGGTGAAATAGCGGTGTTAATGTCTCTTTTGATATTAGAATTGCTTACTTCATGCGCTTTACTTAATACAAATGTCTGTTTCTTGCACCTTAATACCGTTGGGTGACAAGCTGGATAGCGATCCCACGGTGGACTTTTTAGATCACGATGCAGTTGGGCTCAACGGTCTTTGTTCATTGTCGTGATGCCTACATAAATATTATCATGTTCTATATGTCATAGCTAGATTAAGTTTGTGTTATAATCTTGTCAATTGCCTAGCTGTAATTTGTTTACCCATCATATGAGTGTTTTATTTACTTGAGAGACTCCAATAGTGAACCCATGGCCCCCAGTCAATCTTTTTAAATTGATTGCAACCTTTATTCATCACTTTTTATCATCATACTCCTCTGGTCCACTTTCATATTTTCATCTATTTCACTATACAATTAACCGCTTTGTTTTCTGCGAGACCGGAAAGATTGACAACCTTTCCGCCGTTGGGGGCAAAGTAATTAGTTGAGTGTGTGCAGGTCCACGTCTGTTGAAGATTAAGCACCAGAGATCTTCAACATTCACTTTGTTGTTGATTTCAAAGTTCTACTGGTTCGATAAACCTTGGTTCGTTAACGAGGGAAAACTGCTACTTACTACATCCACGCCTTCGCTTGGGGCACAACCCAACGGTACCATCACCGATCATCAGGGGCGTGACAGCAGGGGAAGCAGTAGTCCCCTTCTTTCGAGAAAGGACCACTTTCTTCAGTGGCCCAGCAGGCTTAAGTCTGCAAGCAAAAGGAATGAGCAGTCAGCGCAGGCGACTTTGCCGGCAAAATAAGGCTGACAATGGAATAAGAAAAATTCACTTACTTTTTCTTTGGGATATTAAGTCCCTCGAGGGCGTCATCCTCGACATTGGTCATTGTTACGCCGGTCGGAATTGGCCGGTTAATTTGCTTCCTCTTCCGGCTTTCTGCCGCCGCGGAGAGGGGAGCATTGTTCTTCTTCTTTGACCCGGCTTTCGCCGGGTCAGGCGCAAGATCGGCGTCCCCAAGTGCTGATAGCTGTGCAAAACAATAAAGGCATATAAAAATTTAGACATGTCATGATAAAGCTGGTAAAAAGCTTAACATATCATAAGCATGGCTACCTGGGGAGCCGGGTTCTTCTGCGTGTACATCGGAAAAGATTTCGTGTACTGCGACCGGTTTTTCACCAGCTGGTTCATCGGATGTGTCAGGTGGAGGTCGTCGAAATCCTCCTGACAAGTGCGCTGGGGATCACTAACCTCGCCGGTATACTCACACAAGAGTTGATCCCGGTGCTGGAGTGGCTGGATCCGCCTTATGACCCAACAAAGAATGGTATCTTCTCCGGTGAGTTTGGGCGAGCCGGAAGTCAGCTTAGTGATCCGCCTTTTGATAAGTTTGAGATCGTTGGGCAAGACTTCCACCGGCTTTTCGGTCTAGGCGTCATTGGGGATGCCGACAATGTCAACAAAAGGCGGGATCCCAAAGGGCTGACCCGACGCCGAGACGTCTTTACAGTAAAAGAAGGTGGCATTCCACCCCTTGACGGATTCAACTATGGAGACTTGGGGATACCATTTGCTATAGCCCCTACGCATGTTAAAGCTAACGGTGCCGCAAGAAACTAACTTGCCCTTTACCGTTTGCTTCTTGACATAAAAGCAGTAGGTGAAGAAATCTAACCTAGGTTTAATGCATAGGTAACCCTCAAACAACCCAACAAAGCCGGCTATGTACAACAAGCTATTGGGTGTGATGTTATGAGGCTGCAGGTTGTAATATCTAAGAAGCTCTAAGAAAAGGGCGGAAAGCGGCAACACCATTCCGCGAAGAGTGTGGGAGGTCAGGAGTACCCGTTGTTGAATATAAATATATTGTCTAGCCCCTTTCCATCAGTTCCGACATTTGGTCTAGATGGCTAGTGCAGCAATTCTATATGGTATCAGAGCCAAGAGGTCTCGAGTTCGAGACCCTGTTCACGCGGATTAAAAAAAAAGGAAAAAAAGATCCTGCGGCCCGCTCCTATCCCACGCTAAAAACTAAAATAGCCTAGATGTGAGGGGGGTGTTGAATATTGTCTAGCCCCTTTCCATCAGTTCGGACTTTTGGTCTAGATGGCTAGTGCAGCAATTCTATACCCATTCGCCGTGAGTCGGAGTCGGGGAAGGCTCGCCAAGCGCGCTCCTCCACATGTCTTTGTCGGATGGCGGGATGATCCCCTCCTTCGCCATCACCTCCAACTCAGCATCTCCAATGTAGGAGGGCTACCACCCGCGGAACGGAGCGCCGGTCACCTCCTCGCCGGTATCGATCTCCTCGTCGACGGCCGCAGATTCGCCGTCGGACCCCACGGGCTTGGATGCTCCCTTAGGGTTGCTGAGGTTCGGGCTGGGCGGCATGGCCGATGAGGACGCCGCGGCCGTACCCACAGCAGATCTCGCCGCCATCATTGCAGGTGTGGGTGAAGGAGTGGTCGACGCCGCAACGGCGGAGTCGCCGGTGGCGAGCGTGGTGATGGGCGCAGCAGCGGGCGGCGTCAAAGCCATCGGAGCTCGGTTCCCGATCGTGGGAGCGAAGAATTTGGGCTCGGGAAGATGGGAAGATGAGGAATGGAGTAGATGAGGCGGAAGGAAGAAGAAAAGGGAATGGGGAGGCCCTTATAAGGGTAAACCCTCGAATCGTGTGAAGTACGGTTGTAATCCCGTGATTGTCGCCACGCGTCGCGTAACTGCGCCCGGCGGGTTCGCTCCTGCAACGTATCTCCTCCGCGGCGCCTCGGTTCCTTCGCGCGGGAAAACAACAATAATGATGTTTCCTGCCGTTTGAGTTTTCGGGTCAAGCTGACAAAACCCAGACTTCTGACGCGGACGTCATGTCAGTGTTCCACTGAAAATCGGGTCCTCGGATGTCATCCGAAGAGCCGGTTTATGCAATAATTCGACATATGAGCTAGAATGTTGGGAAGACTTCAAATTTTTGGCGGACTACTCGAAGACGGCGGATGCGGTCAAGACAGCAACCTCGAAAGCCGGACGCCATCAACTTAAAGTTTTCCGGGGGTTAATGTTGGGGATATGCCGAATAGGGATCGTCATCATTAGGTAAAAGGCCAGACTTGAAGGGTGGCCCAAGTGGTGGCATAGCCGGCCGGCTTTGCTGGGCGGCCTTGTAAGCTGAAGCGCAAGAGCCCGTGCCGGCTTAAGGAAGGTTCCGGAAGGCGGCCCAGAAGATGTTGCCTTGGCAAGGAAGACACGACCCATGCCGGAAGGAATACGAACTCGTGTCTTAGTCGGTTAAGAGACTCTTGTAAGCCTTAGTCCGGATGCCTATATAAGCCGGACTAGAGGACGCCTTAGGGCACGATTAGACAATCTCACGGTCTCATACAACTTCATTGTAACCGGCACTGTTTTGCCTTATAGTGATTTATAGCAGCACGTAGGATCTCGCCACCGTTGTGAGATCCGAAGCTGGGTAAACCTGTGCCAATCCCGTCACCGGAATCACCTACGTCCTACTCCACCCTCTATTCTCACCGTCGTAGTATGGCACCCCCTTCTTAGATACCTCAACAGGTGACAAGATGGAAAGGGGATAAGCTATGAGTGTGTTGTACACGGAAGTCGACTAGACACCATCTATATTTTTTTGATGTAGTACAAATTTGTATATGTCTCTTGGTATATATTATGATTGATGTGATAAAATACAACATAAAAAGTTTGGAATTTTGCTTGACAGGCCTAAGCTCTATCTAAGATGGCCTCGAGGTGCCTTGGACTTCCATTGGAATGTACAAGTGGTATTTTGGATATCCCAGATTGGTTGGCCATCTCTGCTGCATGTTGTGGTTCCGCTGAAAAAGTGGTGTTGAATTATTGATGCTCCTTCACTACTTTGCTGACAAGAAGTATATCGTCAAACACAAATTTCCCGAGCTTGAACACATCATCCACGAGGGATTGAAATGCTGCAGGAGCATTTGTAAGCCCACATCACATTAATTTCACAGGGTTCTGAATGAAGTTTTGGCTCCGTCTTCTGCTTTTATCCTGATCTGATGATAGCCAAATATGAAGTTAATGTTACTGTAATATTTAGAGCCACATAGTTCTAAGTATATACATGTTCCTCTTGGCATTTAAAATTGATTCAACATTGCTACTGTGCTGACCTATAATTATTTGTCCTTTTCATCAAAAAATTGAGCTCATTTTGGTTCGCATGATGATCAAAATGCAGGAACATGAAAACTGTATTATTGTTTTGATATCTCTCGATGTTGAATGTCACATGAAACTGAAAACAGTGAATGTCTAATACACGTTTTTTTGGTTGTACCATGAAAAAAGGTGGTCATTATTTTCTGTGATTAAATCAAACGAATAGTGTATATACATGAGGTTGGACTCGTGTGGGAAACTTCTTTCTAAGACTACATCCAAAATAAAATCGTAAAAAATTCATATGGTTACCAAACAACTTTGGAGGAGAGAAAATATGCAGCAAATGCTTCAAGACACTCTGTGAGAATGTAATGCGAGTCAGTTTTAATAAAGTAGTAGGAGTACTCAGTGAATATGATCTTAAAAGAAAGGATGCGTCTAGCGAGCAATCGATTGCTCGTTTGGACCAACTAGCAATCACCTAATTCTGAAAATAGACTCTCACCCGATTTGGAAAAGGAGCGCAGGCGGGCAGCTCACCCTACACACTTAATTCCGCGTAAAAAAAATCAAAAAGCCATAGCTGCTAAATCGTATGTCGAATCGCGATCTGTTTTCACCGTTGGGTTTTTCGCGACGAGATCTTTAAAACTAAATCTCATTTATATAAATTTCGATAAAAAAAATCTGAAAAGCAACTCTAGTATTTAGGCCAGCAACTTCGTACTATCAGTTGCCTACAATTGTATTTTGTAGTTAACTTATTTTTCGAGGTACTCAACCCATCAACGATAGTAACCAACTTCATAATACTAAGACAATCAACTTTATACTACTAGTTGCCTACCATACATTCTTAAACCACGCACAAGTTGGTTTTTAAGGTCGACAACTTAGCAGCGACGATGTGTAACTTCATAGTGTTGTAAAGAAGCAAACAATATCGAAAACTTAGCATCAACTATAGGCAACATTACAACAACAATGGCCTACTTCAAAATCCATCCCCAAAATTGGATTGTTTTTGGTGCGGGTATATATGGGAACTATCAGCAACCCATCTACAGAATGTCTACAATTAATGTCTGTACTGCAGCAACTCATCTAGTTTTGCGCTGACCGGCTGAAGTCATCTATGGGAGCAAATCATCTACAGAATGCCTGCAATAAATGTCAGTACTGCCAGCAACGAATGTCAGCACTGCCAGCAACTTTGGTATTGGACGAAACAACTTTGGTGTGCATTGAGGCAACTTCGTTACGTCGATAAACAATTTTGTGTGTGATGAGGAAACTTTAGAACAACGGTCAGAAACTCCACAACAACGATGAAAAACAATTTTGATACAAGGTGAAAGAACTTTGGTATGCGATGAGGCAACTTCCGAACAAGGGTAAGAAACTGAGTGCGGCGTTTTGGAGGCCAAGCTTCATGGAGCTCGGTTTTCAAAAAATTAAAACCGTAAATTTTTGTTTCAAAAAATTCTGAAAAAAATTATGGTCGTAGATAAATTGTGATCCACCACTGTGAAAATTTTCAATCAGAAATTCCTTGTATTTTGTTCTAGGCAAAAAAGAGAAATTTGCAGATCTGAATCGGTGAACAGTGCGCAATCTTATAAATTTGAAATCTGGCCAGATTTTTCGTTTTTGCACAGATCAAAATATAACGAGTTTGTGGTTGAAAATTTTCACATTGATGGATCATAGTATTCTCCACCACTATGATTTTTGTCATAACTATTTGAAACAAAAATTTGCGGATTCGAATTTTTTTGGAGACCCGAGCTCCATGGAGCTCGGGCTCCATTTGCACTTTCCGTAAGAAACTCCACAACAATGAAAAGCAACTTTGGTGTGATTGCGAAGCAACTTTGGTGCGGGACGCGTGAAGCAACTTTGGTGTGCGATGAGACGACTTCACAACATAGATAAGCAACTCCACTACAACTTCAGTTGCTGTTTGAAAAAGGTTTGGTTGCTGGCACTAACATATGAATGCCTGCTAGGGAAGTAATAGTTGGAGAATATTATAGTCATGGTTGTTGTTTGATGAGCTAGAGTTACCATCACAGTTACTGTAGTTGTTGTCTGAAAAAAGACTTTGTTGCTGCCAGGGAAGGCTCTGTTGCTGCCGGGAAAGTAATGGTTGCAGGATTTAATATCATGGTTGTTGTTGGATGTGCTGTGTCGTGTACTGTAGTTACTGGTTGCCGCTCAGAGGTCGTGTTGTTTGACTTCCACTTTGAATTGATCCTGACAATGGTACTACCGTGTTCCCTTGCTAAGACACTGAATTAGTTGTTCTTGGATCGTTTGTAGTTGCAGGCATGACTTCCGGCGTTGTTAAATCTAGTGCCGAACTGAACACATATGGCTTGATGTAGCATGTCAATGCAAAATTAGGCGATGCTGAGATTTATTGTAGGGGGGACGGGGGCTAACCTCGTGTTGAGACATCTTCTTCCCCGATCAGAACGCGCCTTGATCGCTCATGGCTTCCCACGAGTCCGCGACCGAGCTCAGATCCCTCCCCGCGCAGCTGCCCTATGCCACAGAGCTCCACGCCCATGGGAGAACGCGCTGGGACCACCCGGGATGACAGCGCGCGGGGTACCCGGTGGCGCGCGGTCGCACCGGTGGTGGCATGCGGGGTCCCCGGTGGTGGCTCGATGGATCCCCATCGGTGGCACGATGGATCCCCGGTGGTGTCGCGGGGGATCCCCCAGGGGCGGCGTGCGGGATCTCCAGTGGCGGCGCGAAGGATCCTCGACGGCGGCGTGCTGTGGTCAACGGCGGTGAGCAGCTTCCCTGCGGGGTACTTAGGAACCTGGAGTCCCGCGAGGGGGTCGTGCAGGAGGTGGGTGCCTAAGTTGACCTCGGATGCGCGGTTGTCGGGACAGGGAGGCGCGACGCGCGCTGGATCGACTCGATCGGATGGCCACGAATCAATCGCTCGATCCAGTAAACGAGCATCCGATCACTCATTTGGGATTCAAATTTCCTATATTTCCGATATTTCCTATATAGATCACACTTCACCTATTTCCTATATTTCCTAGCATAAAATGAAGATCCAGATCAACAACTTGTTACTTTGGCTGTGCACATAGAACCGCACGTGTTCCTGAATCCCATCCCAATTCCCAAATCGTTAGCTGCTCCTAGCCATGGCGGCGGTGGTACCTGCTCTTCCCATCCATCAATGAAATATCCAGATCGATACCTCTACTTTTCCATTGATTGAGCTCCTGAGTACTGCTTGGCTACCGCGCCGCTCGACTTCAATGACCATGGGAGATTTATTCATCGCATCCGCTCGGAGAATGTGCCTCACGGAGCGTGTGCCAGTGGCGACAGGCGACGCGGAGGCCGCCGACCCTGCCGCCCTTGCCCGCCGTCGGCGTAAGGCCAAGTTGCTCCGGCGTAAGGGACGCCGGAGCGGCGACGTTCTCGTGACCGACATGGACCCGGGGGTCCCTTCCTCGGATGGCGGCAGTAGCCATGGGGGCTCGCCGCGCAGATCTCGCGGGGAGGTCACACTCCTCGATTTTCTTCCCGAGGCGTTGGTCGCCGGCATCGGGGAGACGGAAGACGGTGGATCTGCTCGCGCGGGGAGACGGGGTCGGGTTCCCGTCTCTCTGGTTGTCGGGAGGCCGCTGGAGGCGGCGTTGCTGGCCGGAGATCTGCAAGTGTTGCCGCCATTGCCGAGCGCCATGGGTGGAGCTCGAGTCCTAGGGTTCGAGGTGGGGGCACCTCAACCTGGTTTGGGCCGTCCGTCTGTTCTTGGACCGTGGGGGCCGGACTCATGTGGGCTTCCGGTTTCCGCCTCCTTGGTGGGCCACCCTCCGGGGAGCGTCGTTGGGTGTGCTGGGGCCCAGGAAGCTGGGGACTCTTCGGCCCAGCCCACCCACTTGGTAGTGACCGAGGACGTACCCGGGGGTCGCCCGGCTTCACTACATAAGTGGCTGTGGGTTCCAGTTGAAACTCTAGACATCTCTTTAGGGTTCCCTGCCTCCGGCGCCGATCTCTGCCGCCACCTTCACAGATCCAGAGCCTTCCACCCTGTCCTCCCCTCCCCGTCGTGCGCGTCGGCTCCGCACCTGGCGTCCATGGACCGGGAGCGGAGTGAGCGGGAGCGGCGGGGCAAGCGTCAGTTCGAAGCGGGGAGCCGCAGGGGAGAGCGCCATCGGGATGGGGATCTTTGCCACCGGCTCCAATGAGAGAGGGAGGAGGACCAAGCTCGACAGCGGGAACAAGATCGCCGGGACGAAGAGCGTGTCCGGAACCAACTGCTCCAGAACTCGCGTGGGCGTGAAGCTGGGCGCGGGGGCCAAGGGAGTGATCCCCGTGCTGGAGGTCAGCGTTCTGCGCCGTTAACTCCGACGGGGGGGGGGGGGGGGGGGGCTCGTCGGGGACGGCTGCCACGGCCAACATCACTTGCTTTAAGTGTGGCAAGCCTGGCCACTTTCAGTCCACGTGCACGGAGGACCCTTTCTGCGTGAAGTGCGAGCAAAAAGGTCATTTCTCCGCGATGTGCACTGCGATAGACAAGACCCCAAAGCCGATCTGGGTGGGATATGGCAACGAAGGACAGGGGTTCTTCCAGGTGACCATTCCAGAAGACAAACTGAAGAAACCGACGGCGAATGTGGCAATGGTGACTGTGGACAAAGGCAACTTCTCGGCGTCTGAGCTAGCGGAAGAGTTCAAAGAACTGGCTGATGAGAACTGGGATTGGCAGGTGCGCAAGTTGAATCCCACGGAGTTCCTCCTCGTGTTCCCATCTAAGGAGCTTCTGCGCATGGCTATCCGCGGGGGCGGTATCATGTTGCCGATAACTGAATTTCGCGCAGTGGTCTCTGAGGTCCTGGGGGATCCGCTAGCTTCTGAGTCCCTGGAGGTTATCTGGCTTCGCTTGCTCGATGTTCCCGAACCGCTGCGTGAGGAGAAGCTGTTGATGGGCTACACTCTTGAGATTGGATCCCCGTTGGAGGTGGACACCTCTTCGCTCTCCGACCCCAAGGCGCCAATCCGGATGAAGTTCGGATGTCGCAAACCGGTCAAGATCAAGACCTTCATCTTCGTGTTTGTCAACCTACAAGTCTACAAGATTGGGATCAAACGTGTAGCGCCGGCTAGGCCGGATGCCTCGCTGCCACCTCCTCCCCCCCCCCCCCCCTCCTCGCCGGGATGGTGATGATCGGGAGGCGGATGATGACACCTCGGATGGAGATGATGACTACATGAGTAAACGGAGGAAGAGAAACAATGGGCACTCCCCTGCTGAGAAGACCGGAGGAGGGATGCCGGTCCCGGAAGTGCTCGGACATCAGGTTGCGCCGCTGCTGTCTTCGGCGGGGGTCGGTCTGCTGGCTCCCCCACCGGCGCCGACTCCGGCAGTGCTTTCCCCGCCCCCTGCTCTACCCAACTCCATGTTCTCTCAATACAGGTCTAACCTCACGCCAGAGGGCAACATGTTCTCCACCATGGGGGAGATTGTCCGCGTAGCTACTCAGCCTGAAAATCCAACTCTTCAGTCCACTTCAACCTCTTCAATCCCTCTGGCATCCAGCATCAGCGAGCCCTCCTCTTCGGTGGTGACGGCAGAGGTGGAGGAGGCTGACTCTGCTCGGGCGCGTGAATGGCGTAGCAAGATGAACAATGACCGCACGGCTAAGTCCCGGGCTTTAGCGCGTGCCCATTCTGCTGGCTCTCTCCAGGGCACTGAGCTTCCTGCTCCTTCCTCGACCCTTGCCCTGGGGGAGCTCAGGTCTGCTCCAGTCGTGCCGGGCCTGGCTGCTCCAGTGGCTCGGGGTTTGCGCTCCACGGCGCTGCAGGTGGAGACGGTGCGGAAGGGCTCTCGAGGTGCGAGGGCTGCTGACGAGCGCGTGATGGACCGGGCGGTGCGCCTGACTGCTGAGAAGAACGCCACTGCTGCCAACGCTCCATCAACCTCCAAGCGTCAACCCAAAGGTAAAACTCTTGATCCTATCTTTGCTATTCTTCAAGATTTACCCGACTCGCATCTTCTCTCAGTAGCGGCAGATAGTTGCATTGTTTTTCCTCCTTCTTTTGTTCCCCCTTTCAAGGTTCTGTCTCCCATTCGCGCAAACGAATTGGCTCAAGCTGAGCTGGCTAGTGCTCGGGTCAGAACCGAGCGGGAGAAGTCGGAAGCAAAAGCAAAGGAGGTGACTGGAGTTGTGACGGCTGCTCCCGAGGGGGGATCGAGCCAACCGTGTGGAGCTGAGACAAGGGTTTCAGCTGCACCAGATGAAGCGAGAGAATCTAGGTCACTGTCTCCCTCCCCTCCAAAGGCCAACCCGAGGAGAAGAGCGAAATCTATGGCGCCGCAGGGACGACATCCAGTAAACCGCCTAGCACTGGCTCAAGGAGGGGGTATCCAATGAGGATACTTTTCTTCAATATCCGAGGGTTTGGACGTAGTGGTCGTCGAACCCTCATTAAGGATCTTCTGCGCAACCACAAAATCGACATCGTGTGCCTCCAGGAGACAATCAAGCAAGATTTCACAGATTTTGAACTCCAAGGGCTGGAGGTTGGCGAAAATTTTTACTGGTGTTGGCTCCCCGCAGTTGGCCATTCTGGTGGCATGCTGCTAGGTCTTCGTGACAGTGTGTTTGAGGTGGAGAGTACTGACAGGGGTCAGTACTTTCTCAGTGCTAATTTTTTGCATAGGGCACGCTGTTAGAGTATATATGTGTATATTGTAGTTTCCCCACCTGTTAGGGGGCTTTCTGTATATTTGCCTGTACCTGTACTATATATGTGGCCTTTGGCCCCTGGTAATACAACAAGTCTATTACCCTAACATGGTATCAGAGCCTAAGGTCTCAGGTTCGAGTCCTACCCCCGGCGTTTTTCTCCCAATTATTTCTCCGCTCGAAAGAGGGCTGGAGGGGAGCTTTTAGCCACCGATGTTCCGGTGTGCTCTTCTTCTATTCACGTGTTGACTTTCTCTTCTCCCGTCACACGTGAGAGGGGGTGTTGTGAAGTGTGTTAAGTATATTATACCACCACTTTCCATCAGATCGGTCTTTTGGGATAGTTGGTTGGTAGAGGTATCTAACATGGTATCAGAGCCGTAGGGTTCTTTTTCCTCTCCTCTCGCAGCCGCAGCCGCCGCCCGCCTCGGCACCTCGCCACCGCGTCCGGTCGTCGCCCGCTGCCTCTTCCCTGCCCTGCGCCTCCCCATCGTCGCCTCGGCTCCTTCCCGTGGGCATCCTCCACCCGATCAATCCTCCACCCGATCCTCAATCTCCGGCCGCATCGTCGTCACCAACCCTCGCAGTCGCATCTCCGGCCGCACCCTGCCCGCATCTCCGGCCCGAGCACCACACCCGGCCGTGGCCTTGCTGCCTCGCGCGTCGGCTCCACCCGTCGCCCGGCCTCTCCGTCGCCGCCTCTCCATCGCCCGGCCCACCCGTCCCCCGGCCTCCACGTCGCCGGCCTCCCGCGCGTCGCCTCCGGCCGCTCCACCTGCGCCGCCACCCGCCGCCCGGCCTCCCCGTCGCCGGCCTCCCGCGCGTCGCCTCCGGCCGCTCCACCTGCGCCGCCACCCGCCGCCCGGCCTCCCCGTCGCCGGCCTCCCGCGCGTCGCCGCCATCCGCCCCACCCGCCGCCCGGCCCACCCATCTGCATCACACGCCTGCTGCCGGCCCTCCGCATCTGCCCTCCTGCGCCCGGCCTCTCGTTCGTCCCCGGTCGATTCGATCTGGTAGCTCCCTGTTCTTTTTGATTCGGTAAAAAAAAAAAAAAAACAGGTACAATGTCTTCCTCGTCGGGCTATGTTGCGATTCCTCGCTGCCCGGTGATTTTTGATGGCGCGAATTACCCTGATTTCGCTGCCTTCATGCGCGTCCATATGCGCGGTCTTCGTCTTTGGGGTGTGCTTTCTGGCGAGGTCTCTTGTCCGCCGCGCCCCGTTGCTCCTCTGGCACCCGTTGCGCCGCCGCCTGTTGCCCTTGCTTCCGATGCTACTCAGGAGGCTAAGGATGCAGCCCAGAGTGCTTATGACACTGCTCTTGCTGATTATAACGGGAAGGTCCAGGAGCATTCCACTGCTGTTGCGACGTACCGGTTGGATCTGTCTGACTACGCTCAGTGGATAGATGAGGATGCTCGTGCTGCTGCTGTTCTCACTTCCAGTGTTCTGCCTCAGTATGCTGCTGAGTTTATGGGTCTTCCCACTGCTGCTGCTCAGTGGACTTTTCTTCGTCAGCGCTATCAGCCGTCTGGCGATGCTCTTTACCTGTCCGTGGTTCGTCAGGAGCATGATCTTCAGCAGGGTGATTCCACTATTGATGACTTCTACACTCAGAGTGCTGCTATATGGCGTCAGCTTGATTCTCTTCGTACTGCTGTGTGTGGCACCTGTCCCTGCTGTCTGACTGTGCGCGCGGATCTGGAGTTTCAGCGCGTCTATGAGTTCTTGTCGCGGCTCCGCAAGGAGTTTGAGCCGCGCCGTGCCCAGCTGCTTGCCCGTGGTCGTGTTCCGCTCTCTGAGGTACTTGCTGAGCTTCGGGCTGAGGAGACTCGTCTTCGTGGTGCTGGTCTTCTTGAGGTTCCCTCTGTACTTGCTGCTCGTGGTCCTCCTGTGCCGTCTGCTCGTGGTCCTTCTGTGCCGCCAGCCTCGTTGCGGTCTCCAGGTCCGCCGATACTCTCTCCTCCTCCGGCCCAGAGTCAGCCTCAGCAGCCCCGTGCATCTCCTCGTCCTCCCTGCGCCTACTGTAACAGGCCTGGTCATGATATCTCGAGCTGCTGGAAGAGGGATCCCAGCTTACGTCAGCAGTACCTTGCTCGTAGGCAGACTGGTTCTTCAGGATCTTCTGTTGTTGCCCAGGCTGGATTGTCAGGATCTTCTGCTGCTGCACTGTCTGATCAGGACATTATCCGAGGTCTTCGTAGTCTGCTCGCTGCTACAGGCTCTTCCTCGACGGGTACTGCTGGTTCTGTGTCTAGCTCTTCGGGCACCGTGCGACCACCACCTTCTACACAGTCAGGTACGTCATCCCCGTGGTATCTGGATTCTGGAGCTTCTTTTCATATGACTTCTGCGTCTTCTATTCTTTCTGCTCTTCGCTCTTTTATTTCTCCTGTTCGTGTTATCACGGCTGATGGTACCTCTCTTCCTGTTTCCAGTCGAGGCACCCTTTCTACTTCCTCTTTCTCTGTTCCTGATGTTTCTCATGTTCCTAGTCTTAAGATGAACCTGTTTTCTGTTAGTCAGCTTACTGATTCTGGTTGTCGCGTCATTCTTGACGCTGATTCTTGTGCTGTTCAGGACCGTCGTACACAGGCCCTGGTTGGAGCTGGCCCTCGCAGCCTTGAGTCCCCGGGGCTATGGGAGTTAGACTGGCTTCGCGTTCCTTCCGCTGACTCTTCATCAGCCAGTCCTTCTGCGGTTGCTGCTTCTGTCACTGGCTCTTTTCAGCAGTGGCATCATCGGCTGGGTCATCTTTGTGGCTCCCGTTTATCGTCATTAGTTCGTCGTGGTCTTCTGGGGTCTGTCTCAGGAGATGTGTCTTTACATTCGTGTCAGGGTTGTAGGTTAGGCAAACAGATTCAGCTTCCCTATCCTACTAGTGCGTCTGTATCTCAGCGACCTTTTGATTTAGTTCATTCAGATGTTTGGGGTCCGGCACCCTTTGCTTCTAAAGGGGGCCATCGATACTATATTTTGTTCATTGATGATTTTTCACGGTACACCTGGTTATTTTTTATGCGCTCTCGCAGTGAGGTGCTTGCTATTTATCAGCACTTTGTGGCCATGGTTCGTACTCAGTATTCCTCTCCTATTCGTGTGTTTCGTGCTGATTCTGCAGGAGAGTATATCTCCCAGCACCTGCATGGTGTCCTTGCTGAGCAGGGCACCCTTGCCCAGTTCTCGTGTCCCGGTGCCCATGCTCAAAATGGTGTCGCCGAGCGTAAACATCGTCATATTCTTGAGACTACCCGTGCTATGATGATTGCTTCCTCTCTTCCGCCGCATTTCTGGGCTGAGGCTGTTGCTACGTCGACTTACCTCATTAACATTCAGCCGTCTGCTGCCCTTCAAGGTGGCATTCCTCTCGAGCGTCTTTCTGTTACCTCTCCAGACTACTCGGCTATTCGTTTATTTGGTTGCGCTTGCTATGTTCTTCTTCCTCCTCGCGAACGCACCAAACTGACCGCTCAGTCTGTTGAGTGTGTTTTTCTTGGATACAGTGATGAGCATAAGGGCTACCGCTGTTGGGACCCTGTTGGTCGTCGGATGCGCATCTCCCGTGATGTCACGTTTGATGAGACGCGCTCCTTCTATCCTCGCCACACCTCTGGCACTTACCCGGTGGATGATATCTCTTTTCTCCTTTTTCCTGATTCACCTCCTGCTGTCTCTTCTCCACCTCCTAGTTCTTGTGCGTCTCCTCCATCTTCGGCGCCATCCTCTTCTCCGCCTAGTACTCCTCGTTCTCCGGCTTCGGCTCCTCCTTCTCCTATTCCTTCTTCCTCTTCTTCTGATGAGTCGTCTTCCGCCGATGAGTCTTCCCATTCACGGCCTGTTCGTCAGCGTCGTCCTCCTGACCGTTATTCTCCTAGTAAGTATGGTCTTTCTGTTCTCTCCGAGCCGACTTCTTATCGGGATGCTGAGCGTCATCCTGAATGGCAGCTTGCCATGGCTGAGGAGATCGCCGCGCTTGAGCGCACTGGCACCTGGGATCTTGTTTCTCCCCCTTCTGGTGTTCGTCCTATCACGTGTAAGTGGGTCTATAAAATTAAGACCCGCTCTGATGGATCTCTCGAGCGCTATAAAGCGCGTCTTGTGGCTCGTGGCTTTCAGCAGGAGCACGGCCGTGACTATGACGAGACTTTTGCCCCTGTGGCTCATATGACCACTGTTCGTACTCTTCTTGCTGTTGCTTCTATTCGCCGCTGGTCTGTGTCCCAGCTTGATGTTCAGAATGCTTTTCTTAATGGCGAGTTGAGTGAGGAGGTTTATATGCAGCCTCCTCCTGGGTATTCTGTTCCTGATGGGATGGTTTGTCGTCTTCGACGATCTCTATATGGCCTTAAACAGGCCCTCGTGCCTGGTTTGAGCGCTTCTCCTCAGTGGTTATCGCCGCAGGCTTCTCTCCCAGTGCTCATGATCCTGCACTGTTTGTCTACACCTCTCCTCGGTGTCGGACCTTGCTGCTTCTCTATGTTGATGACATGATCATCACCGGTGATGACCCTGAGCACATTGCCTTTGTTAAGGCTCGTCTACGTGAGCAGTTTCTCATGTCTGATCTTGGTCCTCTTCGCTACTTTCTTGGGATTGAGGTTTCTTCTACAGCCGATGGCTTCTTTATCTCCCAGGAAAAGTATATTCCCTAACACACGCAACATCCCTATGACCATCATAGGGGTATATGGTCCAGCAAACCACGCAGCCTCGGCTGGGTTTCTGGAGGAAATCTCGGCCAAGGTTGCCAACTGTCGGTTCCCAATCCTCATGGGTGGGGACTTCAATCTTTTGCGTGGGGCGCAAGACAAGAATAATGATAGGCTAAACTGGGCCAGGATCGAAATGTTTAATGATCACATCTCCAGTTGGGCCCTCAGAGAGTTGCCGCGCTCCGGAGCTAGTTTTACCTGGTCGAATAAATAGTTGAACCCTGTTCGATGCATGTTGGACAGAGTTTTTATTGATCCCCTGCTGGAAAACTTGTTCCCACTGGCTTCCTTAGTTGCGGAAACCAGCTTGGGCTCTGACCATACCCCCTTGATCTTCAATTCTGGCGAGGACTCCCCTATCCGGAGCAATCGGTTCGTCTTTGAAGTGGGCTGGTTTGAAATTGCGGGATTCCGGGAAATGGTCCAGGAGGTCTGGATACGTCGGTTCACGGAGGCCAGGGGGCGGGATATCGTGGATTGGTGGAACCATATGAGCGTGGGGCTCAGGCAACACCATAGAGGCTGGAGCAGGAACATGGGAAAGGAGGCGAGATCTAATAAACTAGTACTGGTGGGGAAGATTCGGAACTCGACCTTAAAGCAGATTCGACGGGTCTAGAAGAGGAGGAATGGGCATTCCGGTATCACCTGGAGGCTCAACTTCTGCAAATTTACAGCATGGAGGAGGAGTTTTGGTGCCAAAGGGGTAGGGTTCGGTGGTCGCTCCAGGGGGACGCGAACACGGAATACTTCCATGCGGTGACCAACGGGAGACGGAGAAAATGTGTGATTTCCTGCCTACAATCGCAGGCAGGACCTATTAGAGACCCCAAGCTAATTCAGGAACACGTCTATGACTTTTATTGTGATCTCCTGGGCTCGGAGACCCCACGGCATTTGGGCCTCGCGCCGGACACTTGGATGGAGGTGTTCCGGGTGTCGGTGGCTGAAAATGAGTCCATCCTTCTCACCTTCTCGGAGAAGGAGCTGGAACTGCTTGTAATGGACATGAAATCGAACTCTGCTCCGGGCCCGAATGGCTTCCCGGTGGCCTTCTTCAAGAATTTCTGGCCCCTTTGCAAGTTAGGGATCTTGCATATTCTAAATGATTTCATCTTGGGCAGAATTGATATTTCCAGACTTAACTTCGGAGTGTTATCCCTTATTCCTAAGGTCCCTGGGACGGACCTCATATCTCAGTTTAGACCTATAGCACTCATCAACGTAGTCTTTAAGATCATCTCCAAGGCCTTTGCTCATCGTCTGGACTCGATTGCGAGCAGGATTATTAGCCCAACGCAAACTGCCTTCATGAAGGGCAGATACATTCTGGATGGGGCCCTGGCGCTCATTGAAATTGTACACGAACTAAAAGAAAAGAAGCAGGGTGGGATCCTGCTAAAACTAGACTTTGAAAAGGCGTATGACAGGGTTAACTGGTCCTTCCTCTTTGAAGTGCTGCGTCGAAAAGGGTTCGGCGCGGGATACATCCATAAGATCCAGCAGCTAATCTCAGGGGGACAAACTGCGATCTCAATTAATGGCGAAATGGGCCCTTTCTTTCGTAACCGGTGAGGGGTTCATCAAGGGGACCCCCTCTCGCCCCTCTTATTCAATTTTGTGGTGGAAGCGTTATCGGCAATGCTCTCGGCAGCCGCGACTGCTGGTCACATCAAAGGGGTTGTGCCTCACCTTGTTCCAGGGGGAATAACCCATCTTCAATATGCTGACGATACTCTAATTCTAATCCAGAAGGATGACCTAGACATTGCAAATCTGAAATTCCTGCTCCTGTGCTTTAAAGATATGTCAGGGCTGAAGATTAACTTTCACAAGAGCGAAGTGATAACCCTCGGGGAACCGCTTGATGAACAACAAAGAGTCGCTAATATGCTCAACTGTAAACTTGGCACCTTCCCTTTTATCTACCTTGGCCTCCCAATCTCGGACCGCAAGCTGACTATCGAACAATGGAACTTCCTAGTAAGTAAACTATCTGATAAGGTGGAGGTTTGGATGGGCAGACTTCTTTCCTCGGGTGGAAGGTTGATCTTGTCCAACGCCTGCCTGGACGCGCTTCCTACATATGTTATGGGGCTATTCTTACTCCAAGATGGTGTACACGCAAAATTCGACTCTATCCGGGCCAGGTTTTACTGGGAAGGATCTGGCCCGAAACGTAAATTCCATTGGCTGAGCTGGCCTGCATTGTGTAGACAAAAAGACTGCGGGGGTCTAGGCCCGACGAACACTAAAAAGATGAACTTAGCCCTGATGCTCAAGTGGGTGTGGAAACTCTTCCAACCGGGCACTTCAATTTGGCATTCCCTTGTTAGAGCTAAATACCCAGAAGCTGATAATATCTTTGCGTCCTCGTCCATAGGGGGCTCCCACTTTTGGCGTAGCATTCATAAAATCAAACATCTCTTCAAAATCGGGGCGAAACATGGGCTCCGTGATGGGAAGCGGACTGCGTTCTGGACAGACTGGTGGATAGGGGAGGGCCCCTTGCACCACATTTTCCCGCGCCTTTTCAACATTTGCAACAATCCGCAGATCCTGGTGGCCGATGCGATTGCTCGTGATTACCTGAACATTTCGTTTCATTGCACCTTAGACCAGGAGGGAGCTGCTCAATGGAATGCTCTTCTAACTTTGCTGGAACCAGTGAACCTCCAAGTTGGACCTGAATTAATTGGCTGGACGCTCGAACCCTCCGGTTGTTTTTCTGTTGCGTTGATGTACCGCCACCTTTCGCAAGGGGCGACAGTGGTTTATGCTCAGGACCTTTGGGGAGCTAAGCTCCCTCTAAAGTTGAAGATTTTTTCGTGACAGCTTGCCCTTGATAGACTGCCTTCAGGCAAGCTGTTAGCTGATCGCCACGACCCATCCAACGGCCTGTGCGCCCTCTGCAACGCCCCCGAGGACTCCTCTCACATTTTCTTTTCGTGTACCATGGCTAAATTTGGTTGGAGTGTTGTCCGGAAACTGCTAGGGTGCAGTTGGGCGCCGGCAAACTTCCCCCAATTCTTCGCAATCCTCAACTCTTTAGTTGGTCAACGTCGTAGACTGACCTGGCTGCTTGTAGTTGTTCTTTTCTGGGCTTTATGGGTCACTAGAAATAAATTGGCTATGGAAGCTAAGGTGCTTCGACGCCCCGCGGATCTAATCTTCAAAGTTCTTTTGCTCTTACAGTTTTGGACGCCACTCTCACAGGAGCACGACTTGGTGGAGCTTCAGGATTTGGCAAGGGGTCTAAAGGCAATTTACACTTCTCTCGCACCAAGCAGTGAGCAGCCTGTTGCTTAATTGTGCCCTTTCCGGTTTGTTAGGGGGTGCCGGCCCCGTGCTGTTTGCTCTGTTTTGTCTCTCTCTGAACTCTTAGTTTTCTTTCCCTGGGTTAAGCTGTAGCCCCCAGCAGTCTGTACGGTTTCGGTTGTGTGAACCTTTTGCTTTATTAACTTAAAGCAGGGCCTTTATGCCTTTTATCTAAAAACTTCAATGACCATGGGTGCGTGCGGTAGCTGAAGGAGTGCAGAACAATGGCGTCCGTCCATGGCTGATGGCTACAACATATTCCTCACTCCGCCTCACTTGTCGTGCTTGCCCGCCACGGCCCAAGTCCCACTACTAGCGGCGATGGGGCCTGGACCGGCGGCCACGAGGCCTGGAGCTGCGGACATTGGGGACCCAATCTGGTGGCGTGCGGGAGAACCGTCGGCGGCGTGAGGTGCGCGGGAAACTGGGCCGGCTGCGGGCGGCGCGCCTTAAAGTATGCCGGCGGTGGGCAGCAGGTGGCGCGCGGGAGGCTGTTCCTGGGGCCGGCGAGGGAGCACACCGGCGGTGAGGGAAGCGCCGGTGATGGGGATCCTCTTGGGTGGAGGCAGTGCTGAGACCGTGCCAGTGGCGGATCTAGAGGGTGGACAGGGTGGACCACCCTGAGATTTTCATGTAGCCTATATATTATAGAAGAAAATTTTGAAATAAGTATGTTTTTATGAACATTTCTACTAGTGGACCACCCTGACATATTGAGCTAGATCCGCCACTGGACCGTGCTAGTCTTTTTGTCGGGACATTGATGCGATGGCTTGATCAGACGGCGAGAAAACGTCCGCTCGATCGAGCAAGATTGCTTTTTAGCACTTGGGTAAAAGAAATGAGGAGTTCTTCGTGTGGGAAACTTCTTTCTAAGACTACATGCAAAATAAAATCGTAAAAAATTCATATGGTTACCAAACAACTTTGGAGGAGAGAAAATATGCAGCAAATGCTTCGAGACACTTTGTGAGAATGTAATGCGAGTCAGTTTTAATAAAGTAGTAGAAGTACCTGTGAGTATGATCTTAAAAGAAATGAGGAGTTCTTCGAATTGAATGGACCATCATTTTCACTACTCACTACTCATCAGGGTTGGTTGGTCTGCAAAAAAAATACTACCATGAAAAACCCCACGAGCCCAATTGTTGACTGGAAAGTCGAAAAAACAAAGGCTAAGAGAAAAAACCCTATTCGCTGCTCAACGGCCGCCCCCGTCAGCCTGCAATTGACCGTAAGTCAAAGACAGCAATATGAATCCCACCCACCTGCAGCCTCTCTCTCAGCCGCGCGTCCACCTCGCTTCGGTCCCACTTCACTGGAGAACAAAACGCACACCCCACGTGCCAGCGTAACCAAGTCCTCCTCCTCGCGAGTCGCGACCCCCTGCCTGAAGCCCACTCAGCCGCTACAAAAGCCAAAACCTGAAAAAGCCTGCCCACACCGTGCACGCTTCTTCCTCGCGCCGCGCCGCCGCCGCCACCAACCCCCCGTACTCCTCCGGTCGCTCTACATCCAGCCCAAATCGAATCCACCCGCCCCGGAGAAAAGCCTCCACCCAATCTCCGTTGGTCCTGCAGGCAAGCGCTTCTCCTCCCCGTGCTCCGATTTCCCCCTCTGAATTGTTGGGATTTGCCTCCGTGTTTGCTCATTTCAATCTGACAGTATCTCCGTTGGCAGCTGTAGTGCGGCGGGGGAACATGAGCATGGCCTTCTCTTGCGCGAGTGTCCGCCTGCACGGTCGCGTCGGCGCCGTCCAATGCCGCGCCGCCGCTCTGTACAGGCCGAGCGGCTGTTCGTACCCCAGTGCACGGAGGTGGACTGCTAGAGGAATCCGCTGCCAGCTGCTTCCGCCGCGGGCCAGTGCGGATGGCGGTTCCGCCACCACCTCTGACGCAGCGGTCGTCGTGCCAGAGGCCGGCGAGGTTGCTGGTTCCGCTGAGGAGGCCGCCGCAGTTATCGAACCGGCTGTGCTTCAAGAAAAGGGCGGGGATGTTGCTGATGTTGGCGGGTCCGGCGGGGATGGGAAGTTCCCGCCAGGCGGCGGCGGTGGCGGTGGAGATGGGGATAATGGCGCCGGTGGCGGTGGTGCTGACGGCGACAGTGAAGGGGACGATGAGTTTGGGCCGATCCTTAGCTTCGAACAGGTGGTCCAGGAGGTGGAGAAGCGAGGGGTTAGCCTTCCCAGCTTGCCCGCTGATATGATCGAGGCGGCGAAGAATGTCGGGATCAGAAGCTGCTGCTGCTGAGATACTTGGACATGCAGGTTTGTTGGAAAGGGCTCTTGTTCTTATTCAGTCCTTTTGGATTGCGATGTGGCTTTAACTCGGATTTATTTTGCTGTTTCGATGTGCTAGGCCTCAGCTTGGCCCCTTGGTCCTGCCGTTAGATCCTGTGGGCTTCTCCGGAACAGGATGCTGGTTGATCCTGCATTCCTCTTCAAAATTGGGACAGAGGTAGGTTCCCTTCTTTATCCTTTAGGTAGTATTGCACAATGATAAGTGTTTATTGCTAGGATTGTTGACTGATTGTTTTGGCGGAGCATTTTGCAGATAGTTATTGACACATGTTGCGCCACTTTTGCGGAGGTTCAGAAGAGAGGCGATGAGTTTTGGTCAGAATTTGAGTTGTATGCAGCGGATATGTTGGTAGGCGTAGTTGTTAATGTAGCTTTAGTCGGCATGTTGGCACCATATGCCCGATTCCGCGGGGGCTCTGCATCAGCAGGTCTTCTTGGGCGTGTTAAGCATGCTTATGACGCTCTCCCGAGCAGGTGAGTTATGAACTATGTAAACAGTTCTGTGGGAGTAAAATGTGGATAGCAGTATTTTGTGTTATAACTCAATTGCATGTGATTCTCATTATGTTTCTAGATGAATGCCATTTAATATTTCTCTGTACATTTTAGTTCTAATATAACTTGTAATTGTGCAAAACCAGATGTATTACTGCCTTCCTGTCCTGTAAAATCTTTAGTCTTTTGCAATCTAGATTATTTGTCTTTTATGCTGTAATCTCCATAAACCAAGCCACAAAGTAAGGGAAAAAACACCCCTAAAAAAGGCAAGGTTTGCCAATCGATAAATCCCGGCCGTGTGAGAAACTTATGCTTAGACTAGTATACATAATCTCTAGCTGTAAACTGTAACAGTAGTCCTAGTTGCTGATGAGATTCAAACACAATATTGCTGAGCGCATACTTCTCTTTCTAGAAGTTTTACATGCCACCAGACAATTTATTCAGATAAATACTACTTTCTTGGCATTTTAGACTTATTTTTTGATTTCCTTACTTGTTGCATGTTGATCTGATTTCTCTTTGTGCTACTATAATTTGCTGGCATTGTTTTGCATTACTGTTTTTACTTGTGCATTCACCTTTTCACCCTGTGAGTGCTGATGAAATCTGAACTCATGTAGTGTTTTTGAAGCTGAAAGGCCAGGATACAATTTTTCTGTTCAACAACGGATAGGATCATACTTTTTCAAGGTAACTTTTGTGTTCGCTGAAGGACTTCTTGTTTTGACCCAGAAGTGTTAAAAACTTATTATCTCTTCTAATATCTGGAATACCCTATGTTGAGAACAGGGGTTTTTATATGGTGCAGTTGGATTTTCTTGCGGTCTTGTGGGACAAGGAATTGCAAACTTGATAATGACTGCAAAACGGTATTGTACATCTCGTTATGTTAAAGTCAATGTTGTCACCAATATGTAGATAGTTATTGATATATTGAACTATTTTTCTGTCTATGATATAATTTTATTCTGGTAGGCCCTCTAGCAATAACTACTATTAGCATGACAAATTAAATCTCATTATGCAGTTTGTTAGAGCTCAAAAATATTTGAAACCCATGTTGGTTCTTCTTGAATCATGGTAAAAATAGGGCTTGTTGTCTTGAATGCGAAACTTGCATTAGTTTTCCACACAATTATTGGCAGTTTTTGTAACGTTAGGTCAATAAATTGTTAGCCACACTTTGGCTCGACATGGCTAGCTGTATATTTTGGTCAACAAGTGTAAGACCCACGGGGCAAAGCCGTGAGCTGAACGAAACACCTACCTAACTTGGTCAAATTTGTCTAACCTAAATTAATTGTTTGGCACTGTGGCTAGCAACCAAACGGGTGTATAGTAACCATAGACATGTATGGATCACCTTTGACTTAGGTTTTCATAATTGTCTCTGACACTACAAAGTACAAAGATTAAGAGAGAACTATTCCCCCCATTCTTGTATTTAAGGCATATTTTGACTTCCCAAATTCACAGTTTGACCAAGAAATAATCCAATAATATGTAGGTTATATTACAGAAATTTGTAGTTGTTGGATTCATATTAAAAACACTCATATTATTGTGACTTTGTAACCATTAATAAAATATTGTACAAGTAATTTACAGTCAAAACTCGTACTTGGACGGTCAAAATACACCCAATATTTAGGAAATGTTGGAGTATCTCATAGCATGTGTGGGCCTGTTTGTTTTGCACGATTTAAATAAAAAACACATGTATATAAACGTAGGATCACAATGTCAGGCCTTTTTGAATCTTATATGAATTTGTACCAAATGGTATTTGATTGCACCATGTAGGAAAACATAGTAATATTTCCCAAGAGGTTCAAGTCATTGGAAGCTTTTTCTATGAAATGTAGTGCAAAGCAATCCATAGATTTTTCATTTTTGTATATTTGTGTTGTAATTCATTGATGACTGGGTTACTAATATATAAATAACTCATACAGTTAGATAAGTTCTAAGAGGAACAAGCACAATGCTAACAATACTGATTATAAAATAGATGTTTGCCGTGATTCCAATACTCAACAAAAGATGTTAGACAGATATGTTCCGAACACTGTTTTCTTTATCCATCTTCTGATTTTGAATGTACTTATGTGCACGATATGATTGTACTTTACCTGCAACGAAACACAGTACCTTTTCGTTAATAGTATTTTCTCAGATTAGTACTTTCATGAGAACATTTGTGCAATATGTCTACATTTTATTTCTGTACTATTATTTATGCATCTCAGAACTTATTTGTTTCCTTGAAATTTGTAATGCAGGAGTGTAAAGAAGTCAGAGCATGATGTACCTGTTCCACCCCTTCTAAAAACTTCTGCTTTGTGGGGTAAGTGAAAAGATGTTTTGCCTAGCGAGGTTATTTATAAATTATTGAAAGAAGTCCACAGACACTGCTAAGGTTTGATCACTTGAGTACTTAACCCCCTCAAGCTTAGAACTGGCTATCATACTCACCAAACTACCCAAAAACGTTCAAATAAGCCGTGAGGTTGTTTGTAACTGTGGTAGATGAAGTGGTAGATGACTTGGCACTGGCCATGCAGCAGTTCCGACCACATTGCCCTCGTCTCTTCCTGGCTACATCGTCCAATCCTCTCCTGCTGCGCCGCTCACCCATAGGGCCGCACTGACCCCCATCTCCTCCCGTCACCCCACTCTGTAGTGCTATCGCTGTCACCATGTCTTCTCGTTACTCCCCTCTGTATGTCCGTTGTTTCACTCTCGCTGAGCTTGGGCAATGGTGCATGGGTTTCGTCTACGGTTGCCTCTGGCGAACTAGAACGGAAGGGTGGCATCGGAGGTGAAGGAGAGGGAGAGACATACTGACAAGTGGCCCCACTGTATTATTACTTTGTTTTATCTATTTGCTGAGTCACCTGGCATGCCACGTTATGTGCTACACCAGTCGCCACATGAAAAAACCGCTGTCAAAACCATGTCAGGCCTTGTTTGGTATAAGTATTTTTTTAGAGGATTAGTGGGGATAATCTCCACAGGGATTGAGTGAAACCACCACTCCCCTCACCCAATTCCCTCAATCCTCTTCCCAATCCTAATCCCCTGCAATCCCTCACTTAAAAAGTGCTATTTAGTAGGCAGGGTTTGGTACATAACTTCATAACAGCAATGTCAAGCATCAAGGAAGGCAAATTAACACAGATTATAAAAGATACAATTTATATCAGCACATGAACAAATACTTTTCAAAATCAACATGCAACAATTCTCAGCATTCAGAAGATAAGAACTTCTGTCACATAAGAACAAACCAAAAAAATCTTAAGAACAAACTAATGTACATTTTAGTATAGAACTGAACAAAATCACAGGACAAGATTGTGCGACATGACTTGATTAAAAATTACTGCTGATGGGTAAGACTACGGTCCTATTCTTAATCTATATCAGAACTTAACCAAACCCATGTTCCTGAACTACTAGAACAACCAAGCATTATGAATGAACCTATCTTTTTTCTTTATTTGCAAAATCACAAGAAAACTAAGACAGAACCAGAACCCACAAATGGCTCTCACCAAACAGATGGCTGTCCGAGCTGTCGAACAGCATGTAACAAGCAACCTTTCGTCTCCTAGCTACAAGGTTCGTATGGCTGAACACTGTCAGCATCAGCACCTCCACCAAGGACAGCATGTAATTACCAGCAACCTTTCCCCTGCACACTTTCCCATGCCAGCTGCTTCACCGGCACCATCTGCTCATCTGAAATGCCTGTAAGAACAGATGGCTGTCCGAGCTGTCGAACAGCATGTAACAAGCAACCTTTCGTCTCCTAGCTACAAGGTTCGTATGGCTGAACACTGTCAGCATCAGCACCTCCACCAAGGACAGCATGTAATTACCAGCAACCTTTCCCCTGCACACTTTCCCATGCCTCTCTGCTTCTGTCAGTAATTACCACCAAGGACAGCATGTAATTACCAGCAACCTTTCCCCTGCACACTTTCCCATGCCAGCTGCTTCACTGGCACCATCTGCTCATCTGAAATGCCTGTAAGAACAAAAATCAATCGAATCTTGCACCGGAAAAGGGATCAGAACAGAGTAGAATCAAGAGCTGTAACTCGCTTGTGCCTTGTACACCTTACGGAAGCCACCTTCACCGAAATTGGCCTTGCTGAAGTGGCTGTAGCCAATCGTCAATGAAATAGGTGGCGTCAAGGGATGAGCTGGATCGATGTGCCCTTGCCGATGTGGTACGGAACTCACCGTTGCCTTGCGGGACAGAGTGTCATTGGAGGCCGCCGGATGGGATGGAACACGTCGACGGCGATGTGTCTGGGGCGAGCTTAGGTGGTGTCACTGCGAGCTGGCTGTGTTGTCGGCAGCCGCGACGCGTCAACGCGAGAGCGACCAAAAAGCGAGGGGAGGGGGTCGATTTGCACGGGTATCTGTGTGTTTTCGTGAGGATATTTGGGGCTGCCCGTTCAAATCCGGGCAGCCCAAACAGGCTAGTGGTGATTTTCGGGGATCTCAGGCTGGGCCGTGAAAATACTCTGGAAACCCTGTCAATACGGGCGCCAAATGATGCCTTGGGGAGTAATTGAAATATTTTTGTACAGTCTGGGTGTAGGAAATCATGTTTTAAATTTGAGGGGCTTAAGTAATCGAGTGGCCAAAGCTCAGGGGGGTTATGTGGTATTTTTCCTTAAATTTTTTTAACGTGTATCTCATTGGATTTATATTTCCCCACTACTACTGTGCTGTATACTGAAATACAGAAGTTTCTATACAGGATGTATTTCGCTAAATAGATGATCATGAATATAGTTATTTCAATAGATCACATATGGCACTTTTTTCGCCTATAACCATGTGTTAGATCGAGGTCTTTTTTTTTGGCAAAAGGACAATAAAGGAAAATGTTGGATTAAAAATTACCTAGATAAATCCTATGCACTTCTCAAGTCTTGTGCTTGAAGTTATTTGTACTGCCAATATGTGATTTGGAATCTGAAAAGTTGATTATATATTGTGTTTTCAGTTCGACTATCTCTTACCATAATTGTACAATTAGCCAATTAGGATACATAATTATTTGATGTGCTTGTATATATGATTTTTTTTGAATGCGTTCTATGAGGGTGATATATTTGCTATGAGGGTGATATATTTATAGTTTGATATTACATGTTTTTCATAATAAAAGCCATGTAGTTAATGTAGCAACAACTGAGCTTGACAGTTCATATCCTGAGCAATACATTTTAGCAGCAATATACTAATCTGATCCATGGTAGCAGGCTAGCAACGTCTGAGTTTGCCAAATACACAATGCAAATAATTATAGATATTTATTTCTTTGATATGGCTGTACTTCCATATGCTGAATTGCATCCAAGCAAGCTCCCTAAATATAAATCTTTCTGGTTGTTTCAGGTGTGTTCCTTGGTGTCTCGTCCAACACCCGTTATCAAGTTATTAATGCGCTCGAGCGCGTGGTTGAGGGTTCACCTATTGGGAAGCGTGTCCCAGCTGCCTCTTTGGCATTCACTGTCGGCGTGCGCTTTGCAAATAATGTCTATGGAGGAATGCAGTTTGTGGACTGGGCTAGAATGAGTGGTTGTCAATGAGGTGCATGGCGGCCCTATTTTTCATGGTGAGTTCGTTTTTCTTTGTTAACATATGTGTGCAAGCCTTTCACAAAAGCAGAGACCTTGCCTATCAGCAATTTATCATCAATATAAGCATATTGTTTATGCTATGAGTGTATGCTTATGGGGACCATTGATTTATTTTGTCACAGTTATCATCCACATTGATGCTGTTGCATGTGATCCGCTGTTTGATATAACAATGAAATTCGTCGAATTTGCTCCTTCCCAAGTTAAAGATGTGATACCATTATTAATAACAGCTTGGCTGCAGAATTCCAAAAATAAGCGTGAAGGCCCCCCGGAGATTGATTGGAGTCTTGATATGTTTTTGGTTCTGTTAGGCTGCTAGAAAGTACTCATCAGAAGTGCATCACGATCAGGATTATCTACTAGGCATATTTAAATTGTTGAAACTGAAGCATGTCCAAGTGCTTAGTCATGCATCCAGCGATCTGTAGTTCTAGCAACTACAAGAAATTGAATTATTTTTACCCTGTCCAAGATTTCGCCATTTTGATTTGGATTTGGGTAGTTGAATCTGTTGATTATGCTGGTTTGAGTATGCCTTCTAATTGACGCCCAGGTAGCGTTTCCAAATTTTGCCTTACCACCATGCACATGTTCCCCATGTCTCCAAACAAATCATACAATTCATCCGTCCTTGTCGGGCATGTATAAGAAGAAAAATGTCGGTACAAGAAATTATGTAATCATGACTACTTTCCGCGAAGCCGGCCGTAAATCAGAAAACCATAACCACAGTGTATGTGATCCCTACCGTAAATCAGAAAACCATAACCACAGTGTATGTGATCCTACCGTCAAGGATTGGTGGACGGACATTATACACATACACAAGAGGGCTCAAAGCGATGGCTTCTCTTACCATGCTTGTCTTTTGGGAGATTTGGTTGGAGAGGAATGCACGTGTCTTACGAAACAAATCATCTACATCCACCATGCTCACCGAGAAGATTAAAAATGAGGTGACAATGTGGTGTCTAGTCGAGGCTAAAGCCCTTAGTAATGTCAGGGCAACTCCAATGCGCCGACCCATTTCGTCTATTTTGCTCTGTTTCCGTCCGTTTGGGTGGAAGCAAGGGCCCAACGCGTCAACACAAACGGACCGACGTCCGTTTTTTCATCCACGGCAACCCATTTCCAGCCCAAATTGGAGCCGGGTTTGCGTCTGCATGGACGCGCCTGGACGCCGCGCGGACTTCGGCCCGCTTCACCCTCTGGCCCGCCCACCAGCGACCCAAGCCTCTTTCTCTTCTCTATCTCTAGTCTATCTCGCTCGTCCCCCACCCCCGCGCCATCCATCGTCGCCGCCGCCACCTCCCGCCGCCACACTTTGATCGTAGGACCCCCCGCCGGTACCTCCCGCCTTCATCGTCGTCGTCGGCGCCGGCCGGAAGAGACCGTCTCCACCAGGACGGACTTTGGGCGGCGGAGGAGACTGTCTCCACCACCAGGACCGAGGTCGCCCACGAGGTTTTTGGCCGTTTGCCCAAGGTACGAATCGTCACCATGGATAGCGCGGACGAATATTTCTACAGCAATGTGTTATGTGAATCGTCCTCCTTGGACTCATCCGACGCATAGTTTTAAAAACCGGACCGGACCGGCGGTCCGACCGGAAAAAACCGGAACCGGCGCCTTGTCCGGTTTTTTAACGTGCACTGATCTTTTAGTAAAAAACCGGAGAAAATATTCAAAAAATGGTGCATAACCCAGGAATCGAACCCATAACCTACAGTAAAGGCGTGCTAAAGGCCTTAAAACCAACAGGACAAGTAACAATTAGTGATTTACAAGTGGATGTTATCCTATAATATATGTATTCTTCTGATATGAGATCAATATTTCATAAATTTAGCTTAAATTTTTCGGTTTTTTGTCGCCATTGAACCAATGAACCGATGGTCCGACCGGTAAAAACCTGAACCGAGAGATTCACCGGTTCGATTTCCGGTCCGGTTTTTTAAACTATGATCCGACGATGAGGCCGAAGTTTTGGTCGCAACACTTGCGTCAACAACCATATTGCAAGGCAAGAACCAATGTACAGGGGCTCGGTACCAGGCCGTGCACCAGCGTTGGATCGCAACAGAGAGGGCGGCCGTGTCCAACTGTTCAAGGATTACTTCGACCGCAATCCAACATATCCGGCCGAACTTTTCCGTCGCCGGTTCCGAATGGCAAGACATGTGTTCAACCGCATTCGGGTCGGAGTGATGGTCCATCATGATTACTTCAAATGCAAGCGGGGCGTCCTTGGTAAGCTTGGATTCTCCTCTTATCAAAAATGCACTGCCGCTATTCGGATGCTTGCATATGGAGTTGCCGGTGATCTTGTCGACGAGTACTTGCGCATGGGTGAGTCCACATGGCTAGAGGCCAGGTCCAGGTTTTGCAAAGCCATGTACATGTTCATCATATATGGAATCATTTTGGGAACCAAAAGTCCTAGTTGCTACATTCTTAATCAATTTGGTTGTACTGAATTATTTGTTTATTCAATTTGGTTGTAAAACTATTTAACGAATAATTTATTCGATTTGATTGTATAACTATGTTATTTATTTAATTTGGATGACATCTATTGTCTACCAAAATAGAAAGGGGCGGACCAAATAGGTCGGCCCGTTAATAGGTCGGCCCGTTAGGTGCAGTGGCAAAAAATGGCCGGACGGGGACGGACCACTGTCCGTTTGACGATCCAAACGGATGAAAAAGGGATCCAAAACTGGTCCGTTTGGGTCAGCGCATTGGAGTTGCCCTAATGCCGAGAGAGTGAGGGCCTTTGTTCAGGTGTGGGGGGTTTTTGCCCACGGTTTTGTGGTGTTGTAAGACTTCTAAAAAACTTCCTCTTATTAAATGAAAACGGCAAAAAATTTACCTTGTTTCAAAAATAAATAAATAACCACAGCGTAGAGTGAGTTCTATTACCACACACAACCATCTAACCTAACCTGTTGGGCCCGTGATATGTACAATGATTCAAGATTACATAGAAATGTTAGCTCGCAAATAGACCGACCCACTTGATGCATTCAGGGATGTCCTGACATGGTTGCTGTTCTCTGAAAATGATAAAAGACTGAAGCAACTTGCACATCGCAATAAGACAAGCCAAGCAAAATAATTTGGCAGTGCTAAGTAGTACCAACACAACAAGAACACGCATAGATTTAGTGATAAACGTTCACATGCATCTCAGTTGCAATCTCACTGCACTCTCATCAATCATCACACAGTCGCTACTCTAAGCACAACAAAATTCAACCGAAGCATTAGGTGGAGCTACTCGACCCGATTCGAGCTAGCGGGTGAAGGCGTAGAAGACGATGCCGATGTAGATCAGCATGGCGGTCGGCACGAGCGTGACGAGCGGGATTACGGCGCCCCATGCCGCGGAGCCGCCGGCGCCGCACCCGAGCCGCCCGAGCTTCACCTGCACCACGTTGACCAGGGCCATCGTCAGGAACCCGCATCCGCACACGGAACCCACCGCCGACGACAGAATCCCCACCCGGAGCGCTGCCCGGTTGATCTTCGCCGTCCAGCTGACGGCGGATCCGGCGGCGGTTCGGGAGGCGCGGCGGTAGTGGGGGAACGTGCGGACGATCTGCTTCAGGCAGAGCGCGACGAGGCTGGAGAAGAGGAAGCAGGCGAAGGCGAGGACGTGGAAGGTGACGAGGTCGGACTCGATGCGGTCCCCCGCCGCGCATGCGCCAAGGTGGTCGGCGCCGTCGGCGAGACCGGGCCCGTCGGAGGAGGGTCGCCAAGCCAAGCCGATGAAGGCGGCGAGGGTGAAGAGAGAGTTCACATTCACGATGCCGTCTAAGGCCGTGACCTGGATGCTCGTTCCCCTACCGCCGTGGCCGCCGCTGCCGGTGGCAGTGTCGCCGTGTTCCATGGCTTGGTTTCTTGGTTCGGAGGATGTGGGCGTCTGTGGGGATTGGGCAGGGGGCTGTCGGCTGGTCGATGAGCACGTGTGAGCATATGAGCCGAGCTGGGACGAACTACGGAGTAGTAGGAAGTGATAAGAGCATCTCCAGCAGTCGCCCTACATTTTGGCGCTGTAAACCGGCGCTGCAGCGCGCGGTAAGCCGATCCAGCGCAGCGCTCCGACGATAGTTTTAGCAGACGCTGCATATTGCATTGCGCGCAGGTAGGGTGAGTCGAAAATGCTGCTTCACCAGGCACAAACAACCACAATATGATCTCTCCAAGAAGATCAAAAAATGCAAAATAAATCAACAATAAATTGTCTAGTTTATTATTACAACACAACCAAATGTTACATAAGAAATATAACAAATGTTTCTATAACAAATAGAACAAAGATTTCACCAACAAATACAACAAAGTTCATCATCAACAAATAGAACAAATACAACAAATTGTATCTCACCTATTGGTGTCCATTCCATTTTCACCATTCTTTCATGAGATCTTGTTGAAGTTCATCATGTGCATCGTTGCTCCTAATAGAATGATAGGACGCAATGAAACGAGCCACTCTTTCCGGTGTCCTCCTCACTTGCACCGGGATACCCAGCAATTCATAATGGGTGTGGTCAACATCTTTGCCACGATCGGCCTCTATGATCATGTTATGCATGATGACACACATGCTGTCATGATATACCAAAGACAATCTTGATCCCAAAATCTCGCCGGTCCCCTCACAATAGCAAATTGGGCTTGTAAAATCCCAAATGCTCTCTCCACATCTTTCCTAGCTGCCGCTTGTGCCGCATGAAAACTACTTGCTTTTTTACCTTTGGCTGCGATAACCGGCTTCACAAATGTTTGCCACCTTGGGTAGATGCCGTCGGCAAGAAAATAGCCATAGTTGTACTTATGGCCATTTGCTTCGAACTCCACTTTTGGACCTTCACGCAATGCAAGCTTTGTCATCAATGGTGATCTTTGCTGAACATTGATGTCATTGCAGGACCCTGGCATTCCGAAAAATGCATGCCAAATCCAAGTCTCCTGATCGGCCACCGCTTCAAGAATAATAGTGGAATCTTTTTTGTGTCCTTTAAATTGTCCATGCCATGCCGCAGGACAATTTTTCCAACTCCAATGCATACAATCAATTGAACCAAGCATACCTTTAAACCCCCTAGCTTCGTTCTGCTCCAAAAGCCTTGCAGTGTCTTCTTCAGTGGGAGATCTCAAGTATGTGGTGCCAAAAATTTGCACAATTGCGACGACAAACCGCTTCACACACTTGATAGCGGTGCTCTCACCCATGGCCAAATGGTCATCAACAAGATCCGCCGGTATACCGTATGCCAACATACGAAGGGCGGCAGTTACCTTTTGATAGGTGCTATGACCAAGCTCTCCGGCGGCATTCCTCCGTTGCTCAAAGTACGGATCATGCTTCTCCACCGCCTTGGCGATGCGGGTAAACAATTCAATGCTCATCCGAAAACGCCGACGAAAATAGCTCTCGGGATATGTCGGATTTTCATTGAAATACATCCGCATCAACTTGTTGTGGCCTTCGATCCGTTCCCTCCACAACTTTTGTCTACCAAAAACCGACCCACCAATCTTCGGCTTCTTATTAGCGCGCAGGGCCAATAGCATGAATATGTTCTCCTCTTCCTCACAATCAAATTCGTCGTCGGACGAATCGTAGGCTGAGGACAACTACAAACATATAGCATACTTTGAGGTACAATTTTTATTAGCTATTTCTACTAAAATTACACTACCTACTTCAACTAATATGGCGCGCATCGCCGGCGGAACATACCTCGCTGGCACCTACTGTGCGCCATGTCGCGTCGCAGGAGGAAGAAGACATATTCGCCATGCTTGACGGCGGGGCGGCGACACAGCTGCGCGGCACCAAATCCGCCAATTAACCGCGCCCGCGCGGGCAGGGGAGTCACCCGAAGGCGTAGTAGCGGCGGATCTAGAGCGCCGGCTACCAAATCGGCGAGGCGGCGGGTGGCGGGCGGCGGCGGCGGACTGAAATGGGGAAGGAGGGGCTGGGGAAATTTTCAGGGTAGCGGTTGGGGCTGCATGCGCGAATGCCAGCGTTGCCGCGCGCTCCAATCGACGCAGCATATTTTGGGCGTAGAATAGCGCAAAGCTCCGCCCGCGCCAAATTATTTACCACGCGCACGGCTTTCCAGCGACTGCTGGAGTGATCAAAATCGCACAGCGCATTGTATATCGGCGGTTATTTTAGCGCAGGCGCTGTTTAGCGCCGCTGGAGATGCTCTAAAGTGTGTCACTCGTTTTGTTTTTCTCTCCTGAGTCGTGAGTACGTGCTGTTCGAAATAGCTACAATTTTTTTTTAAAAAATCTTTTCTGCTAGAAATCTAGGGTTATACATAATCAAAAAGCAAATCAATATTTTTTTGATAAAATCATTTTATTACTCATAATATCACAATTATACGAAGTATTACACCCGATCTCTGTATAGTTAGAATGCATGTAGAAAAAAACATTAAAGATGATGTACAATAATCATAGTAAGCTTTTATAATGCGTACGGAACTGGAGGGTCAATTTGTCGATCATGCTGCCATTTCTGTGGGATAAAAGAATCGATCACCGTGTACTCCACGACAATGAATGAAGCATAAGCGTGCACGGATAGATGACCCGCTTAAGAGAAAAAATTACCATTAAAAATATTATCACTTTTACATGACTAAAGCGACCATATTGTGACAATTGTCCGCACCCTAAGAACAACTCTATAGTTGTGATCAATACCATATTTTAAGTTGACAAAAACGTTTGTAACATTATGGGGCGGGTACAAGTTAGAAACTATTTGGATGACCAACCATATAGAACCGCAAATTTACAATGGAAAAGTAAGTGTTTGATTGTTTCATTTTGGTGAGAGAGCACACACTTTGTATCCCCATGTCATTTGTGTTTAACAAGTTTGTCTTTGCTAAGAATTACTCATGATTTCTTTTAATTTTAAGTGATATCTTCATTCTCTATATTTTTTATCGACTGAGATTTCAGCCTTAACAAGTCTTTATACATAAATTTCACTGAGAAATTACCGGTTATCATGTAGATTCCGCCGGCCTCAGCTCATCGGTGATTCGGTGGGCACTGTGAGCATATGAGCCGAGCTGGTATGAACTAGGTAGTGACAAAGCGTGTCATAGCGTTTTCCTTTTCTCTCGCGAGTCGTGAGCATGTGCTATTCGAAACAGATATAGATTTCTCTTTTCTGACTTATTAAGTCAATTCAAATAACACATATACTATCTTGTTTAAGCCAATAAATAGGGACGCGCTATTTGACATCCAGGGAGTAGAATAAGTTATTCTACACCCACCCCATATATTCTAAACCGTAAATGATTATTACGTCACGTAAATTTTGTATTACCTCGTAAGTCAAGGAGAACGTAAGAAAATATCGACTTGACGTATTTTTTTTTTTTTTTACGTGACGTAAAAAAATATGTCGTAAAATATGCATTTTTTATGGTTTTTACACTGTTATGACTCATAAAATTGCATTTTTTATGTCAATTTTCATTGTAGGTCAATATGAATGTAATTATTTGTATATCAAACATAAATTCGAAATAAAAAAAAGTAAAAAAAACTTAGGGTGTAAAATATATATATATATATATATATATATATATATATATATATATATATATATATATATATGACTATTCTGCACAACCCCTTAAGTGTTTGCTGAATAGCTATTCAGCACAACTTCCCAGAATAAAGACCTTCTTAACCCGGACACCCATCCGTTCTAACCCCACGTCCACGAACCGAACCGCCACCTAGCTCCCGAGTCCCGACATGCCCCGATCCAGTTCCCTGCTGCCCAACCCCACCTTCTTCCCCACCGCCGGCGAGCCACCGCGACGCCCGCTGCCACCTCTCGCGCGGAGCAGCCGGAGGCCACCGCATATTCCTCCCCACCTCGAGCACGGCGCCGGCGCCACGGCATCGCCCATCCCACCTCCCGGGCCGTCCCCGGCCCTCCACCTTCCTCTCGCCGACGGCCACCCCTCCACCGGAACGCGCCTCCCCGGCGCCCCCTCCACTGGATCGAGACGGCCCAGCCTCCCTCCCACCAGATCGAGACGCCCCGACCTCCATCTCACCGGAACGAGGCGCCCCTCGGCCTCCCCACAACCGGATCGAGCCGCCCCGACAGACACAACTCCCATGTCGCAGCCATCGTCCACCTCCCGTCGTGCGCCGCCCTCGACTAATCTCCCCTCGCCAGCGCGTCTTCTGCCTTCCTCTACCACTGGATCAACTCGCTGGGATCTCCTGCTTCGCCGCCGGGGCCTCCTTCTCAACCACCGGCTCGCCTTGATTCGGGCCTCTGCTCAGCTGCCATCTGAAAACCACCGTATCCGGATGAGATGCTCGCCCGGGAGGTGCCTCGTTGCGCAGTGCGTGCAAACAGTGCTCCGGCCTCTTCCCGATCCACCGCCGCGAGCTCCTCTAGGTCCCCTCCACGATCCGGCCGGACTCCTCCCCGATCCACCATCGTGACCTTCCCAGCTTCCGATCCAGTTTGGCTTACCAAAAAGGTGGGTGGTTAGGATCTGTGGTTGTTGCTCCCGCTTCTAATTTTTCTCTATCTCTCTCCAGTAAATTTTCCCTATCTGGTTCTTGGTTTCTCGCCGGATTTGCTCCTTCAAATCTTTGGTCTTCAACGATTCGGTTTCTTTCCTCTCTGGGAGTCACAGCCGGGTCAGTGCGGTGCTTCCGCATGTTCTTTTTTCGATTTCATGGTGTTGGCTCCTCTGTTCCTGGCTCGGCAGCGGAGACTGAGATTTGTTCGTTCTTTTTTCAAATTATTCTTGTGCTTAGCTGAAATAGCATTCCGTGATGGACTTCTGAGGTGATCTGATTCCGGTGCACGAAGGTCCAAGGAGATTTATGTGGCGCTTTCATGGTGACCACGCTGAAGCTAAGTGCATGGTGACCAGAGTTTTTTTTCTAGATGCAGATTTGTAGATTACTATTGTGTAATTGACTTTCCATACGGAGCCGGCATACTCTTGCATGCTTCCGTCAATTTGAGAGGTGTGGTGTTAATAATGTCATGATGGACCTGCTTTTTGGAAGCTTATCTGCAGTGCAAAAGTTTGTTGATGATAGTTAACAGTACCATGGACGAGAATAACACATGCGTCAAGTGGGAGCACTCGTCGACGCAAAAAAAAATTGCACCGGGAAAACCCATGGTAGGATGCTGTTGGGCATGCCAAATCCTCTTCTCCAGCTACTGCTTGCGCCTCTGCTCCGCAAGTCTAATAATTCGGCGAGTTCATATATTTCTTAAGGTTTATTTATAATAGAAAGTTTATTTATGTATTGTGAGAAGTTCAGAAAAAATATGGTTCTCTAACAAAGTTCACTTGCGAATTAATAGGAAGTTCACTTACGCATTGCGAGAAGTTCAGAAAGATAGTCCGTCTAAATAAAATTCACTTGCGAAAAAATAGGAAGTTCACGTACGTATCGCGAGAGGTTCAGAAAATATGATATGGTATGTCGAGAAATTCAGTTACCAAAAGTAGGAAGTTCATGTACGCATTGCGAGAAGTCAGAAAAAATATAGTCCAAAAATAGATAAGAAGTTCAGAAAAATAGTTTTTCAAAATAAAGTTCACTTGCAAAAAGAAAAAAAGGAAGTTCATGTGCGTATCGCGAGAGGTTCAGAAAAATATGATATGGTATGTCGAGAAATTCAGTTACGAAAAATAGGAAGTTCACGTACGCATTGCGAGAAGTCAGAAAAAATATAGTCCAAAAATAGGTTCACTTGTGAAAAAAAAAAGGCAGTTCACTAACAAATTTTTGGCGAGTTCATCAGCTTTCTGATTAAGTTCAGAACTGGTTCGAGAATAGGAAGTTCACCTGTGTATCACGAGAAGTTCAGAAAAAAGATAGTATAACACATATTATCGTGTTTCTCTGTTTTCGTATTTTTAAAATTAATCAAAAACCGTACCGAATTTCGAAAACATTTCTTCACAAAAAAGTTGCTCCTAGTGAATATCTTTCTAACGCCATTTCATTTGTTACGTTTCGATAAACGGTTTGAAAGTAATTGTCAAAAAACTGTCCGCTGGATCTAAAACAGAATTATTTATTTTTAAAACTTCTCTTAAACCGCAACGAATTTCGAAAATTAGCTAGAGATAGAGAAGTTGCGCATTTTCCATAGCTTTCCAACGGCGTATCACTTGCATCAATCCGACATACGGTTTGGAAATGGCGTCCAAAATACAGTACGAAAACGGACAAATCCGCGAAAACATTGTATAGTTTATTTGAAATTGTTTTCAAACCGTGCATAATTTCGAAACCTGACAGAAGAGTAAAAGTTGCGCAATTTCCATACCTATCCAACGGCATATTATTTGCATTCATCCGACGAGCGGTTTGAAAATGGCACCCCAAATACTGTACGGAAACGGACAAAATCGTGAAATCCATGTTTAGTATATTTGAAATTGTTCAAAATCCGTACAGAATTTGGAAACCGTGCAGAAGAGTAAAAGTTGCGCAATTTCCGTAGCTATCCAACGGTGTATTGCATGCATCATTCCGATAAACGGTTCGGAAATGGAAGTCAAAATACTCTGCGCAAAAACAAAAAACTGGGCGTTCCGCCGTGAGGTTCACCGATTATTGTCTAGGAAGTTCAGAAAGTTGTGCAGAATAGTTATTCTGCAAAGGAGTGCAGAATAGCTGGAATAATATTGATGAACTTTTTGATTTTATATAACCCTAGATTATTAATGAGCACGATATTAATGAGCACGATATTAATGAGCACGATATTCAAATCAGGGAAGAGATCCTTCTTTCTACTAATTTGATAGAAATTTCTTTTTCTTTTTTTAAATACATTTATTTTCTGCTAGAAATCTAGGGTTATATAAAATCAAAAAGTTCATCAATATTATTTTTTTGATAAAGGACATATTATTACTTATAAATCATAATATCATACGTATATAAAGTATTACACCAACCTCCGCATAGTTAGGATGCACGATAGAATAAATAAAGAAGCATAAAAGTTGATGTAATAATCATAACAAGATCCTAGAACACCTATGGAACGGAGGGTCAATCTGTAGATCACGCCGCCATCCATGTGGGATAAAATATCCCTCACTATATACTCTTTCTGTGAAAAAAAAAAACACCAATACAAATATTGTTATTTCTACATAGGCAAAGCCACACGCGTCCACGCCCTAAGAACAACTCTATACTTGTGATCAAAACCAGGCCATTTGACAACGTTTGTAACATTACATGCGGGTATAATGCCGCCAGCCTGAATCCGATTAAAGCTCTTCTGAACATATATTTGGAGGGGGTGTCTCCAAAACCAAACGGAAGTATCACTCTTATAACGTACAATAGTGTGTAAAAAAATATCAGAATTTTTTTTAGATATAAAAGTGCCAAAGGTTAGTGCTCAGTGACAACATAAGGGACGCTTATTTTAGGCTTATGCTTATGCAGAAGCAATCTAATGGATTTTGGTGGGGAGAAGCTTATGTTAGAAGAAGCTTTTAGAAACCGCTATTTCTTTTCTTTTAGAAGCTTTTAGAAGAAACTTTTCAGCTTATGTTAGAAGAAGCTTTTAGAAACCGCTATTTCTTTTAGGAAGAAGGTGGAGACACCGGAGAATGAAAAAATGGACTCCACCACGGTTGAGCGGTTAGTGGACGAGAAGCTGAAAAGTTTCTTACCCCCCTGGGTTCATGGAGGGGTTAGCTGCTTGGAATGCGGCTGGTCGACAGAGGCTGATATACGTGCCCAGCGTCAGCGACAACAACTCCATGATGAACCAAAACGTGTCGCTGGACCTGACGACCCTGCAGCCCAACGCAACGACGCCCCCTACCACGAAAGATACCGAGCCGTAGCTGGCGGCGGCAGTGCTTCACAATGCAACCGAGCGGCCGGAGAATGATAGGCCGGCCGCCGGCACCGGCGCCCTTGTCTCGACAGTTGCTGAGCTCGACGCCATCACCCAGGTAACTAATTAGTTAGTCCGTGGAATCTTCTATAACTATGCCTATGATGACTGCCATCTCATGATGCCCAACATGTTTTGACTCAGGACATGCCTTGCATACTACTGCATAGGTTGGTGCCCGGCGGCGAGTTGAAGGACTGTGCTCAGGGCACTGTCGTACAACCAATGAGCCGCGATATGCACCACAGTAAAATGGATGAGGACGTGATGAGGGTCAGGCTGGTTACAATAGTGCCTGAGTTTCGCGACGTTGAGCCCCCCATTCAACCTCCGGGAGCCGACGAGGATCACATGGTCCTTAAAGATTGCATCAAGTGGCCGATGAAATGTCCGAAGACCCAGATTCGTCTTGGGACTGGTCTTCTAGGGTTAAGGCGCACCACCGGCGCCACCTCGAGGCCCCCGATCGTTCGGCCCTCCTCGAAGCCTGCAGCCATCACCGCCACCCGGAAGGAACCGGCGGTCGTCGCCACCAGCAGCCGCCACCAAAACTGTTGGGAGCGTCTGTACCGCAACCATCCAAAGGCGCTGCCAATGCACCTCAACTTGATGCCAACGACGACGATGGTGATGATGTCGACGTCGAGGGCTTCCTCAACACTGGCGCCAGCGTGGACATGTACATGCCTCCTGTGGATGAAGAACCCTTCCGCGCTCAAGGCGATCAACCTGCTCGTCCCACTACATGCACGTAGCGCCTAGACTTCCAGGGTTTATCTCAAGACACGCCTCCGGAGGCCGGCGATCAAGCTCCACGCAAACCGTCTAACGTTTTCAGCCCTGGTACACTACGTAAGACGGTTTTCCCGGAGTCCACACCCCGACCACCCTCACCATCCCCGGAGATGAAGAAGAAGCACAGGAAGAGAAAGAGGGGGCCAGGCGCCTCTGCGAGCCAGCCAGCTCCTAAGACTATCCGGGGTCATGAAGACACGGTATCACCCCGTGCGGATGGCTTGACATGAGTTCATGAAGCTGGTAAAGCGATACTGCCTCCGAAGCTGCTCCGCCTCGCATGTGGACCCATGCACTCTTTGCATGAATCTGTCTTGGTGCTAAAGCGCCTCCTTCTTCAAGACAAGGAGCCAAATTACCCGGTGTTCACGGTCAGGGTGCCAATGGACTTGGACTTCATCCATGATGCCTCCGCGAATCCGTTCTTCACAGCGTACGAGGACGTCTTCAATCTCTTTCACTCTAGACGGCTGGACTATAACTTGGTCCGCCTATACACGCTCGATATGACGATGAAGATCAAGAGAGATAATACCCAGTACATCGCGGTAGCGGATCCCTACTACATGCGTGACTGCCGGCTGGTGGAAGGATCAGCGACACGGACCAAGGCGACAGAGTACCTCCGGAGGTTCATGCTGACCAACAAGAGGAAGAACAACATTCTTGTGCCTTTCTTTCCCGATTAAGTACACATCCGCTCGCCGCCGTCATAACTTATGCTTTCTTGTAGATTTGTTCCATTGCTGATCCTTTCCAACATTCCGGTTTCAGTTGTGTTGAGCAGGAACAAGTACTGCACACTCGTCGTCCTGAACCCGAGGTGGTCCAGTGCCACTTATCTCGACTCTGGGAGTTTGGATATGAAGAAAGACTACACCAAGCTAAAGGATGTTCTCGATGAGGCTCTCGAGGGCTACGCCAAAAAGGGAGGCCCTTCGAAAAGAAGCAAGAAGTTTTAAGCAATGACGGCACACACCGGTTCAAGCATGTGACCGAGTTCTGCTGCATCAAGCAGAAGTCTGGCAGCGTGAAGGAGGCCTTCTACGCCCTCCGTCACCTTAAAGGATTTGTCCGGGATGCTGAGAAAACGAAGTTGCCGTCTAGCCTCCAAGAATGGACCAAATGTGCGGGGGATATCACCGATGCAGATCTTAGAGAAGACTTCCATCGCATCCAGGTGCAGTTATCGCAAATCATCGTCGAAGATGTCAACAATCATCGGGTGTCCTTACACAACGTCAGAGGTAGCAATAAGTGCTTCTTTATTTTCTTTATTATAGACTTGTCTACTTAGATGAATAAATCATACTCTATTTATATTATTAACCAATATATATATATATCCCAATCCATCTCCAGGGTTGCCTAAGAGGGAGATCGAAGAAATCCTAGAGCCTCAGCAGGACACCAGGACATGGACGACGAAAGAAGGCTACAAACCGTTCCCGGCGCCGATGAAGAAGGATCCATGATCTCGTCCTCCCCGCTCTTCCTCACCATCATCGCGGATCCTAGTGTAGGCGGTGTGACCTCTTCATTTGTAATGTGTGAAATGATGAACTTTTGTATCATATGACTTGTTAAAAATTCGGCACTTGTAATTATTGTGTGACACGATGAACTTTTGTATCATACTTGTGTAAAAATTGTGTATCTCGGGCTCTAAGTAATGTGATATACCTGTATTTCCTATAATATATACCTGTATATACCGTGGGGGTGCGCCACAGAAATATATTTTAGTGGCGAGATTTCTGTGGCGCATCCCACCATTTCCTGGATGCGCCACAGAATCCCTATTTTGGTGCGCCACTAATGACCTTTTCCCTAGTAGTGTTAGGCAGCTCACAAAATCGTAAACATGAAAGCACAAGGGAGAGAGACAACCATATAGATACTGTCATGGACCCATAGTCCAAGGTGGAACTACTCACAAATCATCCCGGAGGAAGGCATGGGATGAAGATCCCTCCGGGATCGATCTCCCCTCCGGCAGGGTGTCGAGAACAGCTTCAGAACCCTCCCGAATTAGGGTTTGAGATGGCGGCAGCTTCGGGATAGGTTTCGTGGAAAATAATGGCCGTCCCGACAATTTTAGGGTTGAAGTGATTTTATAGGCATGGGTGGGGGCCGCCCCAGGCGCAGGGCTGGTCCCACCCACAGGTGGGCCCTAGGCCGCGGCTGCATGCCGCCCCTAGCATGTGGGTGGCCCCCGAGGTCGCCCTCTGGTGTCTGGCTTTGTCGTGGCGTAAAAATAATTTCCGTAATTTTTCGTCCAATTCCGAGAACTTTTCGTGATGAAGATTTTCATAATACAAAATAGCAGAAAACAGGAACTGGCATTGGGCATCTTGTTAATATGTTAGTCCAATAAAAATGCCTCAAATGATATAATAAGATAGTAGACACATATGACATTGGTATAAAACAAGCATGGAACAATCAAAAATTATAGATACGTTGGAGACGTATCAAGTTCCACGCAAGAACTCCATATTGTTTCACTTTCTACTTCTTTCAATGTTGAATCCAATGTATGGTCTTTAAACATTTCCTAGCTATGGATAAACACTTCAAGTATAACTCAATGTAAACATTAGTCCATAGGAATTATCATCAATTATCAAAACCACACATGGGGCAGCAAGCACTTTCAGCAGTATATGACCTTTTCGGTTAAGACATGGAAAATCTTGTGGTTTTTAATTTTGTTGGCAAGTTCCAACTAGAGGATTTTTCTCAATTATGACCGTGTGTATAGGGCACCCCGATTTCTCCCCTCCATTATCCCAATAGGGTCCAAATAGAAAAATGGCTCCACTGGAGTTCCCCATCCGTCCGGACGCGGGCTTTTTTCTTGGTGTACATTCGTCCCGCATCGAGACTGGCTGGGGGTGTATGGGCAATCCCTCCATGTCGGACACGGTCCCACTTGGCCCACCCGATAGTGAGACAAGCCAAACCCATCTAATTTGTGCCATCCCCTCTCCCCCACCTCTAAGAAAACAACTGCCATTCCTATTCTAGCCGACGTCGTCCCTTCTCGTCCGTCGCCGCCACATCAAGTCCTACGCCACCATTGACCCATCCACTGATCATGGAGAGAAAGAAGGAGAGATCATCGAAGACCATCTAGTGGATGGGGAGGAATACATGTGCGATGGCGAACAAGATCGAAGTCATCCAGAAGGGCCTTTCCCAATGGTTCATGAGTTCCCATTCCGCAGTTAACATTTTGGGGAACACCGATGGGAGTACGATGCACAAGTCATCAAGGAGCACATCGCTGGGGATATCAGGACCGTCTACACTAGTGTTTGCCCATGAGGGCTCTACATATGGACCGACACGTCAGCGAGTCGTGGCCCGTCGACTGCTATGTGTCGTCGCCCGTCTTCTCCTCCATGATCAGTCTAGCCAAATCCCTTATCGGTGGCCACCGCGTTGGGATCGATCTCAACGACGCATACGTACATGGGCACCTAGTCGCCGTTGCGTCGACATACGCCACATGAGGTGTCAGATGATGATGTCAATTTGGCGCCACACAACTTGTTTCGTGGCCAACTGCCCGATTGCAATGTGGTGCGTTTTCGATTGCCGATGGCGCATATAAAACATGTGTGTGGTCATAGAAAATTTAGCGGAAACTAATTCACATATATAGGACTTGTGTGAAATATAAATTATGTACATGATTGCTGGTGGGAGGGAGGCCACACATGTGACCGATGTGGAAGCTCAAACACAAGAGGAGGTTGTTGTGGTTGATGTCGAGGCTGGGGCAATACCATTCACCCGACTACGAGCAACAAATACACATAAAAAGGAGATTTATTGTTGTGTGAATGTTGGATGGAAGTAGGTCAAGATCCCATTTGTGTAACGTCCCAAAGTAATCCCCTTTTAATTTCTTTGTTTGTGAATTTAATTTCTTGCATCATCATGACAACATCAATGTTGTTGCATTAGTGTTTTTGCAGAAATAAAATAAAATAAGCAAAAGGGAAATGTTATTTCATGTGATCACATGCAAAACCTATTTTTCTAAATTGCAAAAACAAAATAATTTAGCAACCAAAACTATTTTTGGACAAAGCAAATTAAAATGTTATTTTTGGTTTTGCTATTTAACCAACATTTTATGTTGGGGAAAAATCAAACCCTAAGTTTCTGCTTTTGTTTTATCTCTTTTCTTCTTCTCTCGTTTTCTGTTTTTTATTTTGGAAAAATGCAAAAACCAGAAATTCCAGGCTGGGCCGAGCAGCTCCTTTCCTCTCTTCCTTCCCTCCTCTCTCTCCCGCGCAGCCCACCTAGCGGCCCAACTCTCCGGCCTTTGGCCTTTATCCACCTTTCCCGCACCTCCTCTCACGCGTACGTCTCCGAAATCACTAAAAAAAGGGTTCCCTTCGCGAAGGGAACCCGCGGTTGCTGTGGGCACGACATGTGTCGCTCTCCCGTTCGTCGACCTAGTCGTCCATCACTCCGCGCGCGCCATGTGTCACGCTCCCGTTGCTCCGCGGCCGCACCCGCTAACGGGTTCGGTTCTTACCGGGTCGGGTTTATATACCGACCCGTTTTTCTCTTTTTTTTTTCCTTTCTTCCTCTCTCGTTTCTCCTCGAGGCTATGCGAGGCGATAACGGGTCGCCGCCGACGGCGCGTCAACGGTGGCCGCGGAGCCGTCTTTTGCCGCAATGAAACAAGCTTCTTCGACGTGCACTGCTTCGGATTGAGATCTACGGAAGCCATTGTTATATTTGTCTGTGGTGGTCGACAGATGGCGGCGTTGGTGGGGGTCGACGATGGCGGCGTCTGAATGGAAGAAGCGCATTCTTACAGACTCGGCGAATTCAAGTAAAGTTTTTCGTCTTTTTCCCTTCTCCATTCTCTCGGATATTTGTCTTTCTATTCAGATCCATAGTTGTTCTTGGTGATAAATTTAGGATCTTGGTTCTTTGTTCTTTGTTCTTTCCCTTTGTATTTTTTCCCTTTGTCATTTTCGGGCAGGGAGTTTTCAGGGGATAAAATGGGAGGGAGGTAGCTTTCAACTGCAATATTCATCAGCTTTGCACTCAGTCAAACTATGAATTTGTACTCGAATCACTAAAAACTTGTACTAGTGCGTACACGTAAGTTGTACATCGTGGAAATTTGCTACAAGTCGATCCAACCTCATTTAATTCTCGTATTCCTGACGATACACGAGCACAAGAATCCTTTGACTCTATCTGTACATCCTATCGTTCCTGGCTGTACTACGAAGTTTCCTTTGGACGTACTTCCAGGAGATTACTAGATGTACAGGCAACAGGGACATTTATCCTGTACTCCCTTGCCAACCTAGCTTGTACATCCGTTTTACTTACTGTGTACGACAGATAGAGAGCGGCCGTACACGTGAGTTGTACTTCCAGGAGATTGCTAGATGTACAGGCAACAGGGACATTTACCCTGTACTCCCTTGCCAACCGAGCTTGTACATCCGTTTTACTTACTTTGTACGACAGATAGAGAGCGGCCGTACCAGAGCGTACTCCTGAGTTGTACATCGTGGAAATTTCCTACAAGTCCAGCCAACCTCAGTTATTTCTCGTATTCCTTTTCCATACACGAGCATAAATAAAAACGGGTATATATTCATCAGCTTTACAATATTCGATTTAGCCTGATACATTATATATATGTGCAGTTAATGCTGCAGGAAGTTGATATAAAATACATAATAATTGTTTGTTTATCGTCTTGCTATGCCACTCACTCTCATCATCATCTTCTTCTATTCTTCTTGACAACAGCTTCTATATCTTCTTGTCCTCTCTTCTTCATTTGTGCGCTTGTATTTTCTCTGATTTATGAAGTCACCTTCGTCTTCTTGCTCTGTTCTCTCTCTTCTGTTTGTTCTGTATTGAATTTAGTAGTATTTAGAAAATTTTTGCAATAAATTTGATAGACAGTTGGAGGTAGACTAAAATCAGTAGATCATCATGTAATATTTGTTCTTGTAATTACCTTTAGTATTGTTGTTGTGTGCCAAACAAGAGGTATTCAAATCCACACTTTTTCCTTCCATCGTTGTAGTTGGACCTGCCGTTTATTTGGTTGGGTTGTTGAGATGATGGGGTGTTTGCTGTATTTCCACGGTTTTGGTTTTGCGCTTGTTGTTCCTGTTGACTATTCTGTGTCTTTGCAGCTCCTTGTATTTCATCTTTCAGAATTTTGCATGATGTCCTGATATGTCCCTTCTCTTTGCAATGGCTGCATGTAACGTTTCTTGCCTTCTTGCTTTTCTCTGACCCAGGCTTTGGTCTGTTCCCCCTGTTTGTTCCTTTCCTGGAAGTAATTGGTGGGTCGTGTAGCTTGTCATCTTCGATGGGGTGTGCTGCTTCTTTCTCTGTGTGTTCTTGTCCTGCTAGGGAAGCCATTACCTTTGTTTTCATTTCTTGCATGCATTCCATCATCACCTTGTATGCTTCATCGACAGGACATGCTAGATTGCACAGTTCTACCATGCTGCTCATGGCGCCTGCAAACCTTAGAGTTTCTTCCGAGTTGGAAACATCTACAGCCTCTCCTAGTGTTGGTATAACTACCTCGATATCTTTTCTCCATCTCTGAATCACAAAGCTTTCGAGCAAGTCATTGACTCCTAGGTGCACTAGTGCCTTTATTACATGGCAGCAATGTATGCCATCTCTCTTCATCTTCTTGCAGCAGCAACTGAAATTCTTTTTTTCTTCGTCATACTGGACGTCAAAGTATTTTCTTTTGAACTCCATATTCTCATAATGACTGACTCTTTCCAATCTCATATGCCCTGCTTGGAATGATCCTACAATGGAAAAAGCTGTGCTGTTTGTTACTTCCGTCTGGAATTTCAGAAAGATATCATGAGTGTAGGCCTCAAGTGCTTGCTTAACGAATGGATGGTGGCTGGTTGGTTTTGCTGTTTTCAAGGTTGATTTCAGCTTCTTCTTGTCAAGTGCAGACAGGCACTTGTCTTGTATGACTTCGTACTGTTCTAAGAAATTTGATATTGTGTCCGTGTTCCTGCTGTAACATTTCCACATGTTGTTTGTGCTTTCGCTTCGCCCTGTGCTTGATGAGAATGGGAAGAATTTATCCATGAAATATGCTGGTACCCATCTGCTTCTTATTCTGTATAGCTTTGCAAGGTGCTTTTCTCCCTCCGCGCCGTATCTTCTGATGACGTTTGTCCATGCTGTTTCAAATTCTTCTGGAGTGAATGCGTTCTTTGCTGCAAATCTCAACTCATCTGACATGTTTGGGTGGGTTGCGAAAAATGACCCTTCTTTCTGACTCATTTTTGTTACTATATGATAGTAACAGTTCCTGTGAGTAGTGTTTGTCAGAATTTCCTGGATTGCTCTTTTCATTGCTTTGTCCTGGTCTGTTATAATCGTCTGCGGCTCTTTGCCTCCCATTGCCTCAACAAAAGTTTTTAGGACCCACTTGAATGATGATATTGTTTCATCCTTAAGCAATGCAACAGCAAAAAGCACCGTTGATCCGTGATTGTTGACACCGACTATTGGAACAAATGGCAGGTTGTATTTGTTCGTGTTGAATGTCGTGTCAAATGATATGTACTCTCCAAACAACTTGTAATTCATTACACACATAGCATCCATCCAGAAGATACTTCTAACCCTCTTCTGATCGTCCTTTTCAATTGCATAATAGAATCCAGGCACTTTTTTCTGCAGCGTTTTGAAACGCTCTAGACAATGATCTATGTCATGATCCTTCTCTATTGCATTTTGATGACTCTGGATGTTGCTAAGGTCGATTGCGTCAAACGGGATGTTCCTGAATCTGCTCCTTATTTTCCTGAAGATTAACATTATTTTTCTTGGTGGCAGGCGGCCCATCTGCAGTAGTTCAATCAGTTTCTTGTCTAGTGGAGTCATTCTCTTGTGACAGTGAGAGAACCTAATGAGGTAATCAGTCGGTTCCAGCGGATGGTTGTGTTCGAGCTGCACCTTTTTGATATACCATCCTTTTTCCCATTTACGGACCATTATCTGAGCCTCGCACCCTGTCTTCACCAATGATGTTGCTCTCCTCGTCTTGCTAGGATTAACATCCATTTTAGTCACCCCTTCTTTGTTGCATGCGAAATGCTGGTAATATACCTCATTGTCCTTTCTCGACCTCTTGCTGCTAATTTTTTTACTGCAAATCCTGATTTCCTTGCATACAGCGCGTATCTGTAGAATGCATCTTCTCTTGTCTTGAAGATTTCACCTTCCTTTGGGATTGTTGCATTCATTATTTCATCAATTGCAGGATAGCTGTTTGCGTCGAACATCTTGTCCATTTCTTCTTCCATCATTGTTGGGGGATCAGGGTTTATTGTTGGATCGTCATCATGCAGAGTCTCATCATTTTCTTGCTGGCTCTGTGTTTTATTGGCATCTTGCTGTTTGCTTGAGTGTTCATCCGGTGAACTACTCTCTTTTGCTGTTGAGCTCTCTGTGTATGCTTTTCTTGTTCCTGAGCTCTGTGCCATTGATTCCTCTGTTGGGTAGTTCTCTGTGAAACCCTGTGTCCATGCAGAGGATAACATCAACTGAACTGTAGTGTTTCAGAATTTTTTTTATAGAAATGTGTTTTGTTGTGTATTTCTATTACTTGTTTTGCATTGATTTATTCTGGTGCATGATTTAAATAAATAAACTGTGTGTGGTTTGTCATACCTCTTCTCCTCTGAGTTCATCCCACATTGGAATTGCTTCATTCTTGTCATACCTTGCATCATGCGAGTTTTGGTTGCTGTATGATGGTATCTTTCTTTTATCATCCTGTAATTATAATGGAATAATAATTAATATCCTTTCATGCGTTTGCAGAAGTGATTCAGAAAATAGTCGCGTAGAATAAATAATCACAGAGTAATCACGTGTATCCAGAGTAGCAACCTACCTTGATCTTTGTGGGCATTTCTGGGTTATTGTTTACGGTTTCCTCGTATTGTGTTAATCCACCTTGGTGATTCTTAACTGTGCATTGCACCTGCAAAAAACAAAAATGAAACACAAAATAAAGCTCTGTCAGTCAGACGTTTACTTTAAACTGTTGAAGCTGTTGTTAGGAAGTGTTGTAGTTGTTATAATGTCAGGTTTTTTTAGTGGGTTTTTAACTCTGGTGTAATCTTATTCATTTTTATACCTTTCTTGTTTGTAAGCTGCTGTCCTGTTGAAGTTCGTTCTCTGCTTTTCTGTTGAATCAACAGAGCTTGATTCTTCTACCGTGCAGCGCTTTTGTCCCTGTGTGTAGAGTAGTGTCATTGATATATACTGGTGCATGATTTAAATAAATAGATTGCGTGTGGTTTGTCATACCTCTTCTCCGCTGAGTTCAACCCACATTGGAATTGCTTCATGCTTGTCATACCCTGCATCATGCGAGATTTTGTTGCTGTATGATGGTATCTGACTTTTATCACCCTGCAATTATAATTGATTAATAATTAGTATCCTTTCATGCGTTGCAGAAGTGTTTCAGAAAATAGACTCGTAGAGTAAATAGCAGCCTACCTTGGTATTCGTGGGCATTTCTGAGTTATTGTTTACGGTTCCTGATATGTGTTAATCCACCTTGGTGATTCTTTGCTGTGTATTGC